>OY856392.1:9558267-9998267 GCA_963693495.1 Malacosoma neustria
CTATACTCACAGACGGTCACGCTTGACCTTCGAAGAGGACGTTGCATCTCTTTGCGTATCCTACCGCCTGTACAACGGGGAGTGTTCTTGTAAAAACTGTTTAGAATGGTGCCTTCGTCGTCTTTCTCACTGCCCGCGCCTGTTGGGCGTTCTTCCTCATCCCTCTGGCGCTGCATACGTCCATAGGTGACTGTGACCACTTGTTATCGGGTGAGCATTTACTTGTCTGTTGAACTCAAGCTATAAAACAATCAAATATGGAGATCATAATTATGTTAAGATATTTGTTTTTGTTTCACATTAACTCAGAGCTTCCGAAAACTGATGATTATTGTCGCAGGGTAGACTTACTATTATTTTCCATGTTCTTTTTCATCTTGAAAGAGATCTTGAGAGGGACGAGAATAAATGCGACTACGTATTTTTAAAAGATTCCTCTCTGAGATCCATAATGAAAATTAAGATCCTTATCAATTCAAACAGTTTAGCTTATAAAACTGTGCGTTTTTTTATAGTTATTTACAACAAACAGAAGGAAAGTAAAGTAAAGAGAAAAAAGAAGAAAGTGTATTTTTTTTATTATAAAGAATTTTTCAAAAGGACGGAATATACAGACGGATTCTTTGTGATTGTTTCAAATTTTGGCAATTTCGTATTTGAAAGTTGTCTGCATGCTAAAGATTTTTCGCTTTTTTTCTCTACACCATAAGGAAATCTGCGATCATGAGATCACTGTGTATCACAAATTCACCTTAGATAAGCATGGTTGGTATACTAACCGATCCATCTATAAGGAGACTCAGCAGTTGGAACTTATGGACTGCTAATATTGTCTATTAAAATTTCATGTGACTAAAAAGTTCGTCGTATCGAACAACAACCACTGAAATTACATATCACAACTTGTTGAATATTCAAGCAGGACACAAACTTCTCGTTTCTTTAATAAAATACTAATATCGATCTGTGATACCGTACTTTGTATTTATGGTATCAGTTTTCGTCGTAGCGAACCAATTAAGGTCGTATAAACCGCTTATTAGTCACCCTATATGACCCCCTTTCCATAGAATACCGCAATATACAAAAGTTATTCTATGTATGTTTCTTGCCTACTCTTGAAAAGGCTCTCCAACAGTGATGATCTTTTTTTTTCTATTTATTTATTTATTTTTATAGGTACCTAAACCAACAGCACAGTACACATTAGATAAGACCATGATATAACAAACATAACAATTATATATATGCATGCCAATGACAGGCGTACACAACTTTGTCTACAGTTTCTATTGATCCACTATATGTTGGCAGTTGACACGCTTTAAATATAGGTACACGTAGGTTTCTTTTAAAGCAATTTTCAAGGTATCTAACTACAGTATCTCCTTTTTGATCGGTAGCATGGGTAGGGTAGCACTTTTTTAAATATCCAATAAGGATTTTTAACTTCAATTTACCTAAAAAGCTAAAATATAAATACACTGTACAATGTAAAACAGTTTTAACTTTGTTACCTATTCATTTATGCATAGCTTGTGTTTGAGTATAGTGTACTAATAAGAGCAAAAATAGAAATTTGTGCTAAAATATTGTTGATCTTGAGGTTCCGGCTAGCGAGAAAAATATAGTCACCCCATCTCGTTCCTTAGCTTTAAATTACTTAATTATTATCGTATTATTCCTTATGTTCGTTTTATGCTACTAGGCAGCAAAAGAAGAAAGCTGATCGGTTTTTTATTTTAATTTTTTTTACAATTTAATAACTATCTATTTTATTATGGCTCACAAGACAAAATGTTCTGAAAGTGCAACCCAAAAAAGCGAAAGTCAATAAATAATATTCAAAAGCTGATCTAGGGTTTGTAAATAATAGTTTCTGATACCACCAATATAAAATGCCCCTAAGAAGATGAATATGTGTGAATACCTATACCTATACGATACTTAACTTCTGTACTATATTTTGTGCCTATTCAACTAAACCAACATGGCGTCACCATTGTCACCTATACCGTAACAAAGATATCATTACAAAAAATATACAATTTTGAACTTTATTTCATTAAATAATAAAGGTATCTGAAATGCATTTATAAATAAGGGACACCTGAAGACTTATTCTTTAAATTCATGTGTGCGATATTACCCCATTCTCTTGTTGATTATAGGTAAACAATTCAACACTTTGACCAGATGTGTTAGAGTCCATTTTGATCTACTCTGCATTAGGAGTAAGTCTTGTTTAACTAGGTAGTGGAGGCGTGACATTAACGCCCGCAGGGATTGTAGAATTATGCATGAAGGTTGCTGCCGCGGTAGGGTTAAGTGGTATACTTAAAAAACGAAAGGGGGTGATTTATTGATATAAAAATGGCTGGCTTATGGAAAGTTTTGAATATCACCCACATAAAGAGATTAGTCTCATACTCCGTCATGTTTTAACGCGTTAACTAAGATCTTCTTTTTCCTCCTGCCTTTATCCCATAGTAAGTGGGGTCGGCATAACGTATTTTCTTCTTCCATTCTCTTCTATTAGCAGTCATTTCAACATTCACATTTTTAAGCCTCTCATTTTTTGCCTAATCCATCCATTTTTACTTTGGTCTACTTTTCCACCTGTATCCATCCACTCGCATTTTCATCTTTTTCCGTGTTAAATAACATTCGTTCCTTCACATTAAATGACTAAACCACATTAGTCTAAGGTGTACTAAAAATGTAAAGCAACTCGTCAAAATAACACACTACTTCATAACATCCCACCGTTGTTGTTCAGTTTTGGAAAGTCTTCTTTTCCCTGGTGTACAGTATAATACTAAATAAAGAATCTTTATATTAATACGTGAAGTAAAAAGTTAGTATCCCTTTTTACGAAAATCACAAAAACGGAGGAGCATGAAATTTGGCACAGTTATGGTTTATATGGAGAAAAAGTGCAAACACTTAATATTCTTCTATAATAATGCTTTAAAATACTAAAATAAATATTAACTTTATACATACTATTGTCCGTTTGATATAACACGCATACAATAGAATAGATTAATTGGAAATAAAATAATAATAAAGCACTGAGAATAGATTAATATTGATAATCATATCATATGAATTATTGTCCAATTTCCATCACTGGGTGACCAATATTAATTGGTGTCAAATAAAAACGATCACACGTTTTTCCAACATTAGGCATACAACATTCCCTTAAAACTAAGAAGAATGTATTGATACAAAAATTAAAAATAGTAATGTCGAAAACCAATGGCGCCGCACGCCCCAAATATTAATAAACAACTTGGAACTCGTGTAAACCAGAACTGCCTTTTTGCCGACCATGCTTTGTGCGAAATAAAAGAAAAAGGTTATAAAGCGTAGCGGACACGACCGAGAGAGAGCAGAGCCGCCTATAATAAGCCCATTGTTTTTATACAAATACAATATTGCGTTTATAAATCGGATAAACCTACACGTGAATTTGTGACGGTGTAGAGTCTGCTTTCGAATGACTTGTTTTTTGAAAGCTTTAATTTATTTTCTCTTCTCTTCTTCAGAAATTTTCTTTGTTTTACATTAGCATGCCTCGTGGTCTTTTTTTATTGCTGACCCATTTAATAGTATGTACACAATTACCGTCGCTTATATTTGCGACGCTAGAGTCACCACGAACCCGCTGCCGTCCCATAGGGGTACAGAAACCTGGTTCACAGATGCCGGAACACAAGGTTATTATGGCGGCATATGTATAGACCAACGATGGTTGCATTTAGAGTGGCTTGGGGCCCTACTACGTAGCTAGGGTGGTTTTGTCGCCTTTTAAAACAGGATTAGTATTTTTACTCCACCACTGTACGGAAAAAATAATTTAATGAGAATTCTGACCTCTAACCACCCTACTCTGGATGGAACATTAAACGATGCCGTACCAAAAAGTTTGGTATTTGTCTGTCGTAATCAATTAGTGGTATTTTAAACTAACAAAGTCACAGGATAGCCTTATAAGTACTATTTTTGACTGAGACTTGGAACGCCGGGGTAGCGCGACGTGACGTGAATCAAATCTCAGACTTGATTGGCCCTGGCTTCCTTTTAAGGGCCTCTTCAAATTATAATTATGCTTATTGTGTATATTCGAATAATAAATATTATGTAAAACCCTAAAACATAATTTAGAAGTAAATAAAATTTGTGTTAGCACTTAATTTGTAATTTAAATCAATGTTGAATGCTGAATTTAATTCATATTTTGATTTTTAAATTAGATACTTTCTTCAATATATCTTCTTAATTAAGATTTCTTATTTAAGATGATAAAGTAGTAAAACGAACAAGTTTAATTTTTATTTGGAGCAAGCAATAAGTATCATAAAAATATAACTCGGTTACAATTCAAGTACAACGATTGACTTGAACGATGGTTAATTAATTATTGTTAATTAGATTTTATAATTAACACTAACTTTATAAAAATAATATATAATTTTATCAAAAATAAATAATATGGTAGTGAAATCGACTCTATGGGAAACTGTGTCCACACATTGGGCAATAAGAGGAGCGCTCGCGGCGGCGATCGTGGCGCCAGTAGCCTCCATTTGTATTTATTTATTTATACCTCGTCTGCCTTATTTATGTATTTATACATGTTGGTACTCACCAACATCACTTGGGGTCCTGACGATGTCACGTAGAAATGTGATGGACAGGCAAAAACAAAATATAAAAACAGGTGATGATGACAACATATAACGAGCAAATTCCTAATTGGAAAAGGCATCATCGAATTGACCTTGCTCCTTGTATCAAACATGGTTTATCAATCAGTATTATCAAGTAAGTGGGTACTTCCGATCGTATTTTTATCCGTGCAGGGGCGGAGAAATAATACTAACATCTGCGGCCAGGGTCGGCCTGTCGTAGAAGGCAACAAAACAACCCACCCTAGTAGCTACGTGGTAGGGCCTTGAGGCCTTGAGGCCGTCTGAATGGCGACCACCTTTGGTCTTAAGTATGCCGCCATAATAACCTAGTGTTGTGTTCCGGCATTAGTGACCCAAGTTCCTGTACCCTTATGGGACAGCAGCGTGTTCTCGTTGCAAACGCCCATAGGCGACGGTAACTGCTAAATTCTAAACTGGTCGTCTTCCTGTTTGCTGTACTACAGCAATATAAAAGAAAATTCTAAGCTTGCATATCATAGCCCGGGGTCACTTGCTGGACACAATCTCCTGGCAAACCTTTTAGTGATTCTACCTTTTCTTAAAAAAAAGTTGTATAAATTAGAGCTAAATATAGTTTTTACAGAAGTGAGTTCCTGGACCTCGCGTCCAACCATGGAAAGATAAACCGACGGATATCGACGACCCTTTATTGTACGAATAAATAAATTAATAATAATAACAGAACCTAACGCCCCACTGCTGAGATCAGGCCTCCCCCTAAGGAGAACGGACAATATCCTCTGTCTAAGGCAGATTCGCGGGTCTTGTGACAGAAGTCACCTTTTACGATTCCATAGGAAAGTTTATTCTAATTAAAGAGATCATACCGTTTCTGCTACCTAAGTTTTACTTGTGAATTAAAAGATTGTAGAATATTAAAAATGGGTTCAATTTATTCAACAGGAGCGGCCTGTCCGATACCTGACAGGAAGCATGAAAGATTACGCTTAATTTGTAGCAGGGAATTTTACGATTGTTCAAAACAACTATAAACGATGAAACGGAGTTATAGAAATACATATATGTAGGTAACATATTTCCCATAATAATCTGAACGAACCTTAGTGCTTGGCCAGACTGAACACGCGGGCGTGGGAGCAGCGCGGGTGCGGGGCGCGCGCGACGTCACTGTCCGTAGTTAAGCGCGCGGTTCGTCCGAGTAGTGTCGTGTCCAGTGTTTGCCAAATACAATATGGATGAAGCGGACTTATTTTTATTAGAAAATTCTTACTTAAAATGGCATGTGCTACACACTGTATGAGAACTTGCGAATGCAACCTCAGAAGTTTTTTGAATATTTAAGAATGTCAATCAATACATATGACTACATATTAGAAAACATAGAAAACTGTCTTTTAAAAAAGAATACCAATTTTATTTTTACCCAGGAAACAGTGATTTTATTTCATTCCACAGTCTTGTAATAACCTTTTTGTTTTTATATTACTTATGTTTTGACATCCAAAATGCAGGTCGTGCTTGAATTGCGCTTATAAATTTTCCGCTTGACGGCCACGCAGTCACTGCGGGCACTTGTATGAATGTGCTATTGCTTGAATTGACCGCGCGCCGCGCGCTCAACGTGCCATACCACCCGCGCCGCTCGCCGCGCCCGTGTGCCCACTACGAACACTCAAATAAGGTTTCATATGTTTAAGTATGCCGCGCCGCAACCGCCTCGCGCCCGCGTTTGCAGTCTGGCCAAGCACTTAGGTCAATGCTTTACTGATTTCGTACAAGCTTCTATATGTAGAAGATTAACTGCAAACCAAAGCATTAAGCTAATAATTTCTTAAAAACTTAGTCTCCGTGCAAGGGCGGAGTAAGAATATTAACCCCTGCGGTCAGGGTCGGCCTGTCACAAAAGGCGACAAAACCACCCTAGCTAAGTGATAGGGCAGCAAACCCGTCTGGATGGCAGCCACTCCCGGTGTATAAGTACGCCGCCATAACCTCGAGTTGTGTTCCGGCATTAGGTTCCTGTACCCCTATGAGACAACAGCGTGTTTTTGGTGTTTCGCTAACCTCTATAGACGATGGTAACCGCTTACTATAAAGTGGGCATTAGCATGTCTGCTGTTCTGTTCTCTGTTCTTTAGTAAGAAAAGAGCCCACTGATGAAAAAATAATAATAAGGTCACCTAATAAGATCAATTAAAAATAATACGAATGGTTTAAAACCAATGTGCACACTATATAACCATAAGGGATTTCAAACATTTACTCTTTTATTAAGAGGGAATTCACGATACTAGCATGAAAAATGCACCATAAACTTGCGTAGAAGTGAATGTTTCTGATGATGATTTGATGATGTTTGATTGTGATTATGATTATGATGATGTTTCTAATGTCCTACAGTTGGGATTCGTTCTACAAAGAACAGTTAATATAACCGTAATATCCATTCTAATATTATAAATATGAAAGTAACTCTGTCTGTCTGTTTTATCTTTTTACGTCTAAACCGTTGAACCAATTTGGATGAATTTCGGTATAGAGATAGATTGGACTTTAGAGAAGGACATAAGGTAGTTTTTGTCGCGAAAACGAAAGTTGGAGGCGTTGAAATAGGAGTGAACGTAATTAAGTTATATTTTGCCGGACAACAACGTTTGCCGGGTCAGCTAGTACTTAATATAATCCAAAAAGCTTAAACAGATTACATCATGATATTTTCCTTCGACATCAGTATGGCAATTGTAAAAAAAAGATTAAGCCAGCGAAAGAATTGAACAATGCCTTTAAAAGCCGGTAGAATGAAGCCTTGGCCCTTATTTCAGACTTAATTTTACATGTAACTTACGTTTTTTTAATGTGTTAAGGTAATGTGTATAGTGAAAGTTCTAAATATAAAATAGTTTTTTTCATTTGATTTTACTAATGAATTGTATTCTAAGAAAAAAGATTTACTAAATTAAGCTTAAGTGAATTTACTGCTGATACGCAGAACGGCGCAATTTTCAATGGTGTCGGGAACGCAGCGATACGCATGCGAGATAACACTAATTATGCGAACCGCTACAAAGTGCTTCGCCTGCGCAGAAACGGGGCGTATCCGTCGCTAACGATTATGCGCAATTTGAGTTAACGGTATTGTTGAAAATCTGTGATTTTTACATAAAATATATCCTAGCAGTTACCTACAACTTCGTTCGGGTAGAAATTGCTAATAGGTATGTCTAAGCCTATATATCAACCCATTCAACTTTCTGTAAACTAATGAGAGGAGTAAGCTATTCATAACTTTTGTTTTTATTCCTGTGAAATACGAGTAGCAGACAGGCTTGACGGCTTACTTAATAGCAAGCAGTTACCGTCACCTATAAATGTTAACGTCAGTAGGAATACCGCTAACACGCAGCCGTCTGCATAGGAAACCGGGTCACTTATGCCCACGGCACAAGGCCAATAAAGCAGTGTACTGAAGGATGGCTGCTGTCCAGATGGCTTTGGAGCCTTACCACCTCGCTATGGTTGTTTTACTGCCTCTTAAATTAGGCCGCTCCGGCTGCTGGGGTTAGTATTTTTACTCAGCTTCTACACGGAGAAAAAATTGTTTAACTCCATAATTTGTAAAGAAATAAAATAAGTTATCTCAACATGCAAATGAGATGATATCTCTTTCGAATTATATGGAAGAAATTTAAAGCATTTACTGCGAACAAATCGTGGTTCCGACCAATAAACCTTGATAATGATTAGGAACTACATTCACCCACACGGTACGACATCGCATTCCATATTCTTAAAGCTGGTGCAATTTATAAGCGAAATTCTATATAAAAACTGTACTGCAGTCCTATATAAGAGTATACGAGCTACTTACTGAAACGTACGAATAAATAAGATTTAGCTTGTGGGAGAATGAGATAGAATACAAGTATACAGTGTTTCCTATAATCTTCGTCTCCTCTTTGTTCGGACTTTCGTACCTTTTATACACTATATGACATGTATAATCTAATTTTCTGAAGTTTTATCTCTGCCGTATGTGAATGGCACACACAAACATTTTTTTTAATTTGTAAATCTACATTCCACATTGCTGTTATTATATAAACATCCAACAGTGAACTCCAAACACTAAAGTGCAAGCTTGAATTCATTACCCAACCCCATGATGACATATAGATAAATCATAAACTTTTCTCCGTACAGGGAAGAAGTAAGAATATTGACCCCTGGTCGGGCTGTCGTAAAAGGCGAGAAAACCACCCTAGCTGGGTTGTGAGACTCCAAGCCCATCTAGATTGCAATCAGCTGTTTGCAAAGAAATTAATCCACTTTAAAGTTATTTGTTAGCAATATTTAGCTTATGATTTAGATGAGCGTATAAATCTTAAAGTGCTTCTTCTTTTTCCTCAAATGCGTTATCAATTCCCTGATACTTAAAGTTCATATCATAAATGAATTGGTCCCGTTCTTTTTGTCTCTTTTCTAGGTTTGCAGCTCTTTTTTGTTCACTTACCTTTTGCACTTCAAGATAATTGGCCACAATTTCCTAATACAGTTTAAGAGCTTGACCTAACTTCCCACTGAAAGCTGGAAGAATTTCAATCCTTCTCTTAATATCATCAAACTGGCTATCATTTAATAATAACCTTGTGTATGAGATTAGTGACCCAGGTTTCAATACCCCTATTCGGACAGCAGCCTGTTCGCAGTATCCCTAGCATCAAAAACATCCATAGGCGACAGTAGCTGCATACTATTGAGTGGGCCATCAGCCTGTCTGTGGTTCCTCAGCAATAAAAATATCGTGGCTGTCACATTGAGGTTTTTGTAGCCTGTTTTACAATACGACGCCACTCTTCGCGAATCACCGCTCTCCTTGTGCATTCGTGCAGAGGAACGTCGACGGCGCTTTTCACTTGATCCGTATACGGATACAGCCGTAGCCCGTATACATAATCTGTATACGGCATTTCAATCTTGAGGAAAAGGAAAAAGAATTCAGGATCTAATGACTTGGACCATGAATTGCGCGGGCGCAACGCCGGTCGTGTACGTTGACGGCGGCGGCGGCGACGCGTGTCGTTTGATCCGCCGACAAAGCACGCCGCCCTGGGCCTGGCGCCCCTGGGAGCACGTGGTGAAGACTAAGCCCTTCAAACAAAATATGATGATCTTAAAAATTTCTATATTCCTAGACTTAAAGATTCATAAATAATTCCTAACAACTCCGCGGGTCTTCTATTTGAAGCATTGAGTGATCGCGTTTAATTACCTATACAATATGTATAATAGATAAAGCTATTTTTTGAAGTATACAGTGGAAATGCCAGAAACCCAAACTTAGGTTAGTTGGCCCGTCTCTCTTTTTGAATTTTAATTAGTATAAGAATAAATAAAACAGTTCAGTTCTATTGCAAATTATTTATTAAATGAAATAATTTTAAATGATGTTTTCACACAAATTCAGAAATAAAGAGATCTTTTTCACTTTTATCTTTAATGACGTTAATGCTAATAGCAAACGTTTCCTAACTGAATAGAGAAGCTAAATATTTAGGTCCAACCTTGCGTAGATTACTGTACTTTCTCTGGTCAAAATATGAATATTTTTTAGAACCCTTCCTGCATTTTTTTATAGCTAACGTGTCCTGATGGCCCAATTAATAGTAAGCAATGATCGTAGGCTATGGATGTTTACGATGATAGGAACACCGCGAACATGCTGCTGTCCGCATGGGGATACTGGAAACTGGGTGACTAATATTGGAACACAACACAAGGTTATTATAGTGGTATATTTATAAACCAGGTTGCCACCCTTCTGGGTAGCAAACCCACCGTGACCTTGGGGCTCTACCACCTAGCTAAGGTTGTTTTGTCACCTTTCACCACAGGCTGACCCCAGTCGTAGGAGTCTGTGTTTTTAGTTCACTTTTTTTTCTGACAAACATACATTTGACGGAACAAACTATTTGCATCATTCAAGTTTTTCTCCTGTGATTATTGAACCCAGGCTACGTAGTCACTGAGTCAACCACGTCGCCGTATGTTGCAGATAGATAATTTATAATAATTGATAATAAATTATACAAAATATGACCTGATCATAATTATCATTTTAATTATTACGATACAATATTGTGCATCAGCTTGTCTGATAAATAACTAATTGCTCAAGCGATTTTTTCGCCAATTGAACTAAAATGTGCATCCCTTACCTGAGAAGACCTTAAGGCGTGCACATCTCAATTGTCATGGCAAAATTTTCAGTTGGATAAATAACTATGGGAACGATTAGCAATAATTGCGTTACGACCAAATGTTTAAATGTCGCATTTTTAGGGCTCTCTTGGATTCTACACAAACCTTAAATCTTGGCGTGATTTAAATCATTGCATAAAAGTTCTGATCTGAGTTTAGGGTGTTCTTTTGTTCTCAAGGTGTGAATGCTAATGCACACCTCATTGCTTAGGGTCTCAGAGCTAGTAATGTCTATTTTTTAATTTCCGTGCATCCTACAGTTGACTAAGGAAGCATATCGATGGTATATCTACTTTAACACCCCAATTTTTCTTCTACAGTACAACCTACGGGCGGATATGTGGCTCCTGAGTGACTAGGCTCCTGGACCTTCGGTTTTAATGTTTGTAAATAGTTACCGGTTAATATAAATTTTTACTTATTTAACTTTGTTTTCTGATTCTCTACTCTGGAAGTTTTTTTACTATTTAAGATCGTGCTGGTATCTCAAAATTAGTTCCTAGAGAACACGGAGAGTATACCCGCTAATCTAAGACTAATTGGCGTATTATATATACCGTTAATTTAAACGATATTTTCTATCATCTTGAATTTGTGACAGTTAAATCAATTAAAATCATTTATTTCAATATAATATCTTACTGATCACTTATTGAATGTCTAAAATCTACTACCGTTTCTAATACAAAACGCTGGCTAGAGAAGAAACGACGAAATAAACTCCCCAGTGAATGTTTTATTTTATTTTTTTATTTGTTTTTTTGTAAGATAATGGCAACATAATTATTTGTATTCCCAATATGTGCGATCGCCAATAATTCTAATTAATGGTGTAAATATCCTTTCGAACACAGACGTAGCTTAATAGCTTTTTTGAACTTATTTGTTTAAACTTATTTGAATTCTCTCCGGGATTTTACTGTAAATAATCGTATACTTTGCACAATATATCTATTTTATATCAGGCGTGGTTGCCATCCAGACGTGCTTCGAGCCCTTCCACCTAGCTTGGGTTGTTCAGTGATGTATGTTTTCTTTTTTTTAATGCTGTAGGACAGCAGACAGGCTGACGGCCCACTTAGAATTTAGCAGTTACCGTCGCATATGAGTCTTTGCAACACCAGTGGTATCGAGAACACGCTACTGTCCCATAAGGGTACAGGAACTTAGGTCACTAATCACTATCCAGAACTTAGGTCACTATCCAGACGGGCTTGATGCCCTACCACGTAGCTAGGGTTGTTTTGTCGCCTTTTACGACAGACCGGCCCCGGCCGCAGAGGTCAGTATTCTTTCTCCACCCCTGCACGGATAAAAACGGATTGTACATGTTTATAAAATAATAACAGAGTAAAAAAATTGTGAAATAATTTTATTATCTTTTTAATTCAGAACACCTAACATAACTTTTCAATCCATATTGACCCTTTTATGAGGATTAACATAAGCCAATCGTATTCCAAAGGATATTCTGCGATTTTCCGCACGAATAAAAGCACCGTTTTTGCGACTAAACGCAATTGTTGCTTAAAGTGGCACACGGCGGATTAAAATTAAAGTTTTCTTTGTTATATATCTTCAGGCCATTTAGCTGGGAAGGACAGTTGGTACTCTCAGCAACCTTTAGAAAAGTATATCGATTTAAAAAAAATGTGTGTGTGTACTTGTACACACGTAAGAAGTTGTACTTCTTTGGCATAATAGAACAAAAATAGATAAAGATTTCATTACGTATGTAATAAAAGTTTTTGTAAAATAAAAGTCACATTTACACAATATTTTACAATGACCACCATATAATAATTATTCACCACTATATAAAATTTCTCGAATGGCGACCGCGTACCGGAAGACGCAATGTTGGTAGGCCCCCCACAAGATGAACCGATGATCTGGTCAAGATCGCCGGAATAGGTTGGATGAGGGCAGCGCAGGACCGATCATCGTGGAGATCTTTGGGGGAGGCCTTTGTCCAGCAGTGGGCGTCTTCCGGCTGAAATGATGATGATGATGATATAAAATTTAAAACCACATACACAAATGTATATTTATGAATATTTTTTTATCTCCTCTGATATAAAACACGTATTATTTGTATATTTTAGTAATTAAAACATTGTTATAGGTATTGGTGTTTCAGTTCAGTTCTTAAGGTTATAACTCCAATGCCTCTAGCATCGATTTTGCCAGTATCGGAGTTACAAAAGTGACAGATTATAATAAAATAAACTGTAATTTAAAACGCGGGAGTTTCGAAAGCTAACGTTATTTGGAATCCTGAGGACAACACAGTTTCTATTTGTTATAAATTATATTAAGATACTTATAAGTAAATACTGTTTTTAATCAAAAACTTTTACAAAACTAGAATAATAACTCTTGTAAACTAGAGTTAACATGTAATTTACATTAATAGAGCGAGGGATATCTCTAGGAAGAAATTCATAAATGGGGGTAGGTATTGGTGTTTACTCTAATAATATTTTAATGTTTGTTACATTTTTATTATTAATATTTTTACAAGTCTAAAATCCAAGAGAGATCTGTCAAATGTCAAAACTATTGTCATATAAAACTTACAAATAACGTTCCGTTATTATACACGTGTTGTAGATTTGTGAATTCTGAGAAAATACTGTGAATATAGTTACGAGTTTTCAAGAAAACTTGAGAACTGTCTCTCAAGTATCTGCTAACTACATCATGTCACTTTTTGGTTGTCTGTGCGCGCGCATTGTAAAAATATTACTGTCATATTTTTTTCCGAATGCGCCTAAAGAAATATAACTTCAAAAAATGTTTATGCAACAATTATTAAACATCATCAATATGTCAATTCTGCATGCTGCTTTTAGTATGAAGCTCGATATCTACTGAGTAGTACATCACAAAGCTCATATAACAAAAATCATAAGCATCTAAAATGCATTATAATTAATAAATTAATGAATATACTGAGACAATACACATTTGTGTTTAGGTACTATACTTTTCTTTTGTAAATAAATAGCTATTATACATTTTTTAAATTTATTTATCAAATTCACAGTTATTACATTGGCTTAATAAAATAACAGCACAAAAATCTCCTAAGGTTTGTATAATGCCATCAAAACTTAAGTCTACGCACGTTCAAATGGTTGAGTAAATTTAGGTTACAAATTCTCTAAAAATTCTTTTTTAAGTGAGGCTTTAATATTTTTTTGAGTTATATCATTTAAATTAAGTAGGTAGTTGTACGCTTGCCGTACATATTCTTCGCCTATCGCCTTCTGTAAGCACCTAGAAGCAAGACGGCAAACGAACCCGTAATCTCCGTAATCCGAATTGCATTAGCCGTTACATCACGGAGCTGGTCAAAATTATGGAAGTAGATTTGTAATTCCTTGGCTATTATAGTAGTTTCCTGATTGATAACACAAAATAAAATTGTGAATTGTCATGCAGTGACATCTAGTCCTAAATGAAACGGCAGCTCGTGTTATGAGTACTAAATAACTGGTACTTACATATTTCCTTATTGTTAATAAATTCATATTCAGATAGTGAACGGGAATAATACCCGTAGCATGTGTTCCTATCGAAGATATGCGTTCAGAGACGGAGAAAGAATACTAACCTCTGCGGCCGAGGTCGGCCTCAAACCCATCTGGATGGCGACCACCTTTGGTCTTAAGTATGCCGCCATAATAACTTTACGTTGTGTTCCGGTATTAGTGACCCAAGTTCCTGTACCCTTATAAGACAGCAGCGTATTCGCAATGCCACTGGCGTTACAAACACCCATAGGCGACGGTAACTGCTAAATTCTAAGCGGACCGTCAGCCTGTCTGCTGTCCTACAGCAATAAAAGATATATCTTCAGGTAATTACGAAGATAAATATCCTACGTGACGTCATGGGGGATGTATCTATATTTTGGAATATAAGTGCATCAATAATATATGGAAAAATCCTACGAAACAGGTTTTCGCCTAGTGAAAATGACCGCCCGTTTGAACAAACAAAATGGTGGATACCATTCCTTTACCACGTATAAAAAAATAATAACTTATCGCGTATTCTTACACCCTCTAAAGGAGAGGGTGTGACCATATTTTTATTGAGCCTACAAAACGATTTTACCTATAAAATACCTATTTTTTCTAGTAACGCGTCAGCTGTGTATTTTTCAGAAATGCGGAGGGGAGCAATAAAACAAGACCGAGTCTGTGAACCAACTGATTTCATTCTGTATCTAACTACAGTTAAATAAATATTACAGTTGGTGAAAATAATGACAAATAACGCGTCATTAAACAGCGTTCAAATTTCACATTAACGTATTAAATTAGTTATAATCGATCTTATGTCAATATTGTAATAAATATAAAACAAGTAGGCGCCTATAAATTAAGCATAACCTATTATAACAAGAGACATGAATATTAAATATTTTATTAGGTCGGGACAGGTCGGTCTGTTGGCGCAGCGGGACGCGGCCCGATGGCAGCGATGGCAACTTGGGACCACCCGCTCAACGCTTTGACGAAATTTCCGTTCCGAAATAATATTTATTTCATTCCAAAGATGAACAGATAACTATAATTAAAAATTTATATATGTGGGAATGTTCTAGACTGTCATCTTATATAGCTATTTTGGTTATTTGATGGACTACTACTTTGACGACCTTCGAGGCGTAGCGCCTAACGTACTTTGGTACGCTTGCGCGCTTACGCGTCACAGGTTCGATTCCCGTCTCGCATCTATTTATGTATAATATGTATTTATTTAAAAAAGAAAAGTATATACGTACTAAGTAGTATAACAGTTGTCTAGTATCCATAACACAGGTGCTATGCTACTTACTTTGAGACTAGGTGGCGCTGAGTGAATTGTGTCAATATATTTACCATGTTTATTTTATTTATTTACTACAAGGTATGCAGGTTTGTCCACTATAGTCTGGTGAATTAATATATTCATCCTTGCATAAATTGAGAACAAGCTGAAAATTTGCATGAACTTCAGGGGCACCATTGCAATGAAATTATGATAAGTCCCCGTCGATCCCATGTGAACTTTGACCTTGCGAATTTCATAGCTTTGCGAATCTTAAATCTGACTAAATTTTCAGATTGTTAGGAATTGATACAAGGGTAACCCCCCTATTTCTTCAGTTAAATTACCGGACTATTATACAGGGCTATTGGTAATTTTACGTATTCCAGTTAGGAGGTAATAGGGTGACTATTTGCAATAACTTTAATCCCCATATGCATTATGCAAAAGTGAACCATTTTAGAGTTATTGTATCTTTTAGCTTTTTTATTATTCTTCATTTGTGTAATTTTGAAACATATACTGTTCATTTTAATCAAGCTCTTCCATATTTCAATTTAACTTAAAAGTTGTAGTCACCGTCGCTTGTGGATGTTTGCGACAGTAGGCGCACGGTTAACACGCTGCTGTTTAAATAAGGATCTGGAAACTGGGTCACTATTACCGGAACACAACACAATTATGGCGCCATATAGATCAGGTTGGGTGCCATCCAGGCCGGCTTGAGGCCCTATAGTTGTTTTGTTGCCTTTTAAGACAGGCCAACCCCGGCTGGTGGGGATGGGATTCTTACTCCGACGCTACACGGAGATAAATCAAAAGAACACAAGAAAAATAATTAACACTGACATATTTAACATATTCTCCTACAAATATAGTATTATATTATTATTATTATATACCTGCGTGATTAGGAACGGTTATCTTTTACTATAACGCGAGCTGTATACCATGATCTTACAATAAAAAAAATGTATCAGTAATCAAAAACAAATTTGTATAAACCTCAGTAATAATGTTAAACAAAGAAAACACATGCAAAACATATAAATAATGATTATTAAAATCGATTTCCGGTAATAATTTGTTAACAATTTTATTTCCATTATTAGTTATAAAATGCGCTGTGACGTGGTTCGATTTCCCTAAAATTAATGTAATTGATTCAAACTATAGCGCAATAACCACTAGGCTGGGTGTACACTTTCGGTTTCCCGGTACATTACGATATGGGTTTTTTTAAAGCGTTATACAATTATTTCAATGTCAGCAGCGTTGGCAATGCCTCTGGTGTTGGAAACGTCCATAAGTGACGGTGACCACCTGCTACCGGGTGTGCCATTTGTCTGTTTACTGAAATTCATATATAAAAAATGCTTTTGTGACTAAACTAGGAATCTGCTCCAATTTCGCTCGACATGAAGGAATTATTCTATGATAAATACATATACATATAATAGAGTGGTTTTTATTAGTGAATTTTATTAGTTCGGTAGTTTTAAGTCTATGCGTTACAAACACATATTTTTCCATTTACATCTTTATTTATAAAGATGTAAATGGAAACGATAAAGTCATATTATACTTTAATGTTGGTCTCGGAGAAAAACACTTTTGAAATATATTAAACGTAGGTTTAATAATGATTTAAACATATTTAATAAGTTATCTTTTTAATTATTTATCAACTTAGTTTTATTGTTTATTTCCTTTGGTTAACTTGATGTCTTAAATCCTGTGAATGATCCTGAAACGCTGTTGAATTATATTTTCATAACATAAACAAAATTTAAACTATATGCCACTATTACTCCTCTACGATTCCTTTCTTCTTGCAAATAAAAGAAATATATTAGAAAAACTGTGCTCTTTACAGGAGTGTAATTTGTTTAATACATGTGTGTGTTACTTACTACTTGACACCTTATGCTGGAAAGGAAAACAAAAAAGTGTCCTTTCTTTGTTCTCTGCAAAATAAGCATGAATAGACAAAATCACTTTTGAAATTACAGAACTAGATTATTCAAAAAACGATTTTATATATATTAGAGAAATATAGGTTATAATGTCAAATTTTATTAATATTGAAATGCTAGCTTGAAACCGTAAGTATAATATTTTCTTCCCCTAGTTAGCATCCTAAGTTTTCACCAAAGTACTACTACTAGTGATGTAACAAATTTAAACTTAAGACATTTTGTGTCTTTTTAAAATTTAGAAAACATATATAACACTTCTTCTTCTTTCTTTGTTCTTATGGCTCCAATGCATTTGGCATTCATTTTGCCAAATATATAACACACTACTACAGAAAAAGTAAATGTCAAATACAATATTCATAAAGAATACGTTTTCGATACACGATAATGTAACATATAGGTACTAATAAAAAAAATCTTTTCCACCTTGTTAGTTTCAAACAGATTTATAAATATTGTTCAACAGAGCCGCTGTCTACAGATAATACAATTTGAACCTTTTCACTGTCACATCGAAGCCTGTCACATTCAATCAAATAATAAATAAAACCTAGTAGGAAATAACATAATCGTCGTTGTGCACCAGCCTTTATAAACTACCGAAACGTCGCCCGAATTCTGTCCGGCTCGTTGCCTATGAAACCGTTCCCAAAAAAACTACCATCGTTCCAAAACTTTCGAGAGATTAATTTGTCATTTGGGAGGCTAGTTTTGTTCGAACTTGAAATTGTTTGAAAAAATTGCAATATGCCTTGGTGTTAGTTTCGCAAATGTTTGGTTATTGCAACGAATTTTTGCCCCTATATTGTGTAAATATATACAGTGTATCTATTATAATACAATATTCGGTATAGGCTTCGGATTTGGAATGAGCTTCCGGCTGACATTTTTCCATGCTAAAGTTTCAAAAAAGGTGGTATAATATTTTTCAGGGGCGGACAGCGCATTGTCAGTGCCCTTAGTGTTGTAAACGTCCATAAGCGACTGCTGAACTATAAAAAAATTAAATCACTAAAATTAGGGGTTATTTTGTGATTTAGTTTGTCTTACCATAAATGTTTTATTATCAGTTTCCAGTTCTCCTACGCGGACAGCATCGTTTTAGCGATGCGCCTGCCATCAGAAACATCCATATGCAACAGTGAATGCTTTTTATTCAATTAAAATAAAAAGTGAAGAAACTTTCTTTTACAGATAGCTGATTGATATGAGCTTGGAACTTGTTATAAAAAGAATTGAAAGAAGAAGAAAGTTAGAAGTGACAGATTCCACAATAGTGTAGGTGTGTACTCTTTTCAGTTCTCTGCAATAATTATACCGATTGAAAGTTTCTGTATCATATCTTCAGCTGTTCACCAAGTGAACTATGTATTACTAGGAACCGTCTGTAGGATCGATCAGTACGGAGGATAAAATGTTTGTTTGATCTGTAAATATTTTTTTCTGGTCTGATTACATGTATTCGTAGAGAGATTTTCAATTTGTGTCCTGCTAGGGCATTTTCAAAACAACATGTCCTTAAAAAAATTAATCGATTTTATAACTTTATTTCTTGCATCCTATAAATATTTTGTACCTACATCAAATATTATTATCAGACTACTTGCGTAGCCAGTAAATTAGCCGTATAAGTAATTAAGCTTCTCGTATATACATAGTATATAAACTATGTATTATATATAAAGATATGTACACACACATCTTACTTAACAGGAGGTCAACTAAACTGACGTCATTAGGAGCCGGGTACGATCCGGCGTGTTAATCACGCTCTCTTAACCCTAAGGGAGGCTGGGGCAAATTATTCGGAAAATAGCCGGACTACACACGCGGTGGAAGTGTAATAATGCCCCCCTTTTTACACCCGGATGAGTATCTGCTGGCTTCTGGGATTCTAGTTTAAATTAGATCATTGCTAGTTCGATAATATTCAATCGTAAGAGAAACATTAATAATTGAACGAGTAGAGGTTACTTAGAATGTTCAAGTCAGTTTTACGTCCCGGTTGCTGTTTGGCATCAAATGAATGATTGAGTTAGAGAATGAATATATAAGAGTGAAAGAATGAATAAGTGAATAAAATAATTAATGTAATGAGTGAGTGATTAAATGAGGGAAGCGAACCAATGAATAATTTAATGAGTGAGTGAGTGTATGAATGAGCGAGTTGGTGAATTAATGCAAACTCTTTATCGTTATCTATAATAAAACGCTATTGTCATAGGACTTTTCTGTGCATTTATTTGCGTCTGTGCTCTTGCTCTTCCTCTTTTACAGAGCTAATAGTCATAAGAAGATAAATTTGGCTTTTACAGGGAGGTGTTTCAATCCTGAAAATAAAAATACTCAACGCAATTCAATAGGTTTTGACATTTTGAGTGTATAACGATTAAACAAATTAATATTTTATCATTGCTTGCAACGACACAGCTGCTCAGGGGTTAACCCACATATGTCTGGTATTAGTCGCCTATTAATTCGGTCCCCACTCAACACAAAATATTTATATGATGAAAGTAATTTGATCTGCTCTGAATATATCAATTATTGTACTCTGTGGTAATATTATAAATGTGAAAGTAACTCTGTCTGTCTGTTTGTTACGTTATCACGTCTTAACCGCTGAACCAATTTTAATGAATTTCGCTATAGAAATAGATGGGACCTTGGAAAAGGATAAAGGCTACTTTTTGTCATGAAAATAAAACTTGAAGGGGGTGAAATAGGGGTGAGTATAGTTAAGTTCTATTTTTTTTATTTATATGGCAGAACAACGTTTGCCGGGTCAGCTAGTGAGTTATCTAAGTTATCAGGAACCTTATAAATTTAATTAAAAAAGAAAACTTGAATAACATTATTAAGTTTATTTTTATTTTATTTATTTATTTTTAGCAAGACTTATAGGCTAATAAAAATTACAACATGTATATACAATCTAACATTCTTAAAAACTATTGTTGATCACAAGTCTTAACAATTAGTTATTTACCACTTTGTTATTTTCATAATAAAGAGACAAACAATGTAACATTAAATCAGGCCCTTGAAACTTTGGCCATTGAAGCGGCTCGGATTGGCGCCCCCTCGCGCTATTTTGAGGAAGTTGAGTGCCGGCGGTTAAATCCACTCAAACTGTTAGCAGTTTCAGGAGTGTCGGCCCTCTTAATTACTCGGTTCCTTAAGGTGGTGCCCTCACTTTCACTCGGAAGAAAGTTTGTTTATAAATTTTCCAAACTCTGTGATTAGCTTAGAAAGATAATGTTAGCGTGAATAGTAGCAAGCTTTACTTGTTATACATTTTTATAATTTTTACTAAATATATTTATAACTAGCGTACAATGACTTTGTGTTACGTATTTGGATAGTGATAGCGAGACGCGTGCCTCTATTACTCTATCTCTATCAGTGCAAGAATATGTTACAGTAAAAAAACGATGAATAAAGACACAGGGTTTTTGTCCGCTAACTTACTTGAAATTGGTAGCGTATCGGAGTCTACCGAAATGGAAGTTTTGGATGCTTTTCTTAATGCTGTGGAACATCAGACAAGCACGGCTCACTGAATAGTAAGCAGTTATCGTCGCTTATAGATGTTTGTGAACGTGCTACTGCCCGAAGAAGGGTACTGGGTGGGACCTGGGTCACTAATGCCGGAATATAATACGACCTTCGTGGCGTAGCGGCTAACACATTTCGGACGCATGCGGAAATCATAGGTTCGATACCCGTCTTACGTCTAGGTGTTTATGTATAATATGTATTTATTTACAAAAATCTATGTAGGTAGTTGTATATGTAGTTTATCAGTTATTTAGTACCCATAACACAAGTGCTATGCCACTTATTGTGGGACTAGATGGCGGTGTGTGAATTGTGCCACAGTATATTTATTTATTCTTAACTATAAAGTTGCAATTGCTAATACAAGGTTATTAGGGCGGTATAGTTATAGACCAGGGATAGTTGCCATCCAAACGGGCCTGGACTGCCATCTAGCAAGAGCTATTGACTTTTACGGCAGACCAACCCCGGTCCCAGGGGTCAGTATATTTACTCCGCCTCTACACGGAGGAAATGCTATCACGATCAAATAGTAATAAGAGTATTGTATACCTAGAGTAATAGGGCCTGCCGGAGTATGGATCGGAAAGTGGGCCACAAAGGGGAGGGATGAAAAGGTGATACATGCTGCGGAGATGAGAATGCTGAGATGGATGTGAGGAGTTACAAAAATGGAGAAAATTAGAAATGAGTATATTAGAGGAAGTGTGAAAGTAGCTGAAAAACTTTGGCCATGTAATGCGCAGGGAAGAATAGCATATAACGAGGAAAATGGTAGAAATGCGAGTGGATGGATACAGAAGCAGGCTTGCGTAAAAGATGAAATGAGTTGACATAACACTTAACAGAGGAGAATGGAAGGAGAGAACATGTTGTGCCGATCCCACATAGTTTGGGATAAGGGCAAGAAGAAGAAGTAGAATACCTACGGTACTTTACTTAATAACTAGCTGTACCCGCGACTCCGTCCGCGTGGAATAGTGACTTTAAGCAGAATTTTTTTTGGATATATGAGGTCAACTTAAATTGGAAATTCAACCTACTAAGTCCAGCCTAAGCTGAACCCTATTTCATATAATTGTTGATATAAATCTGAGGTCAACTTAAATTGATTATAAAATTTCTGAAATTTATCATTTTTAACAAAAAACAATTTTTTTTTCTAAAATAAAAATAGCCTAAGTTACTCCTTGGTACATCAGCTATCTGCCAGTGAAAGTCCCGTCTAAATCGGTGCAGCCATTTCAGAGATTAGCCGGAACAAACAGACAGACAGACAGACAGACAAATATTGTAAAAAATGTTGTTTTGGTATATGTACCGTGTATACGTCCGAATGCACTTAGTAAAAAGCGATTATTTTAATATTACAAACAGACCCTCCAATTTTATTTATTTGTATAGATGTATAGATAATACTCTCATAGAGTATGAGCAGACTTTAGCGACATAGGCAGTTATTAAACGCGAAAGGGTCATCGAATCGTTTCACATTATCTTAGAATTTAACCTGATCACAGGGTATGGAATGTGATTTTTTTAAAATATATTTCAAAACAAGAAGAGACAGTCTCATTTTAGTTCGCTCTCGGCGAGTTCTGACCCTAATGTACTTCTCAGGGGTAATGCCGCGGATTTAGATACAACCTGTATTTTACAAAAAAAAGGGCTGGTAGTCCCTTTATAATCTAGGTGCTAGGGGTTCTCTCAGAGCTATTTTTGGGGAAATGGGATTATGACGGTTTCTTTGCAATACATTTATATATAAATTATAATTATATTTAATATTAAAGTAAATATATATATTTACTTACTTTAAAAGAAAAGTTTAAAAGTATCTATCCGTGCAGGGGCGGAAAGCATACTGACCTCTGCAGCCGAGGTCGGCCTGTCGTAAATGACAAAACAACCCACCCCTAGCTACGTGGTAGGGCCCCAAGCCCCTGGATGGCGACCATCTTAGATCTTAAATATGCCGCCATAATAACTTTGTGTTGTGTTCCGGCACTAGTGACCCACTCACAGTATTTATATTTACCTATTTATTTCCAATTTAAGTAAATCAAACTACACAAAGTAACTATATATAAATTTAGATGAAAAACAAGATAAGATTTAAAGAATAATTACTTCAAAATTATAAAAAGCCGTTTCCATACTACGCATATGTCTGTTAGCCGTTGCCTACTACCGCCAGTTAAGCGAAATTACTCTGTTCACCTTTACCCCCTTTCCTCCACCCACATTCAACACAATTCTTTCGCATTTCTCCTATAGAGACGTATCTAATACCCTTATTAGTAGAACTGATATATTTTAGCGCTTTATAAGAAGTGAGTAATAGTTATTGGATTATACCTATAAGTATGATTTCCGGGTTGCCTGGAAGAGATCGCTCTGTAGCGATAAGGCCACCCATTGCAAGTCAAGTACATATTGATTGTGTAAATAAGTTTCATTGTTTTTGTAAGATTGGTTTACAATAAAGTGTTATCTATCTATCTATCTATCTATCTTAATTTAGATATTTACCCGAATGTTTCGTCTACCTTTTTTGATGACACGGAATATTTCATGCCTGTTCATTTGTATTTTTCATCTCTACTGAGGACAAAATAAATTTTCTTTTAATGATACCATAAATGGGGTTATGGAGTATGAAGGCCTTTTAACTAGGACATAGTAATAAGATGGTGATTAATGTTTGAGAGCGAAGAAGGTAGTGATAAAAAGTAGTAGATATAAAGTTACTTAACCTAATACAGACATTTTGAAGACGGCTTCGATAGTTGCTCTTGGGTAAGGTTAAGATAATAGACATCGGCATAATCAAGGATAGGGTAAGACAATAAAGATTGAACAAGTTTTATCTGAGCAAAAGGAACAATTTTTGATTCTTTTAAGAGAATTCTAAGAGGCAAAAATTTACTTAATTCTGTTATGTGCGACCGCCAACAAAAAAGGATTCAAAACTGTGATTGTATTCCCTTCCTGGCGTGGTACTCCCCTGACGTCGCAGTCGCGGCAGGAAGCCAAAGTACGACGGGAATCAAACTAATGAGCTGGACTTCAGTGAGTAGGTCGTTCGATGGGAAGACATCCCGTACTAAGTCGAGTCACTACTAGAAATCTCAATTCATTTTTCCAAATAGGGTCCTTGTACTCCGAACAAAGAATCTGGAATATACGTCCAGCATGTGAGGTTCTATAACTCCCACCAAAATGTCGGCTAACTCCACAACGGCGCAAGCCAGGGTTGAAGACCCTGGTATCTGTGTAATAATAGATACGGCAGCTATTATTTTTTGAAACCAATAAGCGCACATTTTAAAGATGTGTTCATATCTATGCACACAAATTCCTCGAGAGGACACTACGTCATGTGACATTTAAATGTTTTTAACGACCAAAATAGTTAATTTCACCTGAAATGTACGCCGTGCGGAATGACAGCACATGCGTCGCGTGTGGGGCGGGGGCGCGCTGACCCGTGACGCCGCCTTACGATTGTTACGTTCAAAGAAACACTCCGCCGGCACAAAGACAGTAGTGGAGACACAAATTATATTAAATAAATACTGTCAAATAATACCGGCATGTTTCCTGAAGCTCGGATAGACGGTTTCGCTGCAATTATCCGCAAAAGATGCGCTTCTCTACTTTTTTTTTATTGCTGTAGAACAGCATACAGGCTGACGGCCCGCTTAGAATTTAGCAGTTACCGTTGTTTGCAACGCCAGTGGCATCGCGAACACGCTGCTATCCCATAAGGGTACAGGAACTTGGGTCACTAATGCCGGAACACAACACAAGGTTATTATGGCGGCATACTTAAGACCGAAGGTGGTCGCCATCCAGGCGGGCTTGAGGCCCTACCACGTAGAAAACGTGGCACGGGTTCGAGATAGCACCAACACAATCCTCAGAGTATTCTCTGATAGATGGGACTCTCCACTGCTAAGTAAATGGGTTCATTGTCACATTCTTCAAAAATAAAAATTTGACATCGTAACTAAACTTACAGAAACTGAACCCTTTTAAATTTATATTCAAATTAGATTTATATTCAATGATTTTAGAGTTTATTAATTTATTTGGTTTATTTTGTAGTTTATTAATATTAGTTTTGTTTTATTTTTAATCACATTCCTAATTTGGTAACTTTTATTGATTTTGACTGAATTTTTAATATGATTGTATAATGTATTCTAATGTGTTTTCTACGTGGTAGGGCCTCAAGCCCGTCTGGATGGCGACCACCTTTGGTCTTAAGTATGCCGCCATAATAACCTTGTGTTGTGTTCCGGCATTAGTGACCCAAGTTCCTGTACCTTTATGGGACAGCAGCGTGTTCGCGATGCCACTAGCGTTGCAAACACCCATAGGCCACGGTAACTGCTAAATTCTAAGCGGGCCGTCAGCTTGTCTGCTGTCCTACAGCATTAAAAAAATGTATGGGACTTGATTCTGAAATAAATTATTATTATTATTAATACATACAGTCACATCTGTGTGCAGGGGCGAAGTAAGAATATTAAACCCTGCATCCAGGGTCGGTCTGTCGTAAAAGGCGTCTGGATGGCAACCACCCCTAATGTATAAATATGCCGCCATAATAACCTTGTGTTGTGTTCCAGCATTAGAAAACTAGGTTTCTGTACCTTTATGGGACAGTAGCGTTTTCAGTGTCCTTAACGTCGCAAACATCTATAGGCAACGGTAACTGCTTACTATTAAGTGGTCCGTCAGCCTGTCTGCAGTTCTTCAACAATTAAAAAGAAAGTATCATAGTGTAACCTCGATTTATCAAAACTAGGGTTTCTTATACAGAGGCTAGGTTAGACTACGTTTCGTTTTCACAAGGTAAGAAAACTTGTTAATTACCCTCAACATTAACATGTATTAAAAGTAATGTGTTAAAATATTAAAGTGTATAATTAAAGTATGAATGATCTCTGCTCTGCATTCATGGCGGCTTTCTTATAGACCAAGGTTGCCATTAAGCCGGGCTTGGGGCCCTACCACGTGTCTAGGGTTGTTTTATCCGTGCAGGGGCGGAGAAGTTATATAGTATAAATATATAGAAGTATTGTTCATTATGTAAATGAGGTTTGTAATATTTTCAGGTTTTACACTATCCTTAAAATTACCGTTAAAAAAGAAGCCAGAGCAATCTTCTCTACACATTCCCTTATCCCCGAACAGGATTTCTAAGGATCGCGAGTTTCTTGCGCCCCGCGCCACTTTAGTTTCATATTTTATTTTATATTTTTATTTACCCAGTTGTATTTTTATAACCTCGTTCGGATTCGGCTGGTTTTATGAAGGCTACATTAACTCAAGCTCCACATCAGCGTTTTGGGATGAGCTCTTTGGACGTACGTAGACTAACCACTTCTATTACCATAAATCGTAATATACTACATCCAACTTGTTATGAAAGTATTCTTTTTTATTGTTGTTGAGCATGCTGACGGCCCATTTAGACACTTATGCCGGAACATGACACAAGGTTATCATGGCGGCATATTTGAAGATCAGGGGAGGTTCAAGGACCCAGACGGGCTTGGAACCCTACCTAGGTTTGTTTTGTCAATATTCTTACTCCACCCTTGCGTGGTAAAAATAGAATTGACCACCATACAATCGATCTTTAATAATAGTAGCATATAACATAACATTGTTGGGTTGGGCAAAAATAACCATTTAGTTTTCAGCTCTAAAACATTTGCATCTAAGTTTTTTTTTGTAAATATATTTTGTCATACATAAGTAAGCTACTTATTCAATATTTTCTACAAAATTATTCATAAACAAATTTATTTATGAAAAGAATATAATAATAAGAGTACATATATGTACATATACATCGATAATAAGAATCGAGTTTTAAATTATTTCCTCTTTTTTCCTTTTGTTTTCAGAATGATTTCAAAAACTTTCTAGTATGCTATCCAACCATTGCTTATGCCGATATTTACGATTATTATTATTCCTATAATTTTTATCAAAAAAAAAAAAAGTTTCATTGAAAATACGGAGCACTGTTTAATTTAAAAAGTGTGGCAATGTATGTTAACAAGGTTTTGGTTTTGCATAACAATCTGTTTTGGTAAATAATTCTGAGTTAGCATTTGAATTGGATACGGGTTCACCGGTGACCGTTATTTCAGAGCAATTGTATGAACGTTACTTTTCAAATATAGCACTTAAGCCTAGTGATGTCATTTTGAATAGTTATAACTGAGATTAATTAAACATCGTTTCTACGGTCGTTGTTTGCATACAAAAATAATTCGGAAAATATTAACGTATACGTAGTTTGTAACGGAAGGCCGCCCTCATTATGTAGAGATTTTCTGACTTTAATTTACAATTTTTTTCTATATATACCAATTGTAATAACTTCATAGAAAAGGTCATGGACAAATATCCTAATTTATTTTCCGAAAACCTAAGTGGCTCAAAAAATGTTGAAGTGAAGTTATCTGTTAAACCCGACTCAAAACCGATTTTTTTAAAGCTAGGTTGCAGTCGTTTGCACTCCGTGAAAGCGTCGAAAAAGAATTAAATCGTTTAGTTAGTACCGATTAAATACTCAGAATATGCCAGTCCTATTGCGTCTGTTTTAAAGCGTTCTAGTTCAATTCGTTTATGCGCCGATTTTTCAGTCAGTTTAAATAAACAATTGCTTGTTGACAAATACCCGTCACCCAAATATGAAGAACTATTTTCTAAACTATATGGCGACCGTTATTACAGTAAGCTAGATTTATTCCAAGCGTATAATCAATTGAAATTGGAAAAGGAATCTCAGATGTTGACTTGCATAAATACCCATAAAGGTTTATTTAAGTTTACTAGATTAGCCTTCGGTCTAGCTAGTGCCCTTACAATTTTCCAAAGAACCATGGAGTCCTTACTAGTTCGGCTGGAAGGTACTCTCTTGTTCCAAAATGATATCCTAACTTATGGTGCAGATAAAAATCAAATGCTTACCAGATTAAACAATATATTCTCCAGGCTAGAGGAATCAGGTTTAACTTTAAAGAAAGAGAAATGCAGTTTTTTTCTACAGTCTATCTCATATCTAGGGTTTTTCATAGACAAGTACGGCATACATAAATGTCCAAGTAAGGTCGAGGCAATTCATTGTTGCCGTCCACCATCCAATACTACAGAATTAAAGACCTTTCTCGGTTTAGTTAACTACTATCGTAATTTTATCAAAGATGCATCGGCTATATTGAGCCCGCTTCATAAGTTACTGCAAAGAAATCGTGGTCTTGGACGAAGGAGCATAATTCGGTCATGTCTACGATGGCGTCTGACGCCGTATGGCGTATTTCAATTCTAACTTTTAATTAATATTGACCGTGGATGCTTCGCCTCACGGGTTAGGTGTCATCTGGTCTCAGGTCGAAGATGGAGTCGAGAAACCGGTGTGTTATGCGTCACGCTCGCTGAGTGCCACTGAAAAACGATATAGCCAGATACAAAAGGAGGCTACGGCAATAATATTTGGTGTTAGGAAGTTTCATCAATACTCTTAAACTTATACGGCCGAGTCAAACCATTTATCTTAAGAACGGACCACAAGCCGCTTATATCCATTTTAACCTTACAAAGGGTATTTCTGGGGTAACAGCAAATCGTTTACAACGCTACGCGATCTTCTAATCAGCGTGCAATTATAAGATTGAATATGTTTATAGCAGCCGTAACTGCGCCGACTATCTCAATCAGCCCGGGGCGGCCGACGCGAGATTCGTAGTTGCATACAAGCGTGAGTCATCGCTTGACTTCGATGACGACAGATCTACGTATGTTCGATTTGTTTATGAAGGCGAACAGTTTTTATCCCACTCAGATGTAAGCGTAGCATCTTTGTTCGATAAAGTTTGGCCACAGTTGAGTCGTGTAGTTGCAAAACCCGCTAAAACGTTTTTGGGAAAAATGACGATACATCGTTTTAAAACACTATAAACTATCTACATAGCTAATCAACTTTTTATTGCACAAATGCCTCTATATTCTATATATTCCAATATTATATTCAACCATTTATTTTGAGTTTAGAACCAAATGCCACTAAATCAGCATAGGTTTAGTTCAATTTAAGAGTTTAAAAAAAATAATGCTATAGCGGGTTTTGCAACTACACGCTTCAGTTATCAATTACACACTGAACGGGTGGCCTAACCAAATAAATGACAATTTGATTACAAAGTATTATTATAGTAGGTTCGAATTATCTGTTTAAAACAAGTGTATTATGCGAGGCCATAGGTTGGTAATACCGGAATGTCATTCAAAACACAGGTCATTTAGTTATCGCGAAAATTAAGGAAGAAGCACGCCTGCGGTTTTGGTAACCCGGTATGTCCACAGATATTGAAGATTATGTATGTAGGTTCTTGTAAAGTTTGTTGTTCACTACGTGCCAATCCCCCACGCGCCCGTTTACACCCTGGCCATATCCGCCCACTCTGTGGTATCGTGTGCATCTAGATTTTCTAGGTCCACTAAATGGCAAAACTTATTTAATTATCGTTGATGCGTATTCGAAATGGGTAGAATATTTTGACGCTGGGAAAATCTCAGCCGGTAACACATTCCAAATCCGAAGAGTACGGAAGATGAATGTTCTTGAGAACCGTGACGTGCTTGAAAGAAGAACATCCAGCCGAAGATGGGCAGTGCGGTGGTAGAAAAGTGTTCATTCGCTATTCCAATATCAGCACATATCGAAGTCATTCATATCCTTAGTATTACTTGAATTTATTTTAAGCTGGTTACATCCCACATCATGATGGCCTCCGTGGCGTGGCTTTCGCGTGTCGAGCGTCTGTTGGGGTAATACGAGTATTCTGGAGACCTGTCCTGAGTCTGGATGTTAACGTATAACATTTACTTACAAATTAAACTATAAAATAATAAATAAATATTTTGTGACAATTCACACAGCGCCATCTAGTCCCAAACTAAGTAGCATAACACTTGTGTTATGGAGATAACTGATATACTACTTATATACTTATTTTTTGTTAATAAATACATATTATACATAAAACACCCAGACACGAGACGGGAATCTAACCTGTGACCTCTGCAAGCGTGCCGAAGTGCGTTATTCGTTACTTCACAGAGGTCGTCGATAAAAGTACTTATATCATTTGTTTCCTATCGCCTACGCCCGGGTCCACGGATATGTGCCCTGCCGATCTCGTGACCGGCGCCTGCCAGCCCTTTTGTGTCGGGGCAGGCCTCTTCAAATTTGTAGCGCCAGGGAGTCAGGGTTTCGTCCTCCCGGCGCTCTCCTTTGAATGCCATAATAAGTAGCAAGCTCGCGGCAATGGTGCGGACGGCGGAACCTCTCCCTAGGGGCTGCCCACTGCCGCCTTCTACGGCGGCCGGAAGTCGTTGGACGCTCTCCGACGCCATCAACGTGACCTGTGTTGGCGGATGGGAAGTGTACTAGTTAGCTCCCGATCCCGCTCCGCTGCCTCCTTTGCGGACATAACTGCCTCGCAGGAGGAGGCGACGGCCGCCCATCCAGGATGGCCCCCGATCATAGACAGAACCAGGGCCGGAGCGACAGATCCACGCCGATTTGAGCGACGACGACAGGGCACACGGTGATAGTGTGGGTATTTGTTTAGTACTTATAACACAAGCTTTTTTGCTTATTTTGATCCTAGATGGTAATGTGTCAATTTCCAAAGTTTATTTATTATTGTCTATTGTACAATACGCATAACCACACTAAACCTTTCTATATAATGTTTTTGTCTGGGTGAGGCAAAGGAGATACAGACCTCATCAGTACCGCGGTGAAAATATGATGAAAGCCTCTCCGCCTTGTTCCTGCGACCACGCATCTAGTTAGCTAAATATAATCAGCATGGTCGCGACAGCATGCCCACTAAAAACCCCGATTGTCACCAAGCCTTTCTGGAGGGTCACACGGTCGACTTGGACATTGCTCTGCGACACGCCTAGCACTACATGTCATATCATAACCCGATCTACGACACTATGTATGTATATAAGTATATGGCTTGCCACCATTGGTTTATGATAGTAGTCTTATACGGTGGTATATGCTTGTTTAATTTATGATAAAACATTTCTGCAAGAAATTTGTTCCGGTTTGGCATGAGTCCAATATTGATATGAAAGTTCACCTAACGTAAATCTCCCTTGTGTAGTTTAATAAAACATACATCATCAAACTAATTAAGAATTGTTTTTACATGTTTTGAGCTAAGTTTGCACATTGTATTGAAAATTGAAAAAAATTTACATGAAACTAAAAAGTAATGTTTTTAATTATATATGTTACTGCAATAATTATTATATCGCTGGAGAGTTTCTTGCGGCTTCTTTTTTTATGACAGGAACACATACATGTGAAGCGGTGCTAATTTTGAAGTAATATATTATGAAATTATAAAATTATTGTGTAAAATAAAAAGTTTAAGTTGGAGTTTAATATTGTTATATTATTACGTAACAATAAAACATGACCAAATATTTAATAGTGAGGGGAAACAATAATTTATGCCATTACAAAATATGCATATAATTTCAAATGAATTTTACTTCATATAATTTCTAGATTTACTTTGTTTATAGCATGTTAAAGTCTGTTTTATAATAATACAACAAAAGCGTAGGCAACGCTTTGTGACATTACTCAACGTCACATACACATGGTGTACAATCGTGTTCAAAAGTTTCTTTAAGAATATTTCATAAAATACAAATAGATAATATATGGATAAATTATAATCGTGTAAAATTTAAATTATATTTGGGCACTATATTTTATGATTTAATATGGCATTGTGTATATTAGATAATTAATATGTTACAAATTGAAAAAAAATTAGTAACTACGTAAGTAATACGTAACGAAGACAGCATGAGCGTTAAAGACCGTGTAAGTGAAGCAGACGAAGAAAAGCAGATCATAAGCTCGAAATGGATGCAATACATAACAGGAAAAAATATTTGATCTGAACACTTGTTCTTTAGAACAATGGTTATTAAAAAGAAATTTGTAGTCGAAGGCAATAATGAAAAAAGTTGAAAAAAATAAGTAAATACAGAAGGCGATTGAATAAAGAATGAATAGATTCCACCAAGAAGCGGATCTATAGTTGAAACTTAAAAACCTCTAGTCAAGGAACTTACAATATTGTCATATATACAAAAACGTACAATATATCAGTCATCAGCCAAACGCAGTCCACTGGTGGACGTAGGCCTCCCCAAGCTTATACCACACGTCAGTGCCTTGTTTTTCCCATCCAGCCCCAACTGGCAACCTTGCGCAGGTCAACGTTCCATCGGGCTGGGGGCCTCCTACGCTACATTTGACTAGACGCGGTCTCCACTCCAGGTCATGTTTGCTCCAACGCCCATCTGTCCAGCAAAAAACGTGACCGACCCATTGCCAATTCAGCTTGCATGTTTTGCAAGCTATATATGTTATTTGGGTTCTCTTACGGATTTCCAATATTATTATTAATTTATATTGTTGATAAATTATAGCGTGTTTCCACAACGTCCGAAAAATACGCTCTTACTGACAAAAAGTTGCCTGCAATTAGCTATTTTAACCTTAACATATTTCATGTTCAATTTTAAAAGAAATAATAAAATAGAGAACATAAAACTTTATTTCTCCACTTTAAACTAATACGAAATTCGTCCAATCTAAACAATAAATCTACAAAATCAAATAAACTGTACAGATTATCATCAAAACATCAAGAATGTGGTCGTATCGAAAATTCCCAATATAGTACAGACGCGTTCACAAGTGGCATGCGGGGGTAGTATCGAGGAGTGGGGGTGGGGGTCAGAGGCGCTGCTCGCGGCGCCTGCAGCCAGCGCCCGAGATAAGCGACGCCCGACGCCCGTCCTATGAAATTATAGCACCCCTGAATGCACCTCGCTGTATGGTTAGGTAGCAATATTTTCAAGATATTATTGTTTCATAATAATTTTAAACATTATTGAGCTTAATCGTTAGTTGAATCATTCTGTTTAAGGTCCTTTGAACTGTGAAGATATCAAGTATATTATTATTTTAAAAAAATATATAAAATATTCTGATATACAGGTGCAGGGGCAGAGTAAGAATACTAACCCCCGGGTGGGGTCAGCCTGTCGTAAAAGGCGGCAAAACAACCCTAGCTACGTGGTAGGGCCCCAAGCCAGTCTGGATGGCAATCACCCTGAGTCTTAAGTATGTCGCCATAATAACATCATGTTGAGTTCCAGCATTAGTGACCCAGGTTCCTGTACCCCTATGGGACAGCAGCGTCGCGTACATCCATAGAAGACGGTAACAGCTTGCCTAATGTTCCTTGGCAATAATAAAAAATATGTAAATTATCGATTTTTCATTATTATTTTGGGTACTGTAGAATGAAATAATTTTGGGTCACAATATTTAAAAAAATTATTAAAAAGTCTCGTATGTTTCCTAGCCTTTATGGAAACTTTACAATTCAACGTAAGCTTAACAATGTGGAGTGGAAGGAGCGCCTCGCGCACCCCAGCGCGGGCCTCGCCACCATCGAAGCGGTGAGGCCCGTCCTGGCTGAATGGTTGGAAAGGCGCCACGGCGCCCTGACCTTCCGCCTGACGCAGGTCCTCTCGGGGCACGGTTGCTTCGGGAGGTACCTGTGTCGCATAGGGCGGGAGATGACGTCAGGGTGCCACCACTGTGGCGCGGGCGACGAGGAGGACACGGTGAACCACACTGTCGCCGTGTGCCCTGCGTGGCGCGAGGAGCGCCGCGCCCTCGTCGCCCAAATCGGCGTGGACCTGTCGCTCCCGGCCCTGGTTCTGTCCATGGTCGGGGGCGATCTTGGATGGACGGCCGTCGCCTCCTTCTGCGAGGCAGTCATGTCCGCAAAGGAGGCGGCGGAGCGGGAGCGGGAGTCGACCACCACACTCCCCTCCCGCCAACGCAGGCCACGCCGGCGGCGCCGGAGGGCCAGTAACGACCTCCGGCCGCCGTAAAAAGCGGCCGCGGGCGGCCCCTCGGGGGAGGACCCGCCGCCCGCACTATTGCCGCGAGGGTGAGGGCTGCGTGCTGTTCCGCGGCCCCCTCAACTCCTAGAGTTGTTAGGAGAGCGCCGGGGGGACGAAACCCTGACCCCCTGGCGCCAACACTTTAGAAGGGGCCCGCCTCAAGACAAAGGGCGGGCCGGCGCCGGCCCGGGCCACGAGATCGGCAGGCCATATATCCGTGGGCCCGGGCGTAGGCGATAGGAGAACAGCGGGGTTTTTTAGTGGGTAGTCGGAAAAATCCCGGAGTCCCACATATCCCTCGGTCCCCCCGGGCCGGGGGAACCCGTCAAGAGAGGTTTTTCCCCGAGACCAAAAAAAAAAAAAAAAAAAAAAGCTTAACAATAAATCCAAAATACAGTTTGAACTTCGATCAACAATAGTAACTACTATAATACTAATACTGTTGATCGAAGGGTTTGAACTAAAAGTTTTAAATATTATTACCATATTAATCCCTTATTTGTATTAAATTTAATCATTGAAGTTTTAATTATTATAACATAAGTAAAAAACAAGAATTAAACTATAATAATTATAATAAAATCACGATACTCAACTCTTAAAATTTTAATAGTAAAATAATAATAAGAAAACTGCAGTACCATACGTGGAGCGTAAAGAGGGTGCCGGGGTCGAGCTCTCCTCCGGGCCATTTGTCAGTGACAGGACGTCGCATGGCCGGGGGTTTGGGGCCCCCAACCCCCGGATTCCACCGATTGCGGCTTCTGCAGGCAACTACGTACAAACGTGTTGGTCTTAAATTACTGCAAATGTACGTTTATTATAAATAGTGACTTTTGACTAAGCCCTGTGTAAACTGAATTTATGTTTCTTTATCGTAGATCTTGACAAAACTTGACTACTAACCAGGGGTTGATAAATATATTTTGCGAATATTTAAATAAATCGAGGTCAACTTAACTCCGCTTGCAAGCTCTTCAGCTAACTTACTTGTAACCTGCTAAATAAACAGAATAGGCTTTCGTAGGCTTTTCCTTTAAGAATTAGGAGTTCAGATAGCATTCTCCTAAATAAAAACTTTAACTGTTTTCTTATACCTCTTGGATCTATACAAGAAGAAGTCTCATGTGTCTCATATTACGACATAGATCACGCGCACTATTATCACTATGTGGTAGTCACTGGATGGACCCCGCTTGTATCGCCGGAAAGCGTGCATCGAATGCAACACACAGGGTTAAATTTCAGTGCGCCTTTCAGCATCGATGCATTTCTATATTGACCTAGAAGGCACAAGAAAAATCTAGAATATATGTGGCTATATTTGATTTTTAAAGGATTACGTCCAGATGACATTTGTGAAATAAATTTAATAATAATCAATTTATGACTCTTTAAATATATATCATAGTGTTGCCCAATTTCAAATTTATCCGGTAGTTCACGGTTACTTATTTATTTACTAGCTGACATCCGCGACTTCGTCCGCGTTGCTTGATATATTAATAAAGTTTTCTTGATGAGGCAGAGGTAGAAGAGACTTCCCCTCTCCTACGCATGCACGTTACACCGCTTACCCCCCTTCTCCGCAGCAAGAAAACACACATCACTTAACACGTAGTGCTTATAAAGATCGTTGTTTCTGAAAACTTTAATAAGTTTATATTAAATGAAAAAATCGCAATAATTGTTTTTAGATAAGGACCAAGTGTCTAAGAATTATTATATATTATATATATATTATATATTATATATTATATAATTATTATAGAAAATTTAGACCTCTATCATTTTATTTATATACAGATTTACCATTAATTACAATAAAGCATTACAGATAAATTCTTTTCGCAAAATTGTATCATCACAAATCATATATAATAAAAAAAAACATTATTACAAACTTAAGTTAAAACTTTAATATATGCAATTTAAATATAAGTCGAAAATAAAGTTATAAAATTTTTATATTAATGGCCTATTTTAAAGCCAACAGTTTTTAAAAAGAAAGTATGTTACATAGTGCTAGAAAAGTTAAGATAAAAATAGTTCAAAATGCTGTAATAGTTATTATAATTTTGGAGCAATTTTTGGAGCATCCAAAGTTGGTGAAGCAATTTTTCCACCAACGAGAGGAATGTTTCCAAGAGTCCTGTAAACAGTCCTGTAAACAAACTCACTATTTTAGCCACAATTCTATTTACTTATCTGTAACAATAACAATAAATAAATATAATAAAGCCACTGTTCTACTTGCTTATACTTTTTGTATATAGATAATGAAGCATCACGGAAGGCGGAAATGAAAGCCATCTCAAAGCCACCTCATAATGGCTTTGAAATAGCTTAAAAGAACTAGCATCGACCTAAACTACATACGTCTTCATAAAAGCTAAGTAATAAATTATTTGTTACGCAATACTTTTTTTATCGCTGAGCAGCAACAGACATGCTGACGGCTCCCTTATTAAGCAGTTACCATCGCCTATGCATGTTTGCGATGCTAGGAGCACTGCGAACACGCTGCTGTCCCAGAGGAGTATTCTTGCTTCGCCCCTACACGGAGAAAAACTGGATACTTGACACGGAGATACACCTGTGATACAATCATCAAATTATAAATGTCAAAACTTCTCAAGCTTAATTCTTATTAAGAACTGTTAAAACTTAAGCTCAATGAATGGTGACAGTCAATAACTTAATCCTTACTTAAATTAGTTGCTCTACTTAAAAATATTGTCAAACTGTCAGCCCGTCGTTCAAGTAAATTTAAGATACCAGACAAGTGCTAAGTCTTAATACTTTTACGTTTATAGGGTTTTAATTAATAATCTATATATTAGATCTATACGCTGTATACCTTATCAATAAATAAAAATAAAATTAAAATAATAGCTCGCGTTTGACTTCTTGTCGTAATTGATTATTGATTGTATTATAGCAGAGGATGTACGTCCATATATTGATTCTATCCCTGCTCAGGAACATTTAAATCATATGTAAATATTTTGTTCTAACCTGAGTGTTCGTTTTCAGCAATTGTATGTTTTAAAAACCATGTCGACGCTTGAAAGTTGCCTAATTTTTACTAGGCGAAATTGAGTGAAATTTCCAGGAAAATGATTTGAAGTTTAAATATTAAAAAAAAAATATTAGAACGATAACTCTTTATTGCTTACATTTATAAAACTTATATCTAGGACAACACAATAAAACTAGACAGTAAAATAAGTAATAACAAAATAATAATAAGATAAAACAAAAGGCGATCTTATCGCTTAAAGCGATTTTTTCCAGATAACCCAGCTAGAAGGAATTAAAGGAAGTAATATTATAACTCACCTGATTGGATTGAAATTAATGTTTATTTTCTATAATCTAATAATTAGGAAAGTTGAATCAATGTCGCTAAGTAAGCTTTCAAGCGTCGATGTGCAAATATTTTTCCTGGTCTGGGTCTATCAAATGTATTTAAAAGCCACGTGGTATAGGTGAATGAAACTATATTATCAAGATGGAAGCAACAACTAACTTTATTCATAACTACTTACATAATATACAACATATTATGCTACTCGTAATAATAAAATAGGTTTTTAATTGGCAGGGAAATGTGTTTTAAAAAAAATACTCAATAAACCTGTCATGTCAATGAAATAAGTTGAATATACAAACAAAAATACTTAATAAATACACATCCTAAAATAGTCTACTGGTTGAACTATAACCTTAACTTACCTACCTGAAACATATATGGAGGAAAGTAGCCACATAACGACACTAAGGTCCGGCGTAAGGCGATTACAGCGCCACGCGAGCCGAGAAGGCACCCACTGAAATTGATCCCCCGGGCCCACCCCCGGCCCCGTTTGGGGGGTCCTTTATGCCGTTGGCCCTTTTATCTGGGGACGATCGGCGTCACTTACCGATGGGATACGCTTTGGTGGAATTTTAGAGATTGTGGCCGTATTGTTCATGCTCGGACTCGGTTTATGAAACGCTTAAAGTCTTTTGTGCTTGAGTGTACTTGGCTTGTGTTTAAATTTTTGAATTTCATTGTACTCTGTGATATCAATTTATTAAAAGAATTCGTAAAACATATAGATATATAAATTATATACATGACACTGTATTTTTTCTCCGTGCATGGGCGGAAGACAACACAAGGTAGGTGGAAGAGCCTAAGGCCCGACTGTTGGGCAACCAACCCAAGTCTCTGAACATGCCACTATAATAACCATGTGTTGTGTTCCGGGATATGTGACTCAAGTTTCAGTTCTCCTTTAGCGACTTTGGCTGCCCATTATCAAGTGGGCCGTTAACCTGTCTGATGTTCCGAAGCAACAAAATATGTATACCTACAATAGGTTATTTAAGCTAGCTGAATGTGACGAGTGGATGATAAAGCTCTGTGGCAAGCTTTGGTAGAGGCCTACGTCAGTGTACTGAGCACATTGAAAGGACGATGACGATGTTAACCAATTAGTGATAAACTAGTGCCCAACGCGTCTTCGTCTGTGTGAATTTCGGAGTTTTGGTTTAAAATAAATAATAAAATTTACTTTATATTTCACGCATTACGATCCATAGCTGAACCTATCTGAAAAAGATATCCTAAGAATGAATCTTTAAAATCTTCCAACATCTACCAATTTACCCAATACGGTATTAGATATTCCCACCGATTATTTCCGTCCACGCACCCTTGTAAAATTCACTAATACCTTTGAAAAATCTTAATACTATTTTAATGTTAAGCTGAACGGAGATAAAATTTTGTTTTTAAAGCTAAATAAAATTCGACTATATTGCGATTGAAATAAGGTATACGTAATAGGTTTAAGTTTTGCAAAGGAAACGATACGCGCAAACGTCAATATTAGCACGACAAAGACGAGGCGAAGTAAACGACGCACTTGGAATAAACCCACGCAAAGGGGAGATCGGAAGGATGGCGTTAAGCGAAACAGAATCAAGAAAAGTATAATATAGGTACGAATTTTCGTTCTCCACACATGTCGTATATTTTAAACTTCTAAAGCATCTACTATAATGATTTAATCGTATTTTTGCGAAATAGAGTTGTAGTTAGGTTTATAAAAAAAAATTTACATTAATATTTTTTTATCTATATACCCATATTTAAAACTGTACACCCGACTGATTTTAAATTTAGCATAGTTACTTATATTGCGATTTAAGAACGAATTTTAAGGAAAACCTATCCAAAATATAAATTTGTCGGTTCAGCTAGTATTTTATAATTTTTTTAGGCCAGACATCCTGGCGGGAGTCCAGGCACTTTATCAGTCTCTAAAATTAAATGGTTTAAGACCGCATGGAGGACAATAATTAATTCATAATATTATTTTTACGTCGCAAACGGCATAACACCGTCCGTTGGACAAATACCATCTTACATATCAGGGCTTATCTCCAGGAAAATGGCGCCATTCGTGTTGGGATTATATTAATTTGAGCAACAGTAACTGAGTTTCGTAAGTGGGTCTTTGCTTTTATTTTATGTTTAATACTTTTATGAGAATCTTATGCGGTTCCATACAATCGACGGTGACATTGGCGGGCGCCATTACTATGTCATTGTGAGCAATGTAATAAATACTGTGGAGGGAAGAAGAAAGGAAACCTATATATGTATTTGAAAGTGTCCGTCGAAATGTGTTTAATTAAGGTGACATCACAGAAGCATCAGTGTACATTTTTTAGTTTATATTTACCAAATAATTATGAACTTTTTTCTGTACACCGAGAAAGCAGAATGACCAGTACTACGCCGGAACTCCGAGGGAAGTCCACGTTGTTATCTCGGCCACACCGTTCAAACCCTATGGTGGTTGCGATACTGGTCGAGATGTTATGGTATAGTAGGAGAGCCCAGACACTGAACCTAGTTCGATAAGACTACCAGATGATATTATATAATTAGTCATGTCGTTAATAGGGGAACACGAGATGGCCATGCGAAAAACCTGGCAACGACATAAAAAAAAAATTCAATTATAAAATCCGTTTTCTATTACTATAAGACTCCCAAGTTTTATTTGTTCATCGAAACAGGGGAGGGATAGAACTATGAGATAATACAGTGCTGCAAGCCCCCCTGATTGGCCTAATCAGTGACAGTAGCATGATAAGCGACGCCTCATGCCTAGGTATCTAGTATGATCGATCTCCTCAAGCCCAAGCTCATCCGAAAGATCATCAATTTCTGTGTAAGAAAAACCATTCGGTCTGCATTCGGTGTTTCAATTCAGTTTTGTTAGCAATCACCCGGTTCCTTAGCGGTACCGACTAAAACCACTGTCGCCACCCGCCTTTACTTACTGCTCTGCGATAATAATTCTGAACTACGCTTACAGTTGAGGTTAATACTAACTACTTTAGTCACTAAAGATATTAAATTTTTACCTTAGCAAACTTCAATTCGTCTACAGCAGCTACATTCATATCATACATTGTAGCTTCATTAGCGCCAAACTGGCGGGTTTTTAACTGGAATTTACAGCTGGACACTTTTTAAACTTCTCCCCATACGAGATTACTAGAAGTTACGGTAATAAATTAAAATTAGTTTTAGACTCGCATTTGACAAGTTCTTTGGTACAACGGCTTTCGCAACTCTGCATGACTTTTTTTTATTGCTATAGGACAGCAGACAGGCTGACGGCCCGCTTAGAATTTAGCAGTTACCGTCGCCTATACGTGTTTGCAACGCCAGTGGCATCGCGAACACGTTGCTATCGGACGGCGGAATACTTAAGACCAAAGGTGGTCGCCATTCAGACAGGCTTGAGGCCCTACCACGTAGCTAGGGTAGGTTATTGTCGCCTTCTACGGCAGGCCTACCCCGGTCGCACAGGTTAGTATTCTTTCTCCGCCTCGTATCGGTACTTGGGGGGTTTCTGAATTTGATGATTATAATCAACTAGTTGACCCAACAAACGTTGTTCTGCAAAAAATACATTTTGGATAGGATTTCATTAAAATCTGTTTTTAGTGAGCGTCTACATCGTGAAATGAGTAAATATTACGCTATATTTCAAGTTAATTGGGTCTATAGTCTTAGAAATCTCGTGATGAGTGTTATTTCGCTTATTATACTAAATATAGTCACAAAGTAAAATACCACTTGTGTTCTAAATATTAGAGAACTATTAAATGCATATCGAAATAATCTTAATTAGGAACAAAGACTAGCCCAATTTAAAACTGAATCTATTCGTCGTAAATTCTTTGATTTAGTCTATTTGTACAAAATTATACATTATATTATAAACTCAAGTGATTTAATTTCACAAATATCTTTTAATACCAGATATACTGCGCGTAGATCACATTACACTAATCTTTTTGCACTTGAAGTTCACAAAAACAACATCTCATACTTTAATCCCATTGTTAGAATGGCACGACATTATAATGAATTGGCAAGTAACAGCACTGATCTTGATATATTTGAAAATAGTTTTTTTAAATATTGTAAATTAATAAAAAATATTCTTAAATAATTTATATTGACCAGTTAATGATACATTAGATTTAATTGGATAGTAACTTATATATGTGTGTAAGTGTGTATGCGTGCGTGCGTGCGTGTGTGTGTGTGTGTGTGTGTGTGTCAGTGCATGTGTGTTATGTGTGTATCAATATATACACACAAGTTTTTTAGGCATCTGTTGTTACAATTTTTCTGTATGCACCTGCTTTAAATTGCAATCCAGATTGTTATGTTGAATATCTAAACTTATAATTTCTTTGGTTGTAATTTGTTTTGTGCATCAATAAAATAAAAATAAAATATCACACAGACAGGAATCTAACCCATGACTTAAATAGTAAAACTAAAATAAAAGCATTTCAGTATAACAGTTGTCTAGTAAGCATTACGTAAAGGCTGTGTTGCTTCATTTGGGAATAGATGGAATTGTATGAATTGTCTAATTTATTTATTATTATTTTATATTCTACATGAATCTTCACCTTTACGAGTCAGGGATGAACCCTTATATCAGATAATGTACATATCTAGAATCGGTCACGGCTAATTTCGTTGGGTGTCCCAAAATGGATACAGCAGTGTCGACTATTTCCAGAGTTCGTGGTAACGCAGTGCAGTGTCCAAGCGATGGCACTGTTAGGGATGGGAACGCTATATCGATAGTTTGAGAAATAAATCAAAGAATCCATCTTTTACTTGAGAGTTGATATTTGATATCGAACTTTAACATCTATGCAAGACATTGTCAAAAATTATGTAGATACACAACAATGTTTGTACGTAACATTAATTTGTAGCTTTCCTTTGGTAATAATAATAATAATTTCACTTAAATCTAAGTTTCATGTATAGAATCATGAAATACAAAATAAATACATTAAATGAAATTAACATAATATAATAATTGCACGCAGTAATAATAATACTAAAAATAGGTATTCTTATAGAAAATGGTGATGAAAACAAACTATCCGAATGATATATTTAAGCGATTGGAAGGAGAGAACATGCTGTGCCAACCCCATGTAGCTGGCATATGGGCAGGAAGAAGAAGATATTTAAGCGATAAGCCTGCCGATTTTCCACCATCAATTCTTATACATATAGGTATACTGTAGTAACTAATTTTGATGATAAACAAAGCATCCTCTATTCTGTATTTGTATGTAATATATTAACGAAGAATATATTGAGGACCCCCTGGCATAACGGCTTACGCACTTCGGTACGCTTGCGGAGGTCATGGGTTCGATTCCCGTCTAGCGTTTGAGTGTTTATGTACTCGTACAATATGTATTTATTTACAAAAGAAAAGTACATATGTAGTATATCAGTTGTCTTGTATCCATAACACAAGTGCTACGCTACTTAGTTTGGGACTAGATGGCGTTGTGTGAAATGTCCTAATATATTTATAAATACCTATATGCTCGTGGCCTTGTCCGGCTCGATTTTAAGCCGTAAAACGTATAAAATAGATAAAGGGTGCATGTGACAACTCGACATGGCACACACAATTCTGCTTAGAAAATCCATTGATTTATCTACAATCAACCCGTTTAAAGCAAGCTTTTAAAGTTCACAATGTTTTTCTTATAATTACAGAAGCGAAATTTAACCGATACAAACTCTGAGACTAAAGACTATGACTATAATAAATATCGTCGTAGTCGTAGAATAGTGACGGATCTGACATATATTAAACTTTACAGGACAGCCATTTTAAAAATACACAAGCGTCATTTTACTATGAGAATCTATCATATGCGTCACTTTACCGACTGCTTAATTTGAAATCTAAAATACATGTAATTTTTTTGTTAATGTAGCAATAATATTTGGACAATGTAGTATCCAAATATGGTAAAAAGTGAATTTTGGATTTTTTTCAAATCCGACGTTATTCTACGATCACGACGATATATACATTTGATATATTCATGTAAAGCACGATATATAGATTATTAGACAATTATTTTTGTTAATTTTGATATTTGAAAACCGAAAAAATGTCGATAAAGATCTTAATTATTTTGAGTCGATTCCAAGTTGGTACAACACTAAGCACAGGCGAGTAGGACGTGACAAGAGCAAAACGTGATAGATATGAGCGTGGAGATACGTGACACGGAGATTAATCGTAGCACTGCGTTCTAGGAACACGGGACACTACTATATTTATATGGGCCGGGTGGGGTATGCTGAAGTTTGCGTTGCTTAACAGAAATTTATTATTCCCATGAATACATACCATATACAGCATCGTTAACACGCTGCATTCCGCGTAGGGATACTTTAACCTGGATCACTTACACTACACAAGGTTCTTACGGTGGAAGATTTAGAGACAGGGGTGACCATCCAGACGGGCTTGGAGCCCAAAATGTAGCTGAGGTTATTTTGTCGCATTGACGACACGCCGTCTCGGATAGGGGTCAGTTATTCTTACCTCCCCTGCACGGAGAGAATGTTGGAAAACTTTTATCGCTTAAAGTTTATTCGCAAATAATCATATGTCATCATATTGGCAGTGGTTAATTCCGATTGCATTCAAAGTTGGCATTTGAGCGCCCCTAAGCAACTGATTACAATTTCAATAAAAAAGTGTGCTTTTTCATCAATGTCTCATCCTTTTCTTGAGAAATACATTTACATTACAAGAAAAAAATCAAGAAAAGCCGGCTACTTTGTGTCTTAGTATATATAAGGTTATAGAAAATCAATTAAAAATAAAATACTATATTAAATAATATGTTTATATCCCATGCATAGTTTTTTTATGATTTACCGTATAAAATTACTAATTACAAATCTTAGTATCGAGTCTCTATATCAGAATAAATACAAAAGGATAAGCATTTTTAGATATTTTATTAAAAAACAATGTAAACAATATTCATAATCAATTTATAAAGTTTTTTTTTGTGTCATCCCAAACGCACTTTATCAATTACTTACGCTTATTACAATTTTGTATTATTTAAAATAAAATAACTTTTAGTTACATAACGAGATCATCCATATTTTAAGAATGTAACATACCTACTCGTTTCAATGCTCATCCATGAGATCGAGCGATCAAACAAATGCTCTTTAAATAGCATTGAGCTATTAGCTTAACATGACATAAAGCCTCCGCGATCAGCTTTATCTTGTTGACTGGAGTATTATCTTCAGTAATCAACGCCTAGCGAATGGTAGAAGGGACTGACCACCAATCAGAATACAGTATCCAGACCCTTCACGCCACAGGCGTGAAACATGACACCTCTTAACACTTCAACTCTATAACATCCCTAGTCACTAATTATGTTAATCTAATCTCAACTTTAACATGTTCCAATAAAGTATAATATATAAATTTGAGCTTTAGGTGTGAAAATTTACGCCTAAAGCGAAACCTACTAAATATATTTTTAAACTTTATGTCATTGTATTAAAGAGGAATATCGTTCGGCTAAACTATATTGAAATCGAAAATATCAACGATTTTCGTATTGTAAACCGTAACATAAGAGTATTAAATTGTAAATTGTGTGTTAAGGTAGGTGTTAAATTTAACACGTAGAGTTCTGTTTGTATTATTCTATGTCACCTTGCTATTGGTCGGCTGTTTGAGCTAATCGTGCTCTACAAATATAGCATATAAAAAATAAATATGCTCAATTCACACACAGCATAAGTAAAACTTCTGAAAAGTAGTCCGAACAAAGAGCAGATGAAGATTATAGGAAACACTGTATATTTGTATTCTATTTTATTATCTCGCAGGCTAAATCCTATTTATGAACATTGTCTCTTTTTGATATCGCTTTTTCGTTTCATCGAATTTTTAAATCATCATCATCATCTTAGCGATGAATCCCGGTTGCAGCCCAAACTCTCGCTTCGGCGCCCGGGGTCCGCTTTCCGACTTTTTCTTCTCTACTTCGCACGGTCTTCAGCATCCCTGGTAGTGAGCCCATTGGCACGCATATCACCCTTTACGACGTCAAGCCAGCACTTTTTGGGTCTACCCCTCCTGCCGGGGCCCGGCGGAAGCGGCATGGCCAGACATTTGTTTCCCACGTAAGCATCCGGTTGACGTAAAACGTGGCCGTACCATCGGAGCCGACACTCCTGCAATTTATCCGCAATGTCACGGACATGAAGGCTGCCGCGAATGCGGGAGTTCCTAACGCGGTCCTTTCGCGTCACTCCACACATCCACCGCAGCATATCAATCGAATTTTTAAATCACAACAATGATAAAAAAGTTTCATTTCAATTATGAAATTTTATAAACATGTTATTGAAATAGTACTAACTTGCATAGTATATGGTTTCAGCTGGTTTTGTCTTAACTTCCGTATTTGGCTTTATGCTGATCGGAATAACCCGACTAGTTTACTAGCCAGTGACAGAAAGTATTTCTAAAGCTATTTAATGTAATTTGCTAAATATGAATCATAGGTTCCCTCAAGCCTAGGCGCTACCGGTGACGCCATACTCACATGCTTACTTCACCTTAAACTATTGGGGCTGGGGTTCTTCTCCACTAAGCAACTTATAGGAGAGCTCTACCCCTGACATACAGTTCAAATGAGAACTGAGCGCCGTGGGGGATTATCAATTAAGACCGATCTGACACCTTTAATTTCTACGGAGTACTTGATAACTGGGGGTCTAGTGAATATTCTCTGTCAGCATTACATTAATGCCCTTTTCAGAGAACTAGCTTCCAGGGAAAGCAGGGAATCAGTTTTCCATAGAATATTAATAATTTCTTTACAAAATATTCGTAGTATTCATAATACAACTATGAACAGGTTTTTATATCCATCGATTTAGCTAAATTGGAGCCCATCACGCTACCTGGTCATAATAATTGTAATTATCATATCTATATAGCTAATGTTAGGGGGAATGTGGGATGGATGCCCTAGTGGGATAGATGCCGCAGTTGTCATATAATGTACCTATACTTGTACGAATGTGAGATTCACGGTGTTTTGTCTTTTGCAACATTACCTCTTTTCTCCCACCAGTCGATGCCGAGCACTCCACTGGAACGTATTTTTTTCGTGTTTCAGAGATGCCGCGCAAATAAATTAGAAAGGTAGGTGCAAAAGTTCCGGGTTTGTGGACGGAAGAAAATCTTTTAACTGCGTTTGAGGAGATAAGAGAACGAAAATCTTCTGTTAATAAAATTTCTCGCCAATACGGTATTCTACCTAGGAACTTTAGGAGAAAATTTGTGAGTCAAAATACAAAAAATTGATGGTTTTGAAAATTTAAATATACGTCTTATTTTTAAAATTAACCTCTCAAATGTCTTATGTTCGTAAGAGAAACCGCTCTAAATGTCTTACTTACCTTATAGATACATAACAGCCATCAACAGTGACGGTCTCCATTGGTCACAGATAGATAAATATCATGAATAACTCTTTATTAGAAACGAACCTAATATTACTGTGATAAAGACAAAGACAAACAAATAGAAGTTAAAAAAGAAAAATCAGCCTCAGAAAGTGACTACAATTCAGCGTCCTATTCGCAAAGTTCAGGAAACACAACAAAGAAGTAAAGATTCTAACAACTTCTTCAAATGAGTCTGGCTCATTTAAAAATGCAACAAATGAATGTGTCGAATGTTTTAAAAAATTTGAAAATACAAAATTAAAGTAGACTGGATACAGTGCATCATGTGTAAAAAGTGGCTGCACGAAACCTGTACCATTTATGACGACTATTGTAACCTTTAAAACTACGCCATGAGAAATATATTAATAAAATATAACGTTGCAACAAAATATAAAACCAAAAATGCAAGAAAAAAACGAGAAACAAAAAGCTAATTTTAATTACAAAAAGTATTTGTAATTCGTACAAAAGATGATTGTGCCATCTAGCTATTGTTAATTAAAATTAAGATATTTTCTAAGAGTAAGAAAAATATTTCTAAGAGAAAATAAATGAATAGTTTAGGGGATAAGAATTTATGATATTTTTTTTATTAATAAAAAGAGTATCAAAGATAAGCAAGTACCGAGAGGTGATTGTACTACTGATAAAATTGAATTATTTTTTCGTCAAATATATAATTATTAAAATAAATGGTTGTTTTTATCATTTGTTTTTATTTTCCCATCCTGTTAATATCGATAAAAGTTAAGGAATTCAGAATATTTTATTATTTTTTCCATTGGGCAACTATCCCACAAATCAAAATACCAACGCGGCATCTAACCCACACAGTTGGCATTTATCCCCGTCCAAAGGCCTTTTTATTTTGTTTAAAACTAAATAAATAAAACAAATAATATCAAACTACCTTGAAAATAATGTTCATTAATGAGTATACAAACGAACAGTGTGTTATAAGATTTTTAAATGCTTATCTTCTGTCTTTTATTCACCTTTTTCAAAAAGTTGGGCAACTATCCCACATTTACCCTAATTCTATCCATACAGGGGCGGAGAAAGAATACTGACCTCTGCGGCCGGGGTCGGCCTGTCGTAAAAGGCGACAAAACCACCCACCCTAGCTACGTGGTAGGGCCCCAAGCTCCTCTAGATGGCGACCACCTTTGGTCTTAAATATGCCGCCATAATAACTTTGTGTTGTGTTCCGGCATTAGTGACCCAAATTCCTGTACCCTTATGGGACGGCAGCGTGTTCGCGATGCCACACGCGTTGCAAACACCGTCAACCTGTCTGCTATCCTACAGCAATAAAAAAATGTGTGTGCGCAATTCATATACGACAGAAGTGAAAGTGCAGAAAAGTAAATTACATTTCATATATTAGTGTATAAAAGCTACGAAAGCCCGAATAAAGAGAAGACGAAGATTATAGGAAACACTGTATACTTGTAATAAAAAGTGATAACCAGTATGACGCAATATCTTTTATTAAAATCTTTCAAATGTCCGCCACGGCTGGGTGGAGCGCATCCGAAATGTCCAATTTTCCATGACTCTGGCGCATATATCAGGCTGAATTTGGCCGATGGTATGGGCTATGTTGGCTTTGAGGACCGCTGTGGTTTGTGAAACTCCACAAGAAAAAGTCTAACGGGATCAAATCGCACGATCTCGGTGGCCAGTTCATATCACCTCCACGTGAGATGGTCATGCCCTCAAATCACTCATGCAGAATATGGCATGAGCTGTGTGGCACGTAGCGTCGTCCTGTTGAAACCACATGTCGTTGGTGTCCAGATCATCCAATTCAGGTCAAAAGAAGTTGGTAATCATCGACTATAGCGCTCGCCGTTGACAGTGATGGCCTGGCCAACGTCGTTCTCAAAGAAATATGGACCAATGACACCGCTAGCCCAAAATCCACACCAAACAGTGACTTTTTCAAGATGCGTTGGACGCTCTTGGGTCTTATGTGGATTGGTATCGTCCAAAGTTCAACAATTTTGTTTGTTCACGTACCCATTCATCCAGAAATGGGCCTCATCGCTGAAGATGATTTTTCGATGAAAATCAGGGTCAGTTGCCAACTGCTCCAGAGCCCATTCAGCGAACACACGTCGTTGTTTATGGTCGTTAGCCTTCAGTTTCTGGGTCAGTTGAATTTTGTACGGGTGCAGGCCCAAGTCATGATGCAAAATTCGCTAAGTTGTGGTCTGCAAAAGGACGAGTTCTTGTGAGCGACGCGAAATCGAATTCCTCGGATTCTCCTGCACACCCTCACGAACAGGGGCGATGTTTTCGGCAGCGTTTCGTCGGCGTACATGTGTTGGTAGATCGTTTACTGAACCACTAGACTCAAATTTATCCACCAAATTGCGAATACTTCTCTTGGTAGGACGATAATGGCGACCGTAAAATGGGCGAAGCGCGCGGTACATTGTCCGAACAGAACACCCGTTTTGATAAAACAATTTTATTATTTGCATGCGTTGTTGAATGCTATATCAGTTTACTTTTAATAAATTAATTTGACAAATGTAGCTTCAACATTATCAACTATCAAAGTTCGGAAGTCACTTTTGGAAGACCCTTTATATATTTATTTACAAAAGAAAAGTATATACGTAGTAAATCAGTTGTCTAGTACCCACAACACAAGTGCTATGCTATTTGTTTTGGTACTAGATAGCGTAGTGTGAAATGTCCCGATATATTTATTTAAATAATGCTAAGTTACGTGCCTTATTTCTATTGACCAACTTAATCACCACAAACATTGTGTTGAAATTACTTGACTTACCTCTTTTTGGTTCTATAATCTTAAACTACAGCTTAATTCTGAGCTATAAATTACTCGTGGTTTAAAATCATGCAAAATGTCCCACAAGCCGCTTCACGCGCCATTGCTCATTTTTTAATTCTCATATCGGGACTTCTTTGTATTAGGTATATCTGTTTCCAGCCAGTCTCACGTTACATAATCTGTGATGAAAGAAAAAATAATGACTTGTGACATGGGGTCTTTGAAGAACATGGTAACAATGTATTAATTTTCGAAGCCTCATTTTTTTAAACATTTCTGGTATGTTTGATTAGTTAGGATATGTTACGTTAAAAAAAGTTATCTTGTTTATGTAGAAAGAAAAAATATGTTGAAATCGATACTGTAAACAATATTTTAAACAGTTTGTGTGCATTGACCATATGTTTTTGAGACTTAATCTATTTTAAATAAATGAAAATTCAAGCCGAGGTATAATTTAGATTTTAGGAATAGGATTTAGTTTTATTATTTTATTTATTTGGAAAATATACAATTATAGTAAAGCACAATATAAAGATAACATAAAAATTAATAAATGAGTAAAGTTTCCACTTAAAGGTAAGACACATTTCACATTATTGCATTATCTAAAAGAATAATAGTAATGTCATAAATTAAAAATATAAAATACATTAAAAATAAAAATTGAGAGACTTAAACTTAATCATTTAATTATTTAACTGGTGTAAAATTTATTATATTCAAGACAAAATTTAAGTAAAAGAGAGTTTCTTGCAAGATTTGATTTAAGGTAATGAAAAAAAGTGACTCTTGCCTTGAATTTAAACAAGGACACTTCAGGAATACTAGACTTACCTACTAGTATAAGGAAAGGGGAATTCATGTGATTATTGAGTAATTTGAATAAAAATATTTAGTCCCTCATAGCCCTTCGTACTTATAATGAATTAATTCCAGGCAGCTGTTGATTCATACGGATTTAATACTGTCTTATATATATATATATATATATATTGTATTAATTGTATAGTTCCTCGCTTAAAGGACTTATTGCCAATTTCTCTAAGGAAATTTCAATTTGATTTTGCATTGCTGCAACAGCAGTCAGCCTGACAACCCACTTAAAGCGGTTATCGCCTATGGATGTTTACAACGCTAGGTATATCGCTAACGCGCTGCAGTTCACGTAAGGTGACTGAAATCTTGGTTACTGAAGTCAGAAAACAGTACAAGGTTCTGGCGACACTTACTTTTACCATATAGATGGCCAGAAGCTCTACCAACTGGATAAAGTTATTTTGTGGCCTTTACGACAGGCTCTCCCTGGTCACATAGGTTAATATTCTTACTCCACACGGAGAAAAAGTAATGCAACATATTTAAATCATATGTTGTGGCGCAGACTAGAGGAGGCCTACGTACTACGTGTTTAATAAAAGGCGACTATAATTTATCATTACTAATTATAATAACATTTTTTAATTGTATTTTACTTTTACTGTCCGATCAGTTAATAGCAGGTGTGTCTACTGATTGACACAGTTACGTCAAGATATTAATACTTCAATTACGTGAATCAGGTGTAGAAAGATACCTAATTTTAATAGCTATAGATACTTGATTATGTCACTTTCCCCTATCGGAGTGTACTCCGTTTGAACCTGTAGGTTCAATGCCCCCTTCTCTGCAGCCTACTACCAGGGTCGCAGATGCTCGCCAGCGTTTTATCCTCCTTCTATCCAATGAGAAATATTAAAGTCAGGTAATTTTAGACACTTTCAATTGTTTAAATTAATGATTAACCGATGATCAGATATAATTGATATATTAAATTATAAAAAATTTTAAATCATAGCTAAAACTTTGTTCCTAATATTTCAAATTAAGTCAGCCAGCTATACTACTAATTTTTCATTTGATCTTTTACATGGCTTATAACCGCGTCTGACGCGAGAAGACTCTTTATCATATTTGAAACCCAATTTTTCCATATCTAGTCAAATTCTTTCGCAACTGATGTATAATGCTTTCAGCATATTCAAACGACGTGATTCTGATGAGGGCTTACCTCGCGTGATAGGGTAAAACCGCCATTATGATAGTGATCAATCTGAATACGTATATTGCACATTGTAACTTAGGTTATCGAATAATTATTATGCAAAACCTCAATGCACCGATTATTCATCGATGTCTTATAAAAAAAAATACTGGGTCAATTCACATAGCGCCCAAAGTCCCAAAGTAAGTAGCATAGCACTTGTGTTATGGGTACTAGAGAACTAATGTACTATATGTATTTGATTTGTAAAAAAATATTAAATCTATTTCACGGTCACCATTTTACGGTGATCTCCGCAAGCGTACCGTATTGCGTTAGCCGTTACTTCACGATGGTAATCATGGTTAATCTTCTTTATTTTGACCAAGAGACCTAATAATACAAGAGTTCTAATACATTAAAATATAAACGCAGACAAAGCTCGGCAAATTATAATCGAGTCAATAAGATGGCCCACAAAAAGTCCTTGTCTGATGTAGTGCTGTGTATTATACCGTGTTTTGTGTATGAGAGGCTCGCGTATAAATAATGGAGCATGGACGAAATAACGCGCCGCTCGCTGCGGCCTAGGCGCCGGCATCACAACACTGAATGCGTGGAGTCTACTCGCCATATCGAAATCTGTGTCAACACTAGTGGCGCAGTTTCAACAAGTCAAATGTTAATGTTCAGTTATGATTATCTATTTTTTTCCACTAGTTTTTAGAAAGCCTAAATACATTACCTATATATACGCATTACCTATTGACTACTCATAAATATAAACAAGAAGTTTGCCAATTGTTTAAAACCTTATTGCCGAGGAATAGCAGTTAGGCTAACGGCCCACTTAATACTAAGCAGTAACTTCGCCTATGGATGTTTGCGATGCCAGGGGCATAACACGCTGCCGTTCACGTCTACGTAGAAGCCATTTTAGACATAAATACTCATACAGCTATACAGCTCTCCTAAAAACTGTACGAATATTTATGTCTGAAAACGGCTTTCACATGGACACGTGTAAAATATTTCGTGTATTGAAATTGTTTATTATGTTTGGTTCGACAACTATTGCCACTATTTTTCAGGTGCGTGTTTTTACCCTACTCCTGCAAACATTTTGGTCACAGCTTTATACCTACTCAAAACTTTTGTCACCTTTATAGCGGTTATAGGAATGCCGCTAGGTCAAAGAGACAAGGTGCCATAATATGATTTAGGAAAACAATACTCTCTGCGGAAAGAAGATTTTTAAACGTGTACTTTGCTTGCATCTACATATTCTAGTCTGGGGACAGCATGTTCTAGTAGAATATTATTATACTATAGTTCGTGAGATGTAATAGGCCCGTTTGGACAGCTGTCATTTTGACGTATTTAATGATGCGGCGAAAAGAAATCGTTATCATAAGCATTCGATTATCACGGAAAATCAATTCTAAATAAAAATTTAATTTTAATCGTTCCTTTTTTAATTTATTTAATTGAATCAAGATTTGATTTTAAACGTTTCATTTAATATTTAAGTTTTTAACAACCGGCAAAAAGCAGTAGTGTTATTAATTTTATAAGTTTGATTTTGTGAGAGATAACTTTGTGTCGAAATAATTTTAAATGTCGGGGGTTTTTAATTTATAATTGTAAGTTCTCAAAAGTGATAGAATGATACAATGGAACACAAGAAAACTTGAGTTCTGTTGAAAAAATAAAACAAAATCGCATCATAATTTAATTCTCCGGTGCCTGGGGTCCGCTTTCCGACTCTTTCTACTCCACTTCGCACGGTCTTCAGCATCCCTGGTAGTGAGCCCGCTGACATATAGGCGTTACTTAACCTAAATTCGCATAATTATTAATTTCAGAAAAATAATATTTATTCTTTATTTTTAATTTATGCCGCTAAAATAAATTTTAAACAAACTTATACATTGATTTGTTAAATAAGCTAAACTGCACAAGAAACTGTTTAATTTTTTAGTAAAACTAAAACGCCAGAACACGTTTTTCTTGAATTTGTTTCAAATTAACATATTTTATTCAACGTCTGCCAATGACAAAATCGTCCTATATTTTTTTCAAATTAGCCGAAATGGTGACAAGTCGCCAATCGCACTATATGGTCGCCTCGCCACATTTGAAATACACCTTGAACAAAAAATCGCCAACTAGGCAACACTGCACTAAGCCATTTAACTTTGACATTTCCTATTTTAGCTTTGGGTGTTATGCTCAATTCAAATAAAATGGATTGAACCATTAAAATTATTTCATTGAATCGATTATTTATTTCCGCTAAAAATCAGCGATCAAATTAGTTACAGCACTCTGGTTTAAAAAAAAAAAGGACTTAGAATATAACTGTTTTTGAAACGTTTCGTAGACATACAAAATTACATATATCTTAGGATTATTAAGTGAAAAAAATAAACTTGATATGAATTCTTACATAATAAATAACGTGTGATAAAAAGATATGGTGTTCGGATCGAAAAAGTTAATATTTTTTTATGATTTTGTTGATTTGATCCTATATTACATTCTAATGCCGCTACGACCTGTCAGGACGGGCCTATTAGATCTCACGAACTATAGCTGACCCGGCAAACGTTATTTTACCATATAAATTTAAAAAAATGTTATAGTGAACCAAATGATAAATAATAATATAAAAAATATATATCGAAGTATAATCGAAGTATCGTCTATCACTAGCAACTACTTTTTCCCATCTTTCAGGCAGCGTTGGGATTCCTCGTCTGAAGAACTCCTTATGTTTTGAGGCTATCCACAAATCAACCCAAGTTTTCGTATCTTCATATGATGTGAACCGATGCTCCGACAGAGCATATGCCATTGAACTGAAAGATGATGGTCGGACGGTGCGATTTCTGGTATATACGACGGATGGGGTAGTACTTCGCAATCAAGGGTTTTAGAATAGTTTTTCACCGGAACCGCTACATACGGACGAGCATTATCAAGTAGAAGAATAATTTTGTCGTGTTGGGGTAGTATTGAGGGCATATTTCCTTCAGAGCTCGGCTCAATCTCATCAATTGTGTTCGGTGGAGAATCCCAGTGACTATTTCGCTTGGATTCCACCAAATATTCAGCATGTGTTTTTTCCATGAATATTCGATTCTGCTGTGGATCTGTCCGTTGATACAAATAATCTTATAGTATTAAATAGCACCAATTAATTTAGAGGCATTTTAATTCGTCATGTGAATTGAAAAAATGTACAGCAACCAAGTCCACGGATCCCGTAGTCCGCGGCTTGGGTGGCGCCCGCCGCTATAAAATTCGGACAGCGGCGTGGAATCCCACAGATTCCAAGTTAATATTAATTGTCGATCGACTAACCAACCCTCCCTCTCCCCCTCCACAACCCACCATGGACATTGAGAAAATTAAATTTTAGAAATGTTAATAATCGGCAATTAGAGCTCAATGCCCTAAACTCGCATAAAGGAACGGGAGGAAACGTAATTAGATAGAACATGTCATTGTATAGAACATCTCTCATAATTGTAAGGAGATTTTATTGTAATATTATTGGCTGAATAATTACGATAGATAGAAGCGATAAAAAAGAGAAATGTAACAGATTTAAAAATTTATTCGACAATGGATGAAATAATGTATGTTTAAGTTGTAATTTTTATCATTTCATTTATACTTATTTACATCCATATAAATATGCTAAGAAGTTTTATATAGAAAAATATCACGCAATAATAATAAAAAGATAATTCAAGAATAATACAAATGAAGACGGGTAAATATTATCCATAAATCCAAATGGGATCGATTATAATTAAAACGCGGCTTGCTTTGATGCCTAAGCTCATAAAGCTCCCTCTTTAGAGGGAGTAAATCATTTCTTAAGATCTACGCCACTCTTCGAAAGAGATACGGTAGCTATGTTATACTCCACGTAACATGAGTCTTATTTACCAATATGCATAAATCAACCATAAAAACCTCATAAAATAGCAAAATACTTAATGATTTTTTACTAGGAATTAACCTACTAAATCGCGTATGCTGCTATAACTTTCATAGCACATGTTTTCCAAGGAGGCCCCATTAAAAAGCACTGTTAATTTGGTGGTATTAGTTCGCGGATCGACGGCTCCTTCACTTGCCTCTAATTGATTCGCATTAACGAGCTTAATTACAAGCCGGTATATGGTTGGTTATCTATGTTACTAGACAATTGAAAGTGAGCTAAGGCTGTTGTGTTAAGGACTAGTTACATTTATAAGTTCCTTTTTATAATTGGAATTCACACAAGTACGATGTATAGTTAGCAAGACCTAATTACTTGTCAACGAGCTATCTGTATTAAAACAGAGATAAAGAGAAAAATAGGAAAAACAGGAAACGGATGAAAGGAAAATGAGCTAGTAAAGGAATAAAAAACTGCAAAGGAGTACTGAGCATAATCAGCTGAAAGTTATTTAACGCCGGTATCCATTGAGAGCAGAAAAGAAATATCTTTTAAAAAATCTTGACACAGAGATGAAGTAGATCGGAGAGTAAATCTATCCTGGAAAAAGGTTTGGAGTCTTAAAAAAATATTTAAATCCAATCTTTCTAAGAAAAAAATCATAGGTTCATGCATTCTACCATGTTTGACATATGGCGCGCAAACCTGGATCTTTAATAGCTATACTAAGCAAAAATTTGCTGTGTGTCAGCATGCAATGAAAAGAAGCATATTAAAAATAAAGTTAAGTACTTCCATAAGGCAAAAAATCAAATTTATAGACGCTCTCGAACACGCTTAGCGATTGAAATGGAAGTGGGCAGGGCATATAACACGGCTGTTCGACAATAAGTGGATAAGAAAAATTACAACCCGGGCAGGACCTAGGTCGAAGAGGACGAGGCCGACCAATAGAAAAATGGGCTGACGAAATAATGCTGATCGCGGGCCCAAATTAGGTGGAAACAGCTAAAAATAGAAAAGAGTGAAATAAGTTGGAGGTAGCCTTTACCCAAAAAGAAGCCTTATAAGATAAAATTACTGATAATAAAATTTTAGTAACTAAGAAAATTTTGTAAATAAGTTTTGTAAGGAATAAAAAGGCTTATTATTATTATTATCCATTGAGAGCGTGCACACGTTGAGCGTGTGATTCCAGCCAATAAGATGCATAGGTCTAACTATCTCGCCACTAGACAAGGGACCACTTGCTGCTGGCGCTCAGGTTGTCGGTACGTCATCGATGCAGACAAGGGCGAGGTACGGGCTGGTCGTACCTAGAATCAATAATGAAGCATGACATATTCATTGCCTATTACCGATCTGTCAGAACCTATTGTGCGCACGCTATGTACTACATTTTTTTTTAATAATTGTAATTAATCTTACAAGTCAACAAATCTATTATTTCAATGTTCAATATAATGAACACAGGTAGCATAGAAATGGTTATAATACAATTGTGACGAATTAGTGAGTCTTTCAAAAAGACTGCTATGATTGTAACCAAAGTAAAATACTTAATTAGATACTAAAATAAGCTTGTCGTAAAAAGCGACAAAGTAATCCACCCTAGCTACGTGGTAGGACCCCGTCTGGATGGCAACCACAAATATTATTCGCATTAAAGACTGCGCAGACGTGTGAATAGTCCCCAACTAATTTACAAAACAAGGAATTGTAATTTTTCTTGAGGATGTCGTCAATTTTGTACACACACTTCAATTATGTTTTGCATAATGATTGGACATGCGCTATTACTTTTATTGAAGCTAGTTTTCAAATTGCACTTCTTTAACTACAAAACAACATTGACTTTTATTTAGTATTGTCTATTATAAACACAAACAATATATTTAGATTTAACTTTAAATGTATCTTAATATTTTTTAAATAACTACAGTAAAAAAAATACAATTGAGGGACCCAATAATCCAGGCAAAAACAAACTTTTAAAAACCTTTTAAGTTATATTTATACTTAATAATATTCAAGGCTAATAATAAATATATACCTTTATTTATCCGTATATTATTATTTTATTTTTGATTTTCCATACTTTATAATATCTTCTTTTCGTAAAAAAATAAAAAATAAAAATACATTATGTTATAAAAGAAAAACAAATAAATGCAAATTGTTTGCTCGATACGTAGTAGCTTAGTGGTATCAGGCTCGAAGACTAATCTACCAATCGGTTATGGGATCGAATCCCTCTATGCCATGATTCCCACTCGCTAAATGTACATTAATTTCCACGTACCAACGGTAAAAGAAGACATCAAGAGGAAACCTATATACTGATACGTCTGGTATGTGTAACCGACCAACCTACCTTGGATTAGCGCGGCGTATACTATCCGTTTATTCAGCAGTGGGAAATAATTCTTCTTCTTCTTCGTCGTCGTAACCTCATTGACAACAGACGACATCAGACTGAGGGACGTGACCACGGTGCGTAGTCCTCGCCACCAGCTCCCTCCAGACATTCCTGTCTTGCGCCATCCAGATGGCGGTTTGAAGGGTGGTTCCCGTAGCGTCTCGAATCGTCTGCGTCCAAACTGTAGGAGCGCGCCCTCTGCCCCTCCTCTCCTCGACACAGCCGGTAATAATCAGCCTCAAAAGACTGGGTCTCGCCTGACTGTGTGTCCGAAAAACTTGAGGATACTCTGTCTGCATATTGCCGAGAGTCTGGTTCCCACATTCAGTTGCTTGAGGATTGACTCGTTTGTGCGGCGTTCTGTCCAAGAGATTCCCAGCATACGGCGCCAGCACCACATTTCGAACGCATCAATCCTCGATCGATGCGTTCGAAATGTGGTGCTGGCACCGTATGCTGGGAAATAATTAGTTGTTATAAATAACTCAAGTTTAAGTGTATGAGTCAATAGTATATTTATGAAAAAAAAAACACTGTTTGAAGGGCGAAGTAAATTTTACCTATAGTGCAGGGAATCTTCATAAAAACCATGGTAGTAAGTTATTAAATTTTTGATTAATTCTCATTGCTTTATAACCTAACCCTTTACTGTAAAAACTCGTTCATTTTTTGTGTATAAAAAATTCCCATCTATCAAAAAACTACCAAAAAATACGCTTGCCAACCGCAACTGTCAAAATATTTCAAAAATCGATTAAACATATTCCGACACCGTATTTTACATTTTCGAAATTCAAATAACAATGGGGAAGGAAGTGGCGACCGCAAGACACGAAATTACCCAGGAAACATAATTATACGTTGAGAACTTTTTTCCTATAATTTTGTGGCAACGATCGCATCTTTAGGGCCCATTAAAATCACCACCTCCTTTGTGACGATGGAACGGTACAAATCAAATAGTATTTACGTCTACTTATGCCTTTTGTGTGGTTTGTTCTTAAGAAATGCATTTTAACTACACCCAAATTGGAATCGAATTAAAAAGTAATAAATTATCGATAGGCAATTGGTGTTTTGTAGGGTTGTACTGTAACTGTCACTAAAACTACTGTACTGAAAAGTAAAACTTTTTTAGCGCCTTTTTGATTTGAATATTCGATTAAACAAAAAGATATATATATAGAATAGAATTTATAGCCAATGAGAGAATGACATAGAATACACCTATACAGTGTTTCCAATAATCTTCATTCCTTCTATGTTCGGGCTTTCGTATTATGTGTGTAGTGATGAACAAAGCAATAACAAGACTAGAACAATCTTGGTATTGGTCTTCATAGTCATCATCATAATACTAGACATAATATTATACAAAAAAAAGTTTCCCAATGCATTTTTGCCTTTAGGCATACAAGTGATGACGGTGGAAATGGAACAGACACGACCGGGATGGATTTGTACATACGACAATAAATAATGCTTTATTATCCACCACACAAGAAGACAGAAGCAAAAAGAATATAATATTAATAATTATCCGTGCAGGGGCGGAGAAAGAATACTAAGCTCTGTGGCCGGGGTCGGCCTGCCGTAAAAGGCGACAAAGCAATCCACCTATAAATAATAAAATATATCCACCTATAAATAATAAATATAATCTACGTGGTAGGGCCTCAAGCCCGTCTGGATGGCGATCACCTTTGGTCGTAAGTATGCCGCCATAATAACCTTTGTGTTCCGGCATTAGTGACCCAAATTTCTGTACGCGTATGAGACAGCAGCGCGTTCGCGATGCCACTGGCGTTGCAAACATCCATAGGCGATGGTATCTGCTAAATTCTAAGCGGGCCGTAAGCCTGTCTGTTGTCCTACTGCAATAAAAAACCTCAAAATATAGTCTTAGTAAGGTGTGCCAGAACGCAGTGTGTCCTTTTTATTCATGACTGACAGCCAGTAAGTAGCCAGTACTCCTTATATTCCCATCTTGCATCTCTTACCTGATGAGTGCGCGATACATTATTCGTTTAATTTTGAACCATAAACAGCTTTTTTTAATAATTAAGTCGTTTAAATTATTATCAGTCAATAACTGGTAACCCTAAAGAGGCTTGTGGTAGTACACTGATTAGGTACAAGATTCTCAGTTAAAAGTAACGGTAAACTTATTGTTGAATAATATGATAAGTAATGTTAAACGCAGCCCGTCATGTGTCATATGTGGTCCATTTTGGCCGTATTTTTTCCGGGTGTTGTTTTATCACATTTATTACATAGAAAATGTAATTTATCCATTCAGCTTTAGAATTGTTTTGTGTTATTTAAATGTCGCTTTAAAATTGCTTTCCATTTTTATATACCTTCTGAAACATTCAAATTAAGAATATTTTCAAATTGAAATTAATAGTTGTTTTTAAATTTATGGTAAAATTTTATTTTACTCGAAGGGCCATTTTCTAATTCTGCGAATAAGTAGTCACAATACGAATTTTAGCCCTTTTTGGAGACACAATAAATTTATAAATGAGGTAGGTATATATCACTAGATACGATTTTACAAGACTGCCGTCTGTTTTTCTAGCTCAAAGAAGAATGTGATTGTGTGTTACGATTTCCAAGAGTTCCACCTAAAATAATTATAACAGCTTATAACATCCCATTGTTGTGCTTGGGCCACACGTGTCCAATGCGGACTAGCTGGTTACATATACTGCTGATCTTGGTATGCAGCTCACAACGTTTTCCTTTACAATCGGTATATGGTAATTATGCTGTAATGTGCACATTAGGCGAAAAAAGTGCCTAAGCGGTACATGCCACCGTGCGATTCTATCTAGAGTGGTCTCCGAACGTAATACCAGCTACCAGGTAAGAGTTCTGTTCGTCGCGTTTTTATTGCTGTAGGACAGCAGACAGACTAACTACTTAGAATTTAGCAGTTACCGTCGCCTATGGGTGTTTTTATCGCCAGTGGCATCGCGAACACGCTGCTGTCCCATAAGGGTACAGGAACTTGGGTCACTAATGCCGAAATACAACACAAAGTTAATATGGTGGCATACTTAAGACCAAAGGTAATCGCCATGCAGACGGACTTGGGACATTGTTACATAGGTGGGTTGTTTTGTCGCCTTTTACGACAGGCCGACCCGGCCGCAGAGGTCAGTATTCTTTCTTCGCCCCTGCACGGATAACTATTGTCATGATAACTATTATGTAAGTAATGTAATCTCATCTATTGTCCCAGTAGATATATTTATTTTTTATACTACTAGATAACTAATAAATTAGATATATATTTTTCTTTTATATATAAATATTAAACATAAACACCGAGACGCGAGAAGCGAATCGAATCCACGACCTCCGCAAACGTAACTTTTTTATACTGGGAAAAATCTTAGCGGATACCTCGCCGGGGAGTGGAGGACTCCCCTGGCAGCTAGCGCCTTAAAAAGGGCACTAGTTCAATGCTGGCAGAGTATACCCAATAAAAAGCCAGTAATCAATCTACGCCATAGAAAGGTGGGGGGCATTGCAGGCAGGGCCAGTCTCGCAACTATTCACTGTTATCCCCTCGTGGGGTTGATTCAGTTGAGCTGTATGCCGGGGGTAGATATGTCCAATAAGATTAAGGCGTTTGCGGAAGGAAGTGAGCAAGCGTACCTGGAGTGTGTTAGTCGTTGGCCACAGAGGTCGTCAAACCTTCAACTACCTAGATCATTTTTCATTTCACTACTAGTATGAAAGAAATAATTTTATTGATCAGCTATATTGAAAATATGGCGACAATTAATAATTCGAAGTTTAAATACCATTTATTAACAAGGCTTTATACCATGTCCCCAAGGGTTTACATTAAACGTGTGGTAATACAGTCACTTGATAGGTTATCGTCCGCTTATACTAAATCCTCAGAAATTCAACACTGGGTTACAAACGCCGCCCTAAATAGACTAAATAGACGTTAACAAACTTATAAATGCCAGTTAGGGTGGCGCTAGTTTCTATATCGAATTTCAACTTTATTTGAAAGTATATGGAACAAAATAGTTTTTAAATTCTCCGCCAGTATACTAAAACTTGTTACAGCACAAATGAAGTCCAAAGACAATTATAACAAATAGATCTGTATTACAAATACTTAACTATAGCCTTTATTTGATTTACAATAAGATCGTTTATCGTTACGCCATATAATCGTAACAGAAAATATAATTTGCACCAGCCATTGTAGTTTGAAATTCGAACGACAATGCGCGCCTTTACAAGTGACGACAGATGTTTTTTCAAAATCTGTATTATCGAACCAAAAATAGTAATAATACGTTCGGAAATCTTATATTGAATGTGGTTTTTCATATAGCCGCGCTATAATTTGATATTATTCATTTGTAACCGCGGACTGATTTATGACGACAAAAAGTTTTGAAAATGTCGGTTTGGAATATATAATTTGCATGTCAGCATTTTAAAATAAGGTCTTTAGTTTTATTATCCTTCATTTAAATGTAAGGCGTTCCAAATTTTTTTTTGAAGTGAAAACTTCTTAACCACTTTAAGCACTTTTTGGTAGGGGATAATCTTATGGATTCGCATAACTTATCCGTGCAGGGGCGGAGAAAGAATACTAACCTCTGCGGCCGGGGTCGGCCTGTCGTAAAAAGCGACAAAACAACCCACCCCTAGCTACGTAGTAGGGCCCTAAGCCACTCGGACAGCGCCACTCGCGTTGTAAACACCCAGGCGATGGTAACTGCTAAATTATAAGCGGGCCGTTACCTGTCTGCTGTCCCACAGCAATAAAAAAACCGACATGCTAATGTTAATTGTAAGTATATCTATTAGTAACTATATATTATTAGTACTTAAGTATATACTTATTAGTAAATTGGTTCTGCACTATAGGCGTGAAAGCGTAACAAACACACTTTTTCATTTATAATAGGTAATATTACTTAGGATTATTTCAACAACTTGCATAAACTTCGCGTGCCATCTATAAAGATGTTTTGCAACCGCACCGTTCGTTATCAAGGCAATTACGTCATGCTAATCGTTTTTTTATGAATAATTATTTTAATTTAAACATAATACATTATTGTTCAACACTTTATATTTACTTAAACGGTTTTTTGTTACGAGTAAAATGGAAGTAAGTTAATTCTATACAGCTTTAATGGAGAATAATTATTGTGTTTATCTGTAATCAAAATTATCAATAGAAAATAGCAATTAAACAGTAATTATTAATTATAAATAAATAATAAATATACCGGCACAATTCAAACAGCGCCACCTAGTGCCAAAGTAAGTAGCATAGCACTTGTACTATGGCACTAGACAACTAATAAACTACATACTTATATACTTTTTCGTAAATTAATACATATTATACATAAACACCTAGATGCGAGACGGGAATCAAACTCATGACCTCTGCAGACGTTCCGAAGTGCGTTAGCCGCTACGCCTCGGAGGTAGTCAAATTTTAATTACTTACTTACATTATTGATAGTATGCTTTCTCAAGCGAATTTAGTTCGTTAGTTTGTTTGTTAGATAGGACGTAGGGTGATAGCATACTCGATGCATTACTCAGATCTAACGATTTCTACAATAATATAAATAAAAACTGTGTGTGTCAGCTCCGACGCACGACTGGAGTTTACTACTTAAGTACGATTGTCTAAACATACGCAAAAAAGAGTTTATTTGACTGAAAAAAGATTAATACCATATGAAAGGGTAAATTAACAAATTAATGAAAATAATATACATATATAAAAAAAGTTTTAAAACAGTTTTAAGTGCAACCTAATTACAACTATGGCACCTAGTAATAAAGTCACAAATCTCCAAAACCATTTTCTAATACTTACGATCATTTGTCATATAAAATAAGCAAAGCAATAAATTACTCTTGTCACTTACAAATGAAAAGACATATGTTATACAACATTTAATGTGAAATCAACCTTAAGTTGTAACAAATAAAGTAATTTTTGCCTTGAGAGATACATCGTTTTGTTTTGTTTAGCGTGTTCCGGTGCACGTGCACCAAAAACGTAACGAGGTCATTCATTAGTAGATTTTACTCTCACATTTTTCTCATACCGGGCGCCTTATATATGAAAATCGATTCTTAAGGAGTAAACTCCAAAAATGCTACTATGTATTAGTATTGTCACATATACTGATGATGAAAAAAAATGTTATGAAGAAGAAACAGACGAGAGATTTTGAGTGCGAAACACCAAATACTTTGTACCAACATAGATAATTTGTCCATCCGAGCTATTACATGTATATTGTTCTCTCTTTTTCATCTTCTTCTTGTTCCTGAACTTATCCCACATTATATGGAGTCGGCACAACATGTTCTCTCCTGCCACTCTCCTCTACATACTATCTCCTCTATCATCTTTTACGCAATTCTTCCATCTTTTTTGTTCTACCTTTACTACTGTGTCCATCCACTTTCATTTCTGTAATTTTTCTTGTTACTCTCTAACTATTGTTATTTGTTTCATACTGTAATTGGTCCGTAATCTCTAAATAGCTCGAAATATTTTTGCTAATGGTAAGTATACGATGTAGTTTTCGTCAATTAACATGCTTATATACTATTGTATGATACAATATGAAGATTGTATGATTGTACGCATATGAAAAACGATAAAATCAGACATACAATGCGAAATACGTCACACCTTGTAGAAAATTGCCTACATTTGGCAAATAGATCTTAAACGCATGTCTATGATAGATTTCAAAAAATAAGTTTTTGATTGTTGAGTCTCGGTCAGAAAAAAGTTTTATGATTACCGTCTCCGCGACGTGAAAGGGAGAAAAGAGGATTTCTCTCTATAATTCAAGGACAGCTATAAAAGAAGGTTCATAGTCTGTATTAAAACTAATTTTAATATACTTCTTAACTTATTCTCAGGTAACAAGATGTTCTCAAATACAGCATGTTTCGGTTGCGTCTTGAGCTTAATTTTGGAGGCAGAAGTTTACTGAATATATTACAAAAATGGCTGCTACATCACTCCCCGATTCTGCAATAAAAAGCTCAGTTCTATAGGTACTGTAAAACACTCTAAATTAAAAAAAAAACACCGTGCTTATATCTTTAAACAATCTTATTTAAGAAGTATTTTGCACGAGAATCACGGAGTTATAATTAAAGTATCAGATTACATTAATACAACCGGAAGCTTCTAGTAATTTCAAAAGGGAATCTATAAAAAATTGAAGGAATTTTTGAGCCCGGATACTGGCGGTAATCGCATCAGGTAATCGAAGAAACCTGAAAAGATGTTTGATGTTCATATGAATGATGGCGACGGAAGCATTATATATACAAAGATTAACAGTGTTACCCGTCATTGCTTGAAAGTGTTATACATACTGCGTTGTGATTGGTAAAAAGAATTGGTAGAAATATATATAGGGGAAATTGGATTTTGTGTTTTATGCTGTTTCACGTTAAAAACAGCAAGTATGAATTGTTATACTATAAAAGAAAATAATAGAACAAATGACATTTAATTATTTATGAGATGTATTTTATATAAATTGTTCATAATTTATCCTTCTACATAAATATAATGACTTCAATTTAGGTATGGAACATATTTCTGTATAAAAATTATCATTGTAAAGTCATTGAAATACTCCATGACGTGGCTTTCGAATCGTAATGAATCCCTAGCAATGAATCTCGATGTTCATATATAAAATACTTATATTTATTTACAAAAGTTTATATATATATATATATATATATATATATATATATATATATATATATATATATATATATGTATATATATATATTCATTCGGGAATAGATGTTGTAGTGTTAATTGTTATAGAACAATAATTTTTTGATCCTATCAAGACGTCAATAAGATTCTTGTCATAATGTCCAAAAAATTTCAGTTTATTACTTTATATGAGAATTTCGAATTCATCAGATTAGCAGATTACCGAATTTAAAATTCACAGTCACAGCACTAAATTATACCAACCTTATTTCTTTAGTAAAATAAGTATCTAACTAGTATCTTCTCGTTGGTGATATTGTTCGAACCAGAAGTGAAGCTTCCCTATTTCGTTCCTAGGAAGACGACACATACTCCTTCGCTAGTTCATGGCTTAGAAATTGAATCATTCGGTTTTATTTTCAGGATTGGAAGATCAAATGGCAACCCATCTATTCTTTCTATTTTCTTGTTTCTCTCTTGGTATATTAAAAGGTTACCGATTATTCAACCGATTAAGAAACTGATTAAAGGCATTAAAAAACAAAGAAGTACAAATATGAGATACAGGTATGTTACATATCATTATATTACTTATAAGTAGTTTAGAAGTTTTTATTAATTTTAATTATGTTTATTTACAAAAATTAATAATGTCGGTACCTTTAACATAAATAACTTAATAAAAATCAAATAATTCGCCCCACCTGCCACAAAGTGAATCGAATACGTTAAAAAGCAAAAAATCCGCACACGAATATATTCAGCCATCAAACGTAGAAAAACAAATAAATCCACGATATTGTCGATAACAATACAGTATGCAGGCGCTGAGGTGCATTGATCTATAGATCATTTCTCGTCGATCCCTATTAGCCTGGATCTTCGACGCCCCGCCCACTTGAAAGCCCACTGAGCATTAATTGGCCGCGAAATTCGAATACAAACCGCCTTCGATATACCTGTCTCTTTTTTTCATTGAATAATTATATTTCTGCCTTTGTCTACTGTGTGTGGTAAAGTGCGAGCGGTTTTATTTCTTTTGTGCGCCCGCGCAGTATAGTCGTCTCAATGCATGCTCGCAAGATCTTCCAAATAAATGTCAAGACTATTTTTTCTACAGTAAGAAAGTCACCATCAGCTATAAGGAGCTCACCAAAACCTTCAGGCTAACCAACAAAAATACCCTTATAAAGCCTGCTTATCTCAAATGCTATGTTAGAAAACGTCTCCAGGGGATATAATTGACGAAGAATATCTTAACGAATTAATAAATAAATAGTGTCAAAAATGGTAACTCTGATATCGAAGTGTGAGATTCACAGAATTTTGTCACAGAATGAACCCGTAACGTGCCGTCTTGCATTTTACAAGGTTACCACCTTTCGTGACCCTTTGTGTCTTTATGCATGACTGAGTAAATGAATAAGATTTTCAACAGAATCGATGAGTGTTTTGAGGAACTATTTAGAACGGCTTAGAACTTTCCACCACTTTTCGCTATCAACTGGACGTTCATTCATACTTCCTGAAATTTATTCGTGCACGCAAAGGTTCTCTTGGACTCTTATTTTGCGCACATCAAAGATATGAAATGAGCTTCCTGCTGCGTTTTTGTCATCACGCTATGGAATGAGATACCTATTATAAAAGGGCTTTATAAAATAGTACCCTGACACTTCAAACATCAATTGAAGGGTTGTAATTGTAAAGGATCTAAGTGCCAAAAAAATAAAATCGATATTATTACAAAAATACGATCTATGTACTAAGCCTAATAATATTCAAATGGATCCAAATGCAATCCATCCAAATCTCTTTTAATTTTTCACTCATGCACAGATGAAGTTGTGGCGCGGTCTAAGTACCAACGCACTTTCGCACAACCTTTTTTTGTCATATCTCTAAAACATAAAATTGCCACTTAGACCCTTTAGAATTACAGCCCTTCAATTGATAATAACAGTAATCGTTTAGTAAACGTAGGCCGATAGCCTCTGTACTGTTCCATAGCTATAACATGATAATAAAGGAACAAAATTAATCTAACGCATTTCCCTACTTATGAACTTTCAAAGCACATTTTCTTACTTACCGATGTTGAAGACGGTTTATCCTTTGAAGAAAAATATATTTAAAACAACATAAACAATATCCACCACATTACTAGTTTCTTAGAAGCACCATTTAGATTAAATAAAATTAACTATAAAATATATTAGTAAGTTGCTAATTAACATATATCAATATTACTACCGAATACTGGTAAACATGTAATCATTATACGCTATTAATTAAAAAAAACTTTTTGATCATCTTCTTCCTCCTGCCCTTATCCCACATTATATGGGATCGGCACAACATGTTACATGTTGTAAGTACCTAATAGTTGTGGCTTAGTTTTTACAACCGGCCGCCTGCCTAACGTTAACTCCTTTTTGGGGAAAATCTGTCATCCTTTTTATGTAAATTATTTTTCCCGTTTTACATTGAAAGTAAATAAATAGGTCACGAAATTTCATTGTCAATTTTGTTTATCATTATTCACTTTAACTTTATTACAGTTATTTCCAACGCTTTTGACCAAAACACGTGATAATTATATTATACAAGATATAAATAAAAATAGTTTGTCGTAAAAGGCGACAAATGAATCACTTCTGCTGGATCACAAGCAGCAAAAGAGACTACCATTATTTTCCTTTTGTGGTAAGGAAATATGATGACTTACCATCAAAAAAATTAAATGCCCACCTTTACTTTTACTGCTTTGTATTTATTTATTGCTAAGGAAAAGCATACAGGCTGACAGTCCACTTAAAAGTAAGCAGTTACCGACACTAGGGGCACCGCGAACATGCTGCTGTACAACACAAGGTTATAATGGCAGCATACTTACCTATAGACCAAGTTTGGTGGCCATCCAGACGTGTCTCGGGCCCTACCACGTAGCCTAGATTATTTTTTCGTCTTTTACGACAGGCCAACCCCGGCCCCAGGGTTAGTAAATTTTTAATCCGCCCCTGCACTTAGAAAAATAATTGTATAAGTAAAGTATCAAAGCAAATCTTATTTGCACGAAACATGTTGTCACGTTGATCTTTGGAGAAATATATATTTTATTTCATTACTTTTATACATTCTAATATGTTATTACATTCGATTATAAAAATATCATACAATTATTTTTATCATTTCGTTATTATAAATATTCTTACCTAATTAAATTTAACACGTCTTAATAAATTAAAATTATGTCATATTTCAGTAAACTGCAATTTAAAATATTCGTAAAGGCCGATAAAAATCCGCAGTTATTTTCATCATGTACCAATATTCGTCAATGGGACCCGGGGTCCTAAGCTTTGAATGCCGCCAAAGAACAAACTGAATACCGAGGCAAATGATTCAGTACTAAAAAATTTAAAACATTCGCATATGATTAACCGAAATTAAAAGTAAAAAACCCTGTTTAGCGAACACGGCCTGACATTTATTATAAATTATTATTAATAAACTAGAATTGTATTACATTTAATTAAGCGCGCAAACACGCAATCAGTAGTTTTGTTTTACTAATTACTATTACAACATGTTGATATGTGCGTAAATGCGTTCTTTGGTTAAAAAAAACTAGTTACCGGTAAACGCAAAGGTCATTGCTAAATCGTTTAATTACTGCTACTCCTTAATAGATGGCGACACATACAACAGAATTTAATCGATCAATAGACTTTTAAAGTGTACATTTGCTCAGTAGTAACTACAGTAGGATCTACATCCTTTAAATATCGTTTTTTAAGCTTTTTTATTAATTATATTTCTACTTCTTATTTTATTAATTATATTTCTACTTTTTATTCTATCGGTTGATATGATATTAATAATAATAAATAATTTAGATATGCATCTACCACCCCCACGGTATCCCTTGGCAGTGAACGAACAGTTAACCGTCGATTTAACGGGTTACTCTTATCACTAATCTGGGTGTTTCGGTTTCTTTGCCATAGATCGCCTTGAATACGTGACACTTATTATAATATGAACTAAATGTTGTAAATCACATATATTCAAGTTCCATGGGTTGAAGTTGATTTATTTATTACCTATTAAACTCCAGCTTTTTAAAATTATAATCAATCGATCTAAATATGTTATGGAAATTTGATTCAATATCAAGTTTTCATTTGTTTTCAATATTCTTTAGTACCCAGATTTTCATGTGGGCTTTTGATCAATACTTTTCTATTGGAACACCACCATCTAAAGAAGAAAAGAAAGATAGAGAACGTTTGAATACTCAGAGCAAGTTTTTACATGATTAATCGCATAGTTATTTTGAACACAATATAGGTATTGTGTTCATAATTATGTAGGCATATTTTTGCAAAATAAAACAACATATATACATACATTATTTAATAGGCACAATAAGGGGGATTTTAAAATTGTGCTGGTTACCTATTAATATATACTACTTAATATTAATACTAATATACTAAAGTGAACAAGAAGAATCGCCTTGGGCTTGGGCTCGACTTATATGTTACCGATTTCGCTACAGAAGCGAAACTAATTTTAAAACTCTTAAATAATAAAAAAGAACCTTACGGATATCTGATTACTATCCGAAAGCAAGAAATAGTTGTCATCAACTGTTTCTTATTCAATGAAAAAATAATACATGATTCGAGTTTAAAAAACGCTTAAGAAGAAAAATATGAAAATTTTCTTCAATAGAAAAATTTGATCTAAATCCATTTTGTTGTAAAACGTAATAAACATTTTGATTTTTAAAATATTATTAGTCATAAATACACCGTTAGATATAAACCTAACTCTTTGAAATGACTAGTACTCGGCCACTTTGACGGACGGATGCGCATAGGGTTAGTTGTACATCTTATGTAATTGAGATGTGATTTTGAAACGAGGAATGCACTAATCAATCACCCCTCAATTCTTTAAGTCTTCTAGCAATACAGTCTTCTGGTTATGATCTACAACGACAAGTTTTGTTCGTAAATTTCAATCATCATGCTATGAACGTTTCTCTTCTTACTAAGATTCGCAATAATTTCCTTAAAAGAATTAAAGTAATTTCTAAACGACCTGGAACGAGCGGAAGAGATCTTCGCCTCCGGGTTAACAGCCCTCCTCTCCAACCTAATGAAAATGATCCTAATTTGTAGAGTCCCAACGCATCTTTCATGGCAATTATGCAAGCTTAAATCCTGAAGCTTGCGAAACCTCGATCTATGCGGCAAGTATCGGGAGGTGGTTGGAATTATTTTGACCCACAGCTTGTGTTTCGTAATTTTATAGTTTTAATATTTATTAAATTTATTTAAATACAAGAATTATTATAGGTTCTACATAAACAAACGGCTTACGAAGACAAGCTCATATTTATTTCGTATGGTACGAGAAGCAGGACACCAAAACGGTTGGAAATTTGTTTGGATTAATCATAACCAACATAACCAATCATAACCATAACCAACCACAGCAAACCAGGGAATAGTGCTCTCAGCATTAATAATGAATGGGAAATCACACAAAATATCGTGTCATGCGTAAATTACTTTTATTATATAATTTTTCCTCTTGTTTTTTGGTATATTATTTTTTATTATTTAAAGAAAACAGCTGAACGCTATAATTTATTATTAACATAACATTTTTGGGGTAAATATATATTTTAACGATAATTGCAAAAGTATTAAAAGAATCAGATGAAAATATTGCAATCATGTATACCTAAATATCTATATTATAGGTAGTTCATGCTGATTGATAAATATCAAAATTACTAATATTAATGTTCTTTTAGAAAAAAATATATTTTTTAAAATAATAAATTTGATAATGAGAACCAGCGCTGTGCTTGAATACCTTCAGGCACAATATATGTTGAGTGATGACTCAACAAGGTCGATCGACCTCATTAGCAGATGTATATATTCCATATTGTTTCTATGTTATTACTGTTAATCTATTTTGTAACCATTTGCCAATAAAGCTTTCTTTCTTTCTTTTATTTCTTTCTTTCCATCTCGCAGTCTTCAGTATATAATCAGATTATTTAGCTTTAAATTCATTAAGAAGCAATAATAACAACGTTAGCGTCATTCGTCATCAGCCACTTGTTGCTCAATACCGCTCCAAGTTCGTTCCACACATATTGGTCCCGTGCCGTTCCCAACCAGCTCCAACCGGCTACCTTGCTAAAGTCGTCAGCCCATCAGACTGAGGGTAGTCTTAGAATTAAACTTTCCAAACGTGATCTCCACTCTAAGAAAGACGGGACAGAGGCGATATTGCGAATTGCGTCGATCGCTTTGGTTCTCGTACGGATCTTGTCCATATAAGAGAGACATGACAAGAGGCAGCACGCTTCATAGCCCAACCACCGAGCGCCTCAAATTTGTGAACTAGACCCACCGTCATTGACCACGATCGGGCGCCGTAGGTCAACAATGATAGGCCGCATTGTTCGAAGACTTTCGTCTTCAAACACTGAAGGATGGTCGACGAGATAATATTAACAAGTTAACATAAATATTATCTTGCCAATGAGTTTGGTTAACAACACAGCTTAGGGACTATTTATTAATAAATATCATATATTTACGGGAGCTACGATTGATTATAGGTAACCCAAACTAAAAAGGAAAAGCCAGTATTATTCTGCAGGTGTGCAAACGACTGGCAGCTCTTGGTAAGCCTCTTGCACTCAAGTAAAAATAAAAAATACTCAGAAATTAAAGAATTAATCTGAATATATAAAATAAAGAATTTCTTCCATTAGCTTCTCCCTACGCGAAACTATTTGACTAATTACCACTTTATTTATTACATTGTTCTACTCAAGACCAACTCGTTCGTAGGAAGTTATCTTGACCTATTTAACGCCTTCGACTTCGTCTATCTTTGATTAAGCTAGTTGAACAAATCTTAAAGTAATTAAAACTTATATTTTATGATCTCTCTTTGTTCTTTTTGTTTTTAGTTTACGGAATATAAATCAGTAAAATGTTCTAATGACTCAACTTCATATCGATATGGAGACTTAAAAGGCGACAAAATATTTGGTAGTTCATAGAGGCATGATATTTTACTGTACCTAGGTTTTGCAGATATATCCAGTAGTGCCAATAAAAACTTTCTTAATAAAAATTCTGTCTAATTGTTTTCGTAGCTTCGTCAAGATTTCTGGCGCAACTGTCGTGGGTGTGTCCATGTGTAAGATTCGGTTAATTTATTTAATCTCTCTGAATATTATTTTATCCGTGCAGGGGCGGAGAAAGAATACTGACCTCTGTGGCCGTGGTCGGCCTGTCGTAAAAACGACAAAACAACCCACCCTAGCTACGTGGTAGGGTCTCAAGCCCGTCTGGATGGCGACCACCTTTGGTCTTAAGTATGCCGCCATAATAACCTTGTGTTGTGTTCCGGCATTAGTGACCCAATTTTCTGTACGCGTATGAGACAGCAGCATGTTCGCGATGCCACTGGCGTTGCAAACACCCATAGGCGACGGTAACTGCTAAATTCTAGGCGGGCCGTCAGCCTGTTTGCTGTCCTATGGCAATAAAAAAAGATATTATTATTATAAATGAATACAATTGCAGTAGTCACAATCAAGGACTGCGTGTCACGGAGATGAATATGCTGCGGTGGATGTGTGGAGTGACGCGGAAGGACCGCGTTAGGGACTCCCGCATTCGCGGTAGTCTTCATGTCCGTGACATTGCAGATAAATTGCAGGAGTGTCGGCTCCGTTGGTACAGCCATGTTTTACGGCAACCGGATGCTTACGTGGGAAACAAATGTCTGGCCATACCGCCTCCGCCGGGCTCCGGCAGGAGGGGTAGACCCAAAAAGTGCTGGCTTGACTTCGTAAAGGGTGATATGCGTGCCAATGGGCTCACCACCAGGGATGCTGAAGATCGCGCGAAGTGGAGTAGAAAAAGTCCGAAAGCGAACCCCGGGCACAGAAACGAAAGTTTGGGTTGCAACCGGGACATAACGCTCGGATGATGATGATGAGAATTGCAGTAGTCTCACCAAACTACGCAGCAATTTATCGACGGGAGAATGATAATTAAATAGTAGTTTTAAATATTAGAGTCAAAAATTATTACATATCTCTAATATTAGGTATTTCGGAAAATGAAATATTACTAAAACAACAGACAGGCTGATGGCCCACTTAATAGTAAGCAGTTACCGTCGCCTATGGATGTTTGCGACGCCGGGAGCATCGCTAACACACTACCGTCCGCATAGGGTTCTGGAATCTGGCTCACTTATCCCAGAACACAACACAAGGTTATTATGACTCCATATTAGAGGCTAGGAGTCATCCAACTGGGCTCAGTCCTACCGCTTAGCTAGTATTGTTTTGTCGTCTTTTACGAATACATAATGCCTATATGCTATTCACTTTACCAAAAAATAAAATGTAAACAAATCGAAAAAGTGTTTTTTGGATGTCGATTTTATAATTATCAACATGATATAAAAATTATCATAACAACTTTTAATTATTTATTAGAAATATCTCCTATATTCTTATTTTTTTATATTACTATTCCTTACTTTTAGAAAAAAACAAAATAATTTTATTTTTGCAATTATTATGAATGATAAATATTAATGCATATAAAATTTACATATTTACAACATTAATTGTAATAACTAACTTACATTATAAAGAACCTAAAAACACAATGTTTCCAAATCTCTTACTGGTTTTATATGCTGGTAATTATTACGGTCTGGTAATAATTATTACGGTCGGGTTATACCCGCCATGTTGTTATATTCTAGCTTTGTTTGAGAAACATTGGTTTGTTTGTTTACATTTTATTTTTTGGTAAAGTGAATAGCATATAGTGTGGGATTCGAACTCACCTCTAGATTGGTCTCCGAGTAATACCACTGAGCTACCGGGTACCACATATATTACCGCCTAAATATTCCCTTCTAAAAGTGTGATTCATATTTCCGTTAATTCACGGCCGAATAAAATGACCACCATCCAAACTATTTATATATTTGGAATTTTCGGCGTCGAATGTGGAAATGAAATGTGTAAGTCGCGGCCACCCAGTACGTTTTCTCGGAAAATTAACTATAAAGATAACTTGGTGTTTAAAATTCCGTTGGCAGGCGCGCATTCATTGCGAGCTAACTCAATTACGGTGATAATAATAATATTTTATTACGGTTGTCATACACATGTCAATTTAGGGCATGAGCACACTTCATCGTACGACTATAATCATCAAATGAACCAATCATGACTCGAAATTATCTTTAACTGTGTATACCATTTTGCCCCAGAGTAAGCATCAGAAAGCGTGTGTAATGGGTATTAGACAATTTATTTACTACATATATAATTTTTGTTTGTAAGTTGTTCCGAAGTGCCTTAGTTGTCACGCCATGGAAGTCGTCTGAACATTATTTCCGAAGTGTTACTATAAATATATTTTAACGAAAGTTTGTTGGTATTTAACTTCGTAGACTAACTGTTATGTCCACCTACTGAATATTGCCACTTTATATTTTTCAAAGAAGTACAAAAATAGAGACGGTACTCTTGAATTTAAAATAGCCACATTCAATAAAAAGTGATAATGAGTATGACGCAATTATCTTTTATTAATAAATGTTATTTTATTTTTCGACGTAGGCACCTTTCAGGCTTATACACTTTGTATATCTTTATTCTTAAGCTGAAATTACCTATTTAAAAAAAATTCCTGTTCCCTTAAAAAATCGTGTACCGCGGCGACTACTGCGTCATCATCTTCAAATTTATGGCCCTTGAGATGTTCCTTTAACCGCTGAAATAGATAAAAATCACAAGAGGCTGGGTCTGGTGAATATGGAAGATGTTCCAGCAATTCGAAGCCAGCTTCTTGAATGACAGCCATCGCAATTCTAGACTTGTGCGCGGGGGCATTATCTTGGTGAAACAAAACAACTTTAGCGAGTTTGCCACGCCGTTGTTTGCGTATTTCCTCACGTAACTTTGTTATATGTCCTGCGTACAAAGCCCCCGTAATATTGACTCCATGATTAAGGTATTCGATCATTATCATCCCTTGGCTGTCCTAGAAAAAAATAGCCCATGATCTTACCGGCGGATAAAGTCGCCTTAAATTTCTTCGGTGTTGGAGATGACGGTCTCTTCTAAGTCATGGACTCTTTTTTCGTTTCCGGTTCATAATGATGAAGCCATGTTTAGTTCATAGTTATGAATTGAGCCAAAAATCGGTCAAGATCTTTTTGTAATAAACCCAAACAACTTTGTGAAATTCTCAGTCTCGTTTGTTTCTGCGCGTCACAAAACATTCTGGGCACCCAGCGCGCTGACACTTTTTTCATGCCCAAATGGATACAATATTATGGACACTTCCTATAGAAATCTTCATTTATTCTGCTATAAAACAAACAGTAACACGACGATCCACCAAGACAATATTTTCAACTTTTTTTATCATTTGGTGAGTCACTACCGATGTAGGGCGTCCCGTGCGGGTATCGTCGTTAATGGAAGTTCTTCCTCGCTTGAACTAAGCACACCAACGCGCAACCGTAGAATATGTAGGAGCATGAACCCCTAATGTTGCTCTCAAGTCTAGATTTACCAGCTCCGTAGTAAAAAATTTCAAGCAGAGATATTTTATTACCGCGCGAACTTCAATTTTATCCATTTTTAAGAACACGTTCCAACACGACGCAAACAAATGACTTATATTTTTAAAAACAAAACAGAATTGATTGCTTTTCTTATTATTATTAATATATCTAATGTCTCGGCTATGCCTACCAGTATTTTTTTTTCTTTCTAAGGGGAATGTATCGCATTATCACTATTTATTGAACACCCCTCGTAAGTTACTACTTATTCCGAAAATATAGTATATACTAATAACGACGTTGCAGGTAATTCATAATTTACAATATAAATAATAAAACAGTTTTTCTAGGCTAGAATTACTTTTTGATATATATAACGTTAAACTATTATTAACTTCATATAGAAATTAAATAATTTTCCTTATCCCTTAACAAATAATTAATTAATGATAACACTATTTATATAAAACGTACACACGCTCCTTAACTAGTCTGCCCATCTATGCAAAAGTATGTACCACCACGCGAAATTAATTTACGACATGACAACCGATGAATTAAGTGCATGTAATGCATTAAATTCTAATTAATTGCCATAAAAATGAGTTAAATATCTAAACGACGGTTTTATTGCTATTGGAACGGCTGATAGTAAATACCAAAATGGCAGGTATATATATATATATATATATATATATATATATATATATATATATATATATATATATATATATATATTTTTTTTTTTTCTCCGGCCGCCTACCAGATGCACCAACGATCTGGTGGAGATCGCTGGGTCTCGTTGGATGCAGGTGACATTGGACTGGTCGCGCTGGAAATTGATTGGAGAGCCCGTCTTGAATGCAACCGCCCCTGGTCCCTAAATATAACGCTATAATAATTTTGTACACTGCATCTTAAGCATTTAATTATTTATTAATTAAATATTTGCCTGTATCTATAATATACACACATCAAAAAATTCTAAGCAACATGTACTAATTAAAATTTTAGGATGGTTTTTCACGCTGTATGGATGAACTTCCTGCATGCACCTGAGCCTCTCAGTATTTCCGGGCCGACGGTACACTCACACCCTTCTTGTATCAGGCCTAAACCTGAATCGCGACTCATCGGAAAACATAATTTTATCCCATTGTTCCTGGGTCCATGTTCTGCGTTCTCTACACCATTCATTTCGACGAGCGCGATGCCCGTGACGTATCGGTGGGCACCTACTTGGGCGTCGAGCTTGTAGGCCATATTCATGCAGTCGATTTTGCACTGTTTGGGGACTTACATCAACACCACTTGAATTTTGTAGCCTCAAACTTTTCTCTCGAGCGGTTAACATCGGCTGGCGTCTTGCAGTCAGTTGTATGTACCGGTCTTGCCAAGTGATTGTACTCCTTTTACGGCCTGGATGCTGTTCAGCGGGTTCCCTTGTATTATTGTAGTGCTGACAAAGACGAAAAATAACACTTCTATGAATGCCAAAATGGCGAGATACCTGAGATTGATTACTTCCCGCTTGCAACATCCCTACAGCTCTTTGCATTTCATTTGCCGTCAAATGACGTCGTTAACTTTATTTAAATGGTTGGTAAAATTATAAAATCAAGACTAAACGTAGCAATAAAAACGCACTTAAATTCAAACAAATTCCCTTTCATTTAATTTTATGAAAAAAAAAAAAACATAATCGATTTTTTTTACATCCAGCCAGTATGTCATCAATAACAAAAAAGTTTACACATCTACGCACTTTGAGTGAGTAAAGACTTAGAAATTAATTAGTATAAATGGTAAATTTGTAATATCATGCATGTTGCTTAGACTTTTTTGATGTGTATATTTGCTAGCCTTGAACAAATATTACATACAAGAGTGAGTCCTGACTCTCAAACCTGGAACTTAGTATTTTGAATTGTTCAAATGAAGCTGGTACTTAATTCAAACAAAAACAAAACAAACCATACAACAAATAATATAAACACCTTAAAATATCTATCTCGCAGCTCACGAGCCGCATGGGGCTCTGATTCCTCGGCTACGGCTCTTCCGCAAAATGTTTAGTCCAGATACTGAATATTACTTATCTAAAATTATATCTGTAATAATGTCTCCTACAAAGCAAATGTAAAAAATGGATCTTTGAATAAATTTGAATTCTGTACATATATTTTGCTCTTTTGGATGATAATATTAAGCTGTTTTAGGGATATCCACCAGATTATCTATAAGAGAAACACCCGACAACTATCCAACACTTTTAAAACAAATCTGAAAATAAATCGGGCAATTGACGGAACTTAAATAAATTACCTAATGGGCAATGACCTCATCCATTCATACCTGTTTCCATCTTTATTAGCTTGAACTCACCTATTGCATACTTGTTTGAGAATTAGAAAAAAATGACGGCGGCTCTTATGAATCGTCTTAATGGAGTTCTTACACGATTATAATCAAAGTATAATAAATAATGGTTTCTATGTAATTCAATGTTTAATTGGATTCCATTCAAGGCTTGTACTGTAGGGACTCCCAAATACTGTTACAGAACCAAACAGAGCGTCAGTCCTTGACACTTCTTTTCCAAAATAATCAATACAAAAAGGGAATTAAATAACGTGCCACTGTTGGATTTGACCCTCCGAACATACCTGGCACACTTGTCCAAGACGGATATACGGATTACATATATTGGCGGTATACAGGTTTCGCTCTCACGGTTTTATTTTTCACCATTGGAACATGGAAATTATGTTATAAAACGCAAACTTCTTCGTGCAGGGGGGGAATAAGAATACTAAACTCTTCACAACCGCCGCAAGCCCTTCTGGATGACGACAATCCTTAGTGTACCTATCAGTATACCGAAATAATAACCTTGTGTTGTGTTCCGACATTAGTGACCCAGGTTTCTGTACTCCTATAGGGCAGCAGTGTGTTCGCGGTGCATATAATGTCGCAAACATCTATAGGCGACGGTAACTGCTTACTATTAGGTATATGGGCCGTAAGCTGGTCTGCAGCTGCTCAGCAAAAAAAACAGCTGAGAGAAATAGAGCGCTTATCTCTAGGTAACCAATTGTGATAAAAGAAGGAATAGATTTATCAAAATATATTTTTTTAATATTGATATGATTTTTAAATTTAATTTTAATTACCTACTCATGGGTGCTACAAGATGGACACAGAAACTAAAATTTTGAAAAATCAGTAATAAATGGCTTATAAAAATATAATGGATATTTTTATCCAATAGAGCAATGCTCCGAGTAGCCCAAAGCCAAGAAGAGCCCAATCTAAGTTTCTCTAAGGGAAAACTTCGGAAAAATCATTCCGGTATTTTTCGTTTGGGTGCCTTGGGAATTAGTTTCGAAGATTTTCCGTGAGTGAGTGATAAGTGTAATTAACTTAGTTTGGTAATACATTTTGGATATAGCAACTTCCGGATATTTAAAGTGATTCCTCCAACGTTGTTATAACCGAAATCACTGTACATAAAGCGCTGTGATTGTGTACTGATTTTGAATTTATGTAACGTGCTACTTGCCAAGAGATGGCGCTTGTAAATTTAATCTTTAAAACATCTTCACAATCTGTATTTCTTCGATCGTGGGAAAATATCTAGTTGACGACACAGCTGGCTCAGTGATGAGCAAGTAGTCCAGTACGGTTGAGTCGTTGGGTTCGATCCCTGCGGAGCAAAAATATAATATTTATAAGGTTTGTTCTGATCTTGCGCCCGTCAATTATGATATAGGTATCAACCACCTAGTGTAACTTGTTCTAAAAACATGTTGGAAATTTTGAGCAATTTTGAGAAGTTGCTCTTTAACTTCCACAGGGCTGGTGAGTCCGTAGTCCGATTCAGTTAGGTACTCGTATTAAATGTTAAGGGACCACTTTTCCAGTGCTTTTCTACGTCACTCGCTTTTGAAAAAAGGTTTTATTATGCGTATTTTTTTAATATCTATTAATGAACCTAATCGTTACGTGATAAGAAGCTATTTTAAAAGGTATGGTATAAATTTATTTTATCGTATATAATCATTCTAGAAATTTGTTCTAGATTTGAGTATTTATAAAGAAAATATTTGAAACATTGTGTTAAAATTTGATAATATAATTTTTGTATAGTTCATTTAGGACGACTAGGCAACCATATTTGTATATGAGTATACTGTTCATTACATATCTATATAAAATGTGTGTTAAAATATCTTTATTTCCAGGATCGAATGTTAATACCGAAAATATTACCAATTATGAAGAAAAATCTTTTTTTTTTTAATAATAAAGAAAGAAAAATATAATAATTTATTTAGGACAAGTACATAACAAATACACATTAAAAAACATAAAGAAAATAGTATATACAAGGATTTTAAAGTCCTAAAATTGGCCTATTTCAACAAAATTTTGGTTTTTTTTTAAAAACCAGCGCAGTTCTTCCAATAAGGCCGAAGAGAGGTGTCACAGACATCGACATATACTAAACGTACGAAGAATCTAATGCCCTACTTGACACTACTTAAAAAAAAATCAACAATCACGAACAGAAAGATAAACTTCTAGGTATATATTACGGCAAACTAACACTACACAAAATGACACATTACTACAACAATATATGTTATGTTATTTACTATTATACAGTGGTAAAAACAGAATAAAATATAACTAAAATTAAAGAGTGGATCAGAAAAAAATACATTAGTATGAGGTGTTCAAAGTGACTCAAATTTTGTTACAAATAAAATATTTTACATGATTTTACAATTATGTTAATGTGTAAATCTTGATAAATAATTTGAGTATACACTACATTTTTTACACATCAACCAAAGCTGATACTCGTTCGACAAACACATGGTGTTGGTGAACATATTACAACCTTAATTTACTATTCATAAAAAATATAAAACAATAAATCATCTGTAAATTATTTAGCATAGACAGACCACAAAATTACAAAATAATTAAAATACATCAATATAATTTAGGTTTACCGATGACATTTTGTATATATTGTGCAAATTTTTATATATATCTGTATATATAAAATATAATAATTGTAATATATCTGAATTTTCTATATAGTCATATACCAAAGGATATAAAAAGTAAAAATGAACATAAAAGCAGGGAAAAAACATGAAAATTAGTAATAATTAAATAAATAATTCAAACACTACAGTTTTTAATGACACATTTTTAGTAATCCTCTAAGCGTACTGAAAATGATTCCTTGTCCCTTTATAATTCAACAATATCATAATTTTTTACATTCTTCGCGAACCCTTGTTCCATAAATGGCGTCTAAATCGAGTGAGGCGCTCATTTATGTAAATAAGTCGGTGTTGCCCTGCTAATCCCATGTCCGATGAAACTAAGTTGCGATGCACGCATGCCGCGCGCAAAGTTCATCACGCTGATCTTCGCGCGAATCGCACGATTATGCACCGTGGACGATCCCCCTTTTCAATTTCATTTGCAGCTTCACCCAAACCGATCCCACCAGGCGCTCAGAGAAGACGATGTCGCGCTCGTCAATGGTTACCCCTAATTTGGTTGCCAAAACCGCAACAACACATTTTCGCCTCCGTCTTCGAGAGCACAATCTATAAACACATCTGATAAGAGTGGTTCCTGATCGCGCTGTTGTACCTAGTTGTATTTTTAGTTTAGTTGAAGCTCTGATATCTCACTCTCCAGCTGTGTGGTATCCTGCGACTCGCCTCTACTATCTCTTCCAATAATAGAAATATTCTAATATTGGAAGAGATATGATTCTACTTTCCATGCTATCCAGTTTTTGGCCTATACCAGTCATAGAGTCTGCTATCTCTTAACGAAACTTGACTTTTGGAGTAGTTGTTGCATATAGGTCGCAATATCACGTCCCATAGCCCAAATTTCATTATCGTTATCCTTTGGGAAGCTGTCATCAGGAAAACGAGATAGAAAACTTTCTATAGCGCTTTTTCGTAGGGGGTACACATGTACCAGTGGCTGTAGGGGTAGGTACCCTTTTCTAATAAAATCAAGGAGATCTTAAGCCGAAACATTCCTAGCTAGTTATCTATCTTGTTTATTAACATAATTTTAGAATACTCAACTACGCAAAGTTTTGGCATGAATCTTCTGATTTTAATAAGATTTTTATAATGCGTATCGTATTTATATTATATAGATATTTTTTTAATATATAATGTTGAAACCAATTTTAATTAAATATAATATGACGTATTTTTTAATTCTGTCTATTAATAGTTCTACTTATATGAACATTTCTTTGGCTTCGAGATTTTAGCAGTTTTCTTTTATCTTCTATCTTTGTAATTAATGCATGAAAGTATGATATTACTTTAACTATAATTATTAATTAAATTTACATCAAATATATATCTTCTATCCGTGCAGGGGTGGAGAAAGAATACTGACCTTTGCGGCCGGGATCGGCCTGTCGTAAAAGGCGACAAAACAACTCAAGCTACGTGGTAGAGCCCCAACTTGCCCCAATCCCGTCTGGATGGCGACCACCTTTTTTCTTAAGTATATCGCCATAATAACCTTCTGTTCCGGCATTAGTGACCCAAGTTCCTGTACCCTTATGGCTCAGCAGCGTGTTCGCGATGCTACTGGCGTTGTAAACACCCACAGGCGACGGAAACTGCTAAATTCTAAGCAGGCCGTCAGCCTCTCTGCTGTCCTACAGCAATAAAAAAATGAGAAAACGTGTCTAAGCTGTGTCTAGGTGTGTCAGGTAGTGTGTTAGTTACAATGGTACTAAGAAAGGCTATCTCATGTAACCACTATATAAGAAATCCATTTTAGTAAATTACACCCAATTAGAGTCTATTTTCTTTCAAAGTAATAAAACTATTAGTATGTCAATTAAAGTTGGTATTTACGGTGCCTCATCATCAAATTAATTAAGCTCGGTTGCATCCAAAACTTGCACTTTGGAACTCGGGGCCCTATTAAGTAAGAGAGCAAAATTTCAGCGCGTCTTTGTGTACTTAACTATGAAGGAACAAGATATAAGGTAGATTGGGTAACTTATTTATTGCAAAAACAATTGCTCTTTGATATCGAAACCCTAAAAGTGGAAATCGAACGTGGTCCTTCTTTTGCTAGAATAGGAGTAAAGGTAACCTTTACTCATGGTATCTTATCCAATATAATCCCTATAATCATTTATCCCACTCATTTTCGTAGATAAATAAGACTCGTGTCGACTTTTAATAATTTACACCTTCACAATGTAGATTAAAATACAAGTTAACAGTTATTTTTGTAATAATATTAAACTAAGTTGGTTCAGTAAATGATGATTGGCATTGAGCGGAAACAACGGATAAGCTGATGAAGACGAGACCAACAGAGGGCCCACTATGGCGCGAGCACAAAACATGTGGCGAGAACCTAATGAGCTCAATTGATGAGCGAACGGAAATGCGTCCAATTATAAGGAGGAGGCGGCAGCGGGAGCGGAGCGGGCCGCGCGGTTTGCTCGCCGCATTAACCAGATTAGCGGGCAGCGGCGCGGCGCGGCGCGGGGAGCTCGAGGCGCGTGAGGTGTGGCGGCGGCGGACACCTCGCCCGCGACGAAAAAACAACGCGCTGCGTGGCGCCGCGGCCCCGCCTGCCACGCGGGAGGTGCGCGCGGGGCGCAGCTCGGCGCGCCATTGGGCGGCGCGCGGCGGGAGGGGTGTCGAAGCCGGCGCCGCCGGCGGCCAGTCGTTTGACGCCTGCCGCGCGAGCGGGTGTCGCTACGGGAAGTACGAGTGTCGCGAGCGAGCCGCCAGTCGGCGCGTTATGGACGTTGCATGAGCGGGCGCGAGCGCGACCGCTGGAGCCGACGGGCACGCCGGTCGTGGAGCGCGCGCCGTGGGCCCCGGGCGGCGCGGGCATGCGCTTCGAGGGCGCGGAGCGGCGCGACGCCGTCGCGTTCCACCCGTTGCTGGCGCCGCGGCCGAGCGACTTCTCGGTGTCGGCGCTGCTGACGGCGGGTGCGCTGCCTCCGCCTCCGTACCTGCCGGCCGCACTGGCCGCTGCTGCCGCGCTGTCCGCGCCTTGCCCGCTGCTGAAGCCGCCGCCGCCGCCATATGCGCCCCTGCCGCCCGACGACGACGGTGTCGTCGACGATCCTAAGGTCACCCTTGAGGGTAAGGACCTCTGGGAGAAGTTCCACAAGCTGGGCACCGAAATGGTGATCACCAAGAGTGGCAGGTCAGTAAGACCCCGCGTCATAAACCGTCGTTGCTTCCAATCTATCTATGTGCTTCGTGATCGCTGTTCCCGCGTGTTCCGTTTCAGTGTAGTTAGTGTGTGAAACTTGGCGCCGAAGTTATTGCGCCTCGGACTTGGTAAGTCAGCATACCTCGTAAGAATAACAAATACAAGATATTCTATGAAAACAATGTACAAAACAAGGCATTGAACAGAGTTTTATGTTGACAAACAAACTTTTCCACTATAATGAACACAGAGACGCAAGTTTCTAACTTTTTATATGCACTTTTTCCTTATTTATTTTATTGAAAATTTACAAAAAACAAAACCTACGCATCTACATTGCGTTAAAAATAACAAGTTAGTTTAATTAGAAAATAATCAGACAGTTATAATATCAAAGAAAGTGAGTGCAGCTGCGTCGCATAGGCGCATTTTTTCATATCGTCTCCGTCGGTACGTGTTACCGCATTAATCACCACACTACGGCCACTACGAAACGAAAAATCCACATACTGCACAGTTATCAAAATATAATCAAAAATCTATTCACGTAAATGTAAAATTTAAAAACAATCTACTAATACACAATTTTCTGTATAAAATAAAGATTAAATATTGTGCAACATATTTTAAACAACATCTAAGTTTTTTGTTTTGACTTTTTGAGAGAAGTTGTAGATAAGAAAATTCATAACTGTCGTTCGTAGTGTTTTTTAATTTGTTAAACGACATAACAAATGCAAATTGAATGATAACAATGTCAAAATTATGATAGTTTTTTAAATATTGTTTCGAGTTTCGTACAAAGTACAATTTGAAGAGTTAAGACTCTTGTTAAATACTAAAATACTCTTTATGGTTAATGTAATATAATGTTCGGAATTATAATTAGCTCCAAATTAGTTAATTTTTACTTTTAAAAGTTTTTAAAAGTATTAATCTTTTTAAAAGTTCCTGCTATTTGTCATTTCAATTCAAACCAACGACCTCGCGGTATTAAGTAACATTACTCATATATGGTCTTCTTCTTCTTGTTCTTCTTATTTCAACATGTTCTCTCTTTCCAATATCCTCTATTAATCGTCATATAAACATTCATGGCACCTTTTGTGCCATATCTTATTTTACACAATCCATCTATCTTTTATTTGGTCTACCTCTCCTTTTGCATCCATCATATACAGCGAAAATTATTTTAATGAACATTACGTACGCATTAACTTTTTACTTCTTAACGGAAGTCTAAGCTCTCGGACTTCGGGGTACGCTTCTACGTATTTTTACAAAACTGACTTGAACTTTTTTTGTGTGTAAGCCTTCGTGATATCCTTTGCCAAAGCCAAAGGAAAAGTGGTTAATTTTGATTTTTACGATACCGTCTGCCATCGACCCTGAAATACTACACACTTGTCTTTGAGTTAGCAATAGCATTGACGACCTGCGTAGCGTAACGGGTAATGTCAGAACACAGGTTCGATTCATCTCTCGAAACTGGGTGTCTGTATAATATGTACTCATTTATAAAAAAAGTTTATAAGTACTTAATATTATCAGTCGTTTAGTATCCATAAAACAAGTGCTCTGCTGCTTACTTTGAGACAGCGAGCGCTGTATCCTAGTATATTTATTAATAATCACATTTTACAACTCCTTAGTTAATTATTCCATTATATTGGGATAGGTATTGCATTATATTTTCGCCTCTGCGGCCGAGGCGAGCCTGTCGTAAAAGGCGACAAAACAACCCCTAGCTACGTGGTAGGGCCTCAAGTCCGTCTGGGTGGCAACCACCCTTGGTAATAAGTATGCCGCCCTAATAACCCTGTGTTGTGTTCTGGCATTAGTGACCCAAATTCCTGTACCCTTATGGGACAGCAGCGTGTTCGCGATGCCACTGGCGTTGCAAACACCCATAGGCGACGGTAACTGCTTAATAGTAAGTGGGCTGATTTGCGCAATAAAAAGAAATGTCGGGACCACGACTGAAAAATATATAACGTAAATTCAAATACATTCAATAAGATTCCTATAAAACTTGATAATAACCCGTCCATTTATGAACAGTTTGAATGTTAAAGTAATTTTATATTCCTAAAGGTACTTCACAATTTAGTTACGTAGATAACATGCAATAAAGCAATGTGACACAACCACGAATTGTTTACGTATTTATTAGAAACTTGACACGCGAAATAGTTGTTTCATTATTTATATTCTTTGATTTTTATGCCTTTATTGTAAGTATAACTTGATAAAATATACAAATGATTAAATAATAAATCACATTTGTCTATTAAAACTAAGTGAGCATCTTATCAATTTGTTGTTGTAGTTTTGTTTAATTGGGTGCTCACAAATTCATCCTATAATACTAAAAAAATATTTCGAATATTGCTTATAGTTTAAAGGTATATTTAACGTTAATTCCCAACACTCTCACTTATATTCCCCGGAGCGAGAGATAAGTTTTAAGATATAAAACAGGCGAGAATTAACTCTACTATCAGAACTATTGCAGGGGCGGAGAAAGAATACTAACCTCTGCGGCCGGGGTCGGCCTGTCGTAAAAGGCGACAAAACAACCCACCCTAGCTACGTGGTAGGGCTCCAAGCCTGTCTGGATGACGACCACCTTTGGTCTTAAGTATACTGCCATAATAGGTAACTTTGTGTTGTGTTCCGGCATTAGTGACCCAAATTCCTGTACCCTTATGGGACAGCAGCGTGTTCGCGATGCCACTGGCGTTGCAAACACCCATAGGCGACGGTAACTGTTAAATTCTAAGCGGGCCGTCAGCCTGTCTGCTCTCCTAGGGGGGGGGGGAGGATATACCGATGATATAGGTATGCGTTTGCTCACGATATTTTCCTACACCATCGGTAAATGATAATTTTTCTATGCACATTAAGCGAGGAAAAACTGCCTAAGCGTTGCTTGCCGGGTCATCTAAATTCCAAAGCTGCCTGGCAGCTTTGCTAGCCTACCTGCCTGACAATTAAAAAACATAACATATTATTAATTTTTAAAAATAGTGTGCAAGGTATGTATGACAGTAATCGTTTTGCATCTTATTCGATTAATCGATTAGGCCTACTGTAATTATTCGCAAATAACAACCATTTATGATCGAAAAATTTGCAAGTATTGATCGAGAATTAATGACGTGGTGAAAACTTAGTTCAATATTGACGGATCCAAAGGTTGTCTGATAGAAATCGCTTTCAGCGATAAGACCGCCCATTGTGCTTTTTAATGTTATGTATCACTTGATGTAAATGTAATGTGTCCAATAAAGTATATTTGATTTGATTTGAATATTGACGGATTTTTTACTGATATACATTTTTATGGCTGACGAACAGCAGACAGGCTTACGGCCCATTTAACAATAAGCAGTTACCGTCGCCTACGGATGTTTGCGATGGCAGACCGCGAACATGCTGCTCCGGTACTGGAACCTGAGTCAGTAATGCCATAACACAACACAAGGTTTATGGCGGCATGCTTATAGACCAGAAGTGGTTGCCATCCAGACAGGCTTGGCTTACCATCTAACAAAATGTAAATAGCTGACCTGACAAACGTGGTTCTGGCATATATATATTACATTTTGTATAGAATTTTCGTAAAGTTCTTATTGAGCGTCAACATTGCGAAATGAAAGCTGAATTTCAAATAAATCAGGTGTTTAGTTTTAGACATCTCGTGATAGTTAGTATATATGTGTATAGATAGATTATGGCTATAATATGATATTTAGATATATGTAATGGTTTGGTAATCACGATCAAATAATAAACATATAAAAAGAAAACACTTGGTTTAAGATAAGGTAAGTTAAGTGGTATCGGAAACTAGAGCTTACTCTAAAAACCAGATTCGAAACCTACCAGGGTACAGTACAGCTAAGGCAGCAAACATAATGAGAAAATTGAGATCACCGGTATATGTAACCCACCAATTTGCCTTGATCAAACTTGGTGGGAGTACTGGACTCCCTCTATGGGCAGGCTCGAGCCCAGGCGTGGGATGTTATGGGTTGCACTTGTAAAAAATAAATTACCAATTAATAATATTTCACAGGAAAATACTTATAAATAGGTAGATTAATATTAAATATTGCAATAAACATGAAATCTGTATAAATATCGTTACTCGGTAGCGTTAAATTTTAATTAATTTTGATCTCGGTGCATAAAAACACTGCATCGGAACCCAAATTGAGACAAGGGAGAGTTGGAGAAAGACCACCAGGTTTTATTTAGTTGCGGCCCCTGCCTATCCCATTTGTTATTTCAGAGTATTATGAAATAACAATTTGGCACCTAACATTTGTAAAATAACCTCTGAGCGCCTATTTACTTAGGTGCCTTTCATTAATAAAGATATAAATTAGTACTCCCCAATCCTAAAAGGAAACACCGTTGTTCACCTATAACCAGCGGAAAGCATAATATTTATAGATTTTTACGACTCCCTACGTAAATGAAGTAGCTCTATCTAATATCTCTCATCGCATCACAATAAAGTATCTAAAACATACTTATTCCGTAAAATTAAATTTTTAAAAAGTTTGAACGCTTCATTCAAAGGACAGTTTCCCTCCGAAATTTCTTTTTTATCAACTTTTACAGGCTTTGATGTTTTGAATATTCACAGCTCGGTTTGTTCAACTTTTTAAAGCAGGAAACCAACGCTGCTACTTTGTGTGAAAAAGTTTAGTATCTTATAAAACTTTTTATTGTTTTATTAAATACTTTTTTTCATTGCTGTAGGACAGCAGATAGGCTGATGGCCTTAGAGTTTAGCCGTCACCGTCGCTTTTGGGTGTTTGCAACGCCAGTGGCATCGCGAACACCCTACCGTCCCATAAGGGTACAGGAACTTGGGTCACTAATGCCGGAACACAACACTAAGTTACTATGGCGGCATACTTAAGACCAAAGGTGGTAGCTATCCAGACAGGGTGGGTTGTTTTGTCGCCTTTTACGCAGGTCGACCCCGGCCGCAGAGGTTAGTATTCTTTCTCCACCCCTGCACGGTTAAAAATACTCCTTACAATTATTTCAGTTGCTATGACAAGGAAAATGTTACGAGTATGTAGAAAGAAGGACTAGAGTAAGAAAAGAATCAATGAATTGTGTAAAAGATGAGAGGGCCAAAAGAGATATATGGTAGAGATGACAGTTAATAGAGTGCCTTGACCAAGTCTTGGTTTCAAAACTCGTTTACCAGCCCCTGGAGTATACGGTGTATGTATACTCTCTATGGCATAGTCATCGCTATGGACTAACGTGGCTTTTTTCCGTGCAGGGGCGGAGTGAGAATACTGATTCCTGCGGCCAGGGTCGGCCTGTCGTAAAGGGCGACTAAACAACCCTAGACGCTGAGGCTCTATGCCATACACCCATACGCCGTCGCATACACCCATACGCGACGGTAACTGCAAATAATTAAATCAATTTATAGTCTTATCATTTCAACAAATATAATAAAACCAAGTAAATGTAATAATGTACTAAATATAAAAGTATTTTACTTGATGTTTAGCGATTTGTAATTAAATATAGACCCTGTATCTATGAACAGAATAAAAACTATGACGAGAAAATTTAATAGAAACAAATTAAAACATTTACCTACATCAAATAAAAAAAGCATTTTTTTCGATCAATATGCTATCAAACAATACACTCGTTTGTGTAAGTCTCCGACAATTTAAACCGTATTAGCCAACAAAATTAAAGACTTGCATAACTGTTCGTGTATACACAGTGAAATTATTGCCTCCTGATAAGCTAATTCGCAGAAATTATATGTATACATTTTTAGTAAACATATTTATTTAAACTAAGACCAGTCTTTTATCATATAGAACCAAAGATATTATATATGTATTGGCATTAACCTCTTTTTATTGCTGTGGACAGGCTGACGGACTACTTAAAAGTACTTATCGTCGCCGATGGATGTTTGCTAGTTGGGGTTAGCTTAGCTTGGGCACCGTAGGGAACTGTAACCTGGGTCACTTATGCTGGAACACAGTACCAGGTTATTAAGGCGGCATATAGAGACCAAGAGTGGTCGCCAGCCAGACGGCCTTGACGCCTTACAACCTAGCTAGGGTTTACTCACCTTTCAGTATTCTTGCACGGAGAAATTTTCCAATTATGGACTAGGGACTATTATTTGGAGGATATTTGAACTAAACTTGTATTGGGAGATTAACCTAGAGATTCCAGGTCCAAATCTCATGATGGCAAGTACTACTTACGCAATAGTTATTTTTTTATATGCATAACGAACCAAGAAGGTACGTGCAACTTGCTCCGTCGTAGATGAGCGTGGTGGGTATATTGTCTGAGCCCTTGACGGAGACCTGAGCACAGCAGTAAGACGTTAGGGATGTTATAGTATTTTTGGTTTAAATAATTTAGGTACTCTTCACCGCTTAATTAGTCCATTCGTGAATTATTGGCGGGGCACATATACGCAGCTGGTAAAGCATAGCAGCTAAAAGCTACGCAGGTGGGTAGCTAAATGTCAGTTATACTAACTTTTCTAGAATGAGGTTGGGTTTATGCATTTTTTTATTGTTGAAGAATAGCAGACAGGCTGAGAGCTCACATAGTAGTAAACAGTTACCGTCGCCGTTTGCAACGTTTGGTGCACCACATCTCCAGTGCTGGTTGCTTTCCAGACGGGCTTGGGGCCCTACCATGGAGCTAGGGTTGTTTTATCGCCTTTTACAACATGCCGCAGGGGTTAGTATTCTACTCCGCCCCTACATAGAGGATATATCTTCTTCTTACCCTTATCCCAGCAATGTGGGTTCGTCACAACATATCCTCTTCTTCCACTCTCCTCTATTAGTCATCATCTGAACATCACGCCTTTTTTGCCATATCAGCTTTATACATATGAATAAAAGGTGTAATATTCGTCAGTTCCATTACAGAACATGCATTTACATTTTTTAAATAGAAATTTTTCAAGACGGTCGTCAACAAATTTATGCTAGAACATTCGCCTGTATTGGAAACGCCCATATGTGTCGGTACCCACTTGTTTTAGGCCATTTGACGCATGTACTTTCAATAGCAGCTTTAAATTTTCCAAATCGTAATCATACATTTACATAAACAAGCACAAAAACTGAGTAAAATTGTTCTCCGTGCAGGAGCCGAGTAAGAATACAAACCCCTGCGGCCCAAACAACCCTAGCTGCGTGTTAGGACCTCCAGCTCGTCAGAATGATAACCACCCTTGGTCTTAAGAATGCTACCATAATAACCTTGAGCTGTGTTCCGGCAATAATGACCTAGGATTCTGTACCTTTATGCGAAAGCAGCGTATTCGCGGTGCCCCTAGCATCACAAACATCTATAGGCGACGATAACTGCTTACTATCGAGTGGGCCGTCAGCCTGTCTGCTGTTCGTCAGCAATAAAAAAAAAAATATATATATATATATATATATATATATATATATATATATATATATATATATATATATATATATATATATATATATATATATATATATATATATATATATATATATATATATATATATATTTCATAATAGTGATGTTAATTCTTGGTTAGATTTTGTTTTTATTTTCAAATGTGCATTACGGTGTTAGATTTGAGTATATGGATTCTTAAAAACTTTATTTTTTTAATACGAATATTTAAATATATACAAACTGTTTATTTACCATGTTGGTAAATTTACAAGTGAACATAAAAAGTTATAAACGAACAACATGTTTCGCCATTTCTGGCATACAAATTTGTTGAAAAAAGATTAAAATAAACGTGTGTGTCTCGGGACGCCCGACAGAAGTGATAACTTAAACTAATCTAAAATTCATCTATTTAATATTGAGATTGCTTAACTTGAGAAAAACTTAGGTTATTACTTAAATTTTATGTATATTAATATGATAATGTAAGGAAAGATTATTTATTAATAAAATCAAAAATAACCAAAGTTTACGAATTTCCAATTTTTTCAAAAACTAAATGTTAACTATATTAAATTATTCCCTAAGTAAATTATTCCCTAATGTAGGTTCGGTATAAAGAAAAAAACCTCAACTGTATTTCATTGTAATAAAGTCGTAATTCGAATGGATCTAGCGCTGTGGGTTAGAGTGAGAGAGGAGAAGCCTGCCTATCGCTGCCGTATGCGTGAGAGAAAGGGAAGCCAGACAGACTGGCACAGTAACGCGTAACGTATCGAAGCGGTTTAACCTCCCATAATTATTATTATTATTAATTATCACTTTAAAAGTTTAAACAGTGCCACGGTTTGGCATTTTGTAGGATCTTTATTCTTTATTTAAATATTATAGAGACGTTTAGGTGAAACAAATGTTGGAAAGCGGACCCCGGGCACCGAAGCTCAAGATTGGGTTGCAACTGGCATTTAACACAGGGATGACGATCGCTGTACGAATCAAGTTGTGCAAATTTCATTCCCCTGAAGATTGTGATGTGAATTATTTTGTTATTTTGTCCAGAAAATTCGATTATCAAATGTCTCGTTGCAAAATTTCAATCGTTCAACCGTTCAGTCGTTTTGCCGTGGTTCAGTAATAAACCATTCATCCATCCAACCACTTGCTTTCACATTCATACGCGTCTTTCCGCGTTTTATTGGCAATTTCACATTTATAATATTATCTATCCTTATGTCTAGATTTGGATGCCGTCATTATTATCACATTGACAGCTAAAATTAAATAGATTATTTTGAAAGAAAGAAAGGATAAATTTTTATTGGACAAAAAGAACAATAACGTAAAATGAATAAAATAAAATTATAAAGCATCAATCTATTGTAATTGTCTGTCGCTATTCCAACCAATAAGTTCGGCATGAACATTATGCCGTGTTAGGCTGCAGGCGTCCCCTTTTGGGAGAATCCACCGCCTGCACCATTGCCGCAAGGGCACTCCAGTACCTACAGGAGAGCGCCCGGGGGAAGAAATCCTGACCCCCTGTCGCCACCACATAGAATAGGCCTGCCCTGACACAGAGAGCAGGCCGGCGCTAGTCTAGTCCACGTGATCGTCGAGCCATGTTTATCCGTGGGCATCGCACAGGCGATAGCAGAACAGCGAGATTTTTCGGTGGATAGTCGGTAAAGGCCATCTATCCCGGAATCCCACATATCACCTCGCTCCCCCCTGACCAGGGAACCCGTTAATTGCAATTTTTCTCCAAAACAAAAAAAACAGTTTTTCAATGCCAACCTATAAAGTAATATTTGATTGAATTGTTTTGAGAGTACAAGCAATCAAGTTTAACATATTAATATAATTGTTTCATCAGACAACTCGGTTATAAATCACTGTTATTGTTCTATTTATATCATAGAACTTACATAAGTGTACGAGTATCATTTATTCAAGAAATTGTCACATCGTTACATGTTTATGCATATAGCTATTCCTTTAATTAACGATGATAAGTTACAAAAGTAACACTATTAATTTAGTAGCTTTGTGACGCTGTCATGTCATATGTGTGAAAGGGGTAAAAAAATAGCCCAATCAAAACTAGATTCGTCTTATCTTTTGTCTAAAATCAATATAAAAGTACCCAATAAAGCTCTTAGAAATCCCTTGTAATTATTAACACCGCACTTATTCTGTAACTATAGGGCAAATTCTTTTATTATTAGAGTCTTTAAGATAGTAAATGAACTGGTTATTTGTCGAGATTTAGATCTATTTAATGACACACCTAATCAAATTTAAAAAAAAATATTCTTGCGAAATGTTGGTTTGAAGCTTATGTCTAAATATTTGGCTTGTTTATGCTTAAACACTAACAGTTTTTTTTTATATTTAGTTGTACCTATATATGTGGAAACATATAATAGGTTATCGATATAGATATATTTAGCTATATATGTAATTGTTAACTGTTTGTTTTCCGAATAAATAAAATAAAATAAAAATATCCGACAGATCGATTTTCGCTGATGGCAAATTATTCCTATGATCTGCAAATTTTTCCGTGAAGGAAAGAAATTACGGCCGGGCTCGACCGGTCTTAAAAGGTGACAAAACAACCCTACCTAGGGGGTAGGGTTGTTTTGTTGTAGGGGCAAGCCCGGTTGGTTGGCAACCGCCAGTTGGGCCTAAGTAGGCCACCATAATAACCTTGTGTTGTGTTCCGGCATTAGTGTGGGGTTACAGAAAGTAGCCCTATAGGACAGCAGCGTGTTCACGGTGCCCCTAGCGATGCAAACATCCATAGGCGACGGTAACTGCTTACTTTTAATAAATATATTACAACAAATACTTATGATATATACGCCATATTGGTAGGTATTAATTAAATTAGCCTGTATGGTTGCGTGATAAACTACTTTAGGTTGTGTCATAATAGAATAAATGAACAAGCCCAATAAAAGATGAGTAGTGTACCTCTTTAGTACTGAATATACTACTAGAAGGATAGCCGTGAACCTCCGGCCAGAAGGAATAAGTACAAATATTAACTTATTAAAAAATACCAGAAAAAAGACTTTATTGACCAACCGCTTAATATGAAATAGTTTAGTTTCATATAAAATATTTTATAGCAAACAACGAACAGGCTTCCCACTGGTAGGTACTGGTAATTCAATTTCCTCGGGAAATAAATAAGATCCTCAACTTAAACTTTCTCTAATGTGAAATGCTAGAATGCTACTCAAACGCGGGCTACTAGCTAATTCAATTATGGCATCAATAATATGGCGCTGGCACCGCATTAAATATTGTGCGAATGTAAACACGTAACAAAAACGTTTGAAACTATTGATAGATGTCAGTCTTTTTTAATTACTAGGAATTATAGACTCGCATTTAATAAACAATATGTTCATTGTAAATTCATATATTTAATACATGGAGTCACGCTGTGTAGTTAAGTGAATAACACGCTTTTAAGTGATCGATAGAAGAAGAAACCATAAAACTGTATGTGTTAAACTTATTTTGTCTTCTTTCTCCCCTTATCCCACATTGTATGGGGTCGGCACAACATATTCTCTCCTTGCACTCTCTTATCTATATTTCTTTGGTCTACCTCTTGAGAGTCTTATATTTGAGAGTGATACCTATACTTTAGCATCCTCAAATTTTTTTTTTATTGCTGTGAGACAACAGACAGGCTGACGGCCCGCTTAGAATTTAGCAGTTACCGTCGCCTATGGGTGTTTGCAATGCCAGTGGCATCGCGAACACGCTGCTGTCGCATAAGAGTACAGGAACTAGGGCCACTAACGCCGGAACACAACACAAGGTTATTATGGCGGCATACTTAAGACCAAAGGTGGTCGCTATCCAGACGGGCTTGGAGCCCTACCACGTAGCTAAGGTGGGTTGTTTTGTCGGCTTTTACGACAGGCCGACCCCGGCCGCAGAGGTTAGTATTCTTTCTCCGCCCCTGCACGGATGAAATTATTACTAGCATTGCTAGCCGATCCTAATCTACTGGACATAGGGTTACCCAAGATGACGTTATACATCTCTCATCCCTTACCACATCCTGCTCAGGTTGATACCCTTGCGTAGGTCGTTAGTCCATCTCTTTAGTTCACGTAGTACAAGACCTCTTGAAAATGTGTTCATAAGTGGAAGTGGCCCATTATTATCAAAATTAGTTTCCATATTTACCATGTTATCAAACCTGGAGTTCATACTGGCTATTCCCATACTCAGCTATAAGTAATAATATAAATTTATGACTCTACATAATTGACGGCTAGACCAGATTATTAAATTAGCACAGCTCTAAATAATATCGGAATATTTCCATTTCCATTCTACACAGAAGCGTATTAAGAATATCGATGTCTGCGGCTAGGAGCAGTCTGTTGTAAAAGGTGACAAAGCAGCCTTATCTAGATGGTAGAGCTCCAAGAACTGGATGAAAACCACTCCTGGTGTTTAAACATGCCGCCGTAATAACCTAGTGTTATATTTCGGATTTAGTGACCTAGGTTCCAGTTCCCCTGGCGTCGTAAGCATAGGCGACGGTAACTGCTTACTATTAAATGGCTGGTCAAACTCTCTTTTTTTTTATTTATTGCTGTAGGACAGCAGACAGGCTAACGGCCCGCTTAGAATTTAGCAGTTACCGTCGCCTATGGATGTTTGCAGCGCCAGTGGCATCACGAACACGCTGCTGTACAGGGTACAGGAACTTGGGTCACTAATGCCGGAACACAACACAAGGTTATTATGGCGGCATACTTAAGACCAAAGGTGGTCATCATCCAGACGGGCTGGAGGCCCTAAGCCGCCCTCTCTCCGTTTCACAGCCATAAAAAAGGTAATCTTCATACTTTAAGATTGGAAAGTATGTCCTCTTAAGTCCCAAATGAAATTTGCAACGTTCCAACAGTAATAAAACAATTGAGTTTTAATCATTATTATTACAACAAAATAAAACTAGCAATGCTAGTAATACATCCAAATTTCATTTTCTGCAACTAATTAACAACATTATACACAAAATATATCTAATTAGCTTATTTTAAGTTAACAAAAATGTGATAAATCCCAAGTAAATTGCACAAAATACAAATAAAGATAATTTGAAATTCATTTTATAATTATTTTCTTAGATAAAATCTGACACATTGATGATTTATCGCAATTAATAATAGACATTATAATTATTCTAGTGATAATAAAATTTAAGGAAATCCGCGGTTTCTTAGTTTAACCTACAAACTGTGATGGCTCGGCGAGATCGTCACGCCCCTGAGCTCAGCAGGTGTCCAAAGATATATTGCTATTTGTTATAAACTCATCATTAACAAAATAAAGGCATTAGACCTCGAAAAGATGATTATTAGCTTAAATTTATTCTTAATTGTTTCCTTTATAAACGATTAAGCTGCTAAATATATAATAATTAATTATATAATAATTTTTATTTAAATTGTTTTAAGTGTTAATTATCATCAGCCATACTTCTACCATGACGACCTTCGGGGCGCTTCTGTCGCATGTCAAAACGCCTACGAGATTAGATTTTTTTATTAAGCATAACATAAGCAGGTACCGTCGCCTATGAATGTTTGCGACTCTAGAAACACCGCGAATACGCTGCTGTCCCATAAGGATCCAGGAACTTGGGTAATTAATGCCGGAATAGAAAACAAGGTTATTATGGCGGCATATTTAAGACCAAAGGTGGTCGCCATCCAGACGGGCTTTGATGCCCTACCACGTAGCTAGGGTGGGTTGTTTTGTCGCCTTTTACGACAGGCCGACCCCGGCCGCAGAGGTTAGTATTCTTTCTCCACCCCTGAACGAATAAAAATTAAACTAAAATATTATTAAAATATGCATATCAAACTGTGTAAGCGGTCTCACCAAAACCTTCGGCGCCCATATCAGTGTGATTTATGCATATGTTTTGTTTTATAATACATGTTAATTTACTTTTAAATAACTATAAATAAGCTGTGACAAGCCGCAAAGCGCCATCTAATCATAAAATAAGTAGCACAACGCTTCTGCTGAGGTGCATACTAGACAACTGATATAGTCTTATTTAGTCATCATCATCTAAGCGTTGTATCCCGGTTGCAACTTAAACTTCAGTTTGGGGGTCCGCTTTCCGACTTTTTCTACTCCACTTCGCACGGTCTTCAGCATCCCTAGTAGTGAGCCCATTGGCACGCATATCACCCTTAACGACGTCAAACCAGCACTTTTTGAGTCTACCCCTCCTGCCGGGGCCCGGCATGGCCAGACATTTGTTTCCCATGTAAGCATCCGGTTGCCGTAAAACGTGGCCGCACCAACAGAGCCGACACTCCTGCAATTTATCCACAATGTCACGGACATGAAGACTGCCGCGAATGCAGGAGTTCCTAACGCGGGCCTTCCGCGTCACTCCACACATCCACTGCAGCTTATTCATCTCCGTGACACGCAGTTCTTGCTTGTGTCGCTCTAACACCGGCCACATATATATTCTTATTTAGTATAATAAATAAACTTTCAGTATCGGGAAAAAACATCAAACTCATGACCCCGCACGGAGGTCGTATTGTTAAAAATGAATATACTTCCTTCTAAGAATCACATTTATTATTCATAATTAATGTTTTTATTTGGCAGTGTTATCATAATTCCTAAAATTAATAGGCTGTCAGAAAAGGAAATTAAAAATAAAACAAATTTACAACTTGACAGTAGTCTATAAAGATGCACAAACCGTGCGAAGCCATAAATTAAATTAAAATACAAGTCTTGATCCAAGTATAAAATTTAATTTGAATAGTTATTTTACCGTTAAGTAAGTAAATTGAAGTAGGCCTTAAGTATATCAAATTATGAACACATTAACAGATTTACACCATGTAGGGTCATCAGAGTCATCACAAATGTAAAGCACTAAACGTAAGATAAATTTAATGTAAATAAAATCTATATAAATAAAATGATAGATGTCTTCAATTGTGCGCACATCACGGCAAAACTACTGAATAGATTTCAAGAAACCACTATTTTTATAAGCACTACATGTTCAGTGATGTATGTTTTCTTTTTTTAATGCTGTAGGACAGCAGACAGGCTGACGGCCCGCTTAGAATTTAGCAGTTACCGTCGCCTATGGGTGTTTGCAACGCCAGTGGTATCGCGAACACGCTGCTGTCCCATAAGGATCCAGGAACTTGGTTCATTAATGCCGGAACAGAAAACAAGGTTATTATGGCGGCATACTTAAGACCAAAGGTGGTCGCCATCCAGACGGGTTTGAGGCCCTACCACGTAGCTAGGGTGGGTTGTTTTGTCGCCTTTTACGACAGGCTGACCCCGGCCGCAGAAGTTAGTATTCTTTCTCCGCCCCTGCACGGACAAAAAGCATGCTTCTTGCCGCGGAGAAGTGAGGCAAGCGGTGTAGCGCGCATGCGTACAAAAACTTCTCATATTTTTGCGATTTATATTTCTGTTATTTTACTATATAGGTAATATGCTATTCACGTTACCAAAAAATAAAATGTAAACAAATCGTAAAAGGGTTTTTTGGATGTCGATTTTATAATAATCAACATGATATAAAAATTTCATAACAACTTTTAATTATTTATTAGAAATATCTCCTATATTCTTATTTTTTTATATTACTATTCCTTACTTTTAGAAGAAAAAAAACAAAATAATTTTATTTTTACAATTATTAAGAATGATAAATATTAATGCATATAAAATTTTTACAACATTAATTGTAATAACTAACTTACATTTTAAATAACCTAGAACGACAATGTTTCCAAATCTCTTACTGGTTTTATATGCTGGTAATTATAAATGTACTGTTCAAGGTACTATTGTCGATTGAAAGGAGTGTATTATTATTACGGTCGGGTTATACCCGCCATGTTGTTTTATTCTAGCTTTGTTTGAGAAACATTGGTTTGTTTGTTTACATTTAATTTTTTGGTAAAGTGAGGCGATATAGCGAGGCGGGCGGGAACGGTTGTAAGTAATAATTTGTTGTTGAGTTGTTGTTAGCTGTAATCGTTTTGACAATACATCATGGTAGCTCTGAAATATTTAGGGTAGAAGCATGGAGAAGTTGGAAGTGTCCAGCTGTACGCTTTGAATTATAGTACAAAAACCCGCCAGCAGGCGGTGCTAGTGCAGCTATAATGTAGATGTTGATGTTAAATTGAAGTATAGCAGTAAAATTCTCATATCATCATCTCAGTTAAATGCCGGTTGCAACCCAAACAGCTTCGGTACAGCTTCGGTGCCTTCGGTATCTCTGGTAATGAGTCCGTTGACACACATATCTCCTTTTACGACGTCAAGCCAGCACATTGTGGGTGCTCTCCTATTAAAGTTGAAAATTCGCTAAATCTATTATTGACACTCCTTTAAAATTTACAATGATGCGATTATGGCGCTACCTTCTTCTTAATTTAATACATTTTGATGGACAACTCAATTACAGAGATGAGTTTCCTTTCATGAATATTGGGGGTATCAATACTCATACATGCCTCCATTCTACTCGTAGGAAGATGCATTTGTATTCTGGAGTTCATTAATTTCAAATAAAGTCTCTTCGAGGTTATGACCTCACATACTATAAGTTTAATATCAGCTCGGCTGGTTCTGCTGCTACGTAAGGCTCTGTATCCTTGGGTTTAATTATATAAAACTGATCTATATTTTGTAGCAATCTTAGGGTATGTGTCCGTAGGTTATATTTTTGTAAGAAATCTGTGACATAGGTTTATAAGTAGTTCAAGAACTATCATAAAAAATAAAACTTGTTAAGAAGCTTTTGTCAGCTTAAGGTTTTTGTAAATAAATTTCAATTAGGTGTGTTGAGAACCCTATTGTGTAGAGGTAGACCCCTAATCAAAGGGAATAGGTAAGCAAAAGCGGCCAGTTGGGGTTAACTGACGCCTTGAAGCGTCACCAAAAGATTATCTGTAAATAATCTACCTGATTTGGATGATTGTAGCTTAGACAGAATCTTAGGTCAGTTTTAATTATTTCTCTTTTTTTCTCCATTTATTTCTAGTTTTTATTTTTTATTCCTGTGGTACAGCAGACAAACTGACTACCCACTTATGCAGTTACTGTCTCGGAACTGCTAACACTCAACCATCCACGTAGTGGAACTGGAACTTGCGTCATTTATAACATAGCAAGCAAGTTATTATGGCGGCATGCTTAGAGACTAGGCGTGGTTGCTATCTAGTCAGGCTCGGAACCCTATCACCTTATGGTTATTTAAACATCTTTTACGACAGGCCGTACGGGTCAGTACTCCTATTCCATCCCTTCACGGAAAGTCATTATGTCAGTTTAACATATCTTCTTCCGAGTGTTTCATACCGAAATTTGGAATCAACTTCCAGTACGGTTTTCAATCGCAGTACGATATACGGGGGTTTTTGAAAATAGCGTTATTACATTTCTTCGTTACCAGTACCGCGTTGGAATTTCAAATGTCCATAAGTGACGGTGACTGCTTCCAATCAGGTGGGCCGTTTGCCTATCTTCAGACGTCCAACTATAAAGAAAGATATTGAGCCTTTTTACAGAGCTATTAAAAAAATATTTGCTAAAGAGGCACAAGATGGGTCTGAAACATACACAAATAAATCTAGTTTCGACTTTCAAGTAATTTATAAGTAAATATATTACAATAATTAATACAATAATTTTCAAGTAATTTATAAGTAATAAAACTTACATTTAATTACATCAATTAATTTTCAAGGTAATAGTAGGTCAGTTTTTCTAAGTATTATTTATTTATTGCAAATGTATCTGAATAAAAGTCATTTAAAGATTAATTATCGAGAAAAACAGTAATTAGACATGCTTCGCAAATAATAGGGGACCAAATGTGGAGTCATGTCTGAAGGTCGGATTTCATATCAAGATTTTTATATCATTTTAAAAATATCTCGTTTAGTCCAACAATATATCATCATAATCCGCTTCATTTCGAAGCCTAAAGTCAGCTGTCAATTATTTTTAGGTTTCTTAGCGTTTTGTTGCGTCAGCGCACTTTCTCTTCACTCCACTTCACTTCACTTCACTCCTTCTGTAAGAACCTGTCCCCACAAACCTTCTGTATATTCTAGAAACCGTAGACTGGTTTAAATTTAAATTTCTACCAATCGTTCGTTGATCCAAGCCCTCCCGCACCAATGCTACAATATAACGCTAGTAAAATCTATGCGGAACCGATTAGAATCCGTAATAAGGGAATGTGGAGGTAATACACCTTATTAAAACATAAATAAACCCCTGCATAAAGTTTGTGTCTATTGTTAAAACCAATTTTTTAATTAAACCAATTTTCCTTAAATTTCTGTTTTTTCTTCAAAAAAGTCTTAAGGTCCTTTCCAGTACACAAACTTAAACTTAAGGATATGACCCTACGCTGTTTTAAAGTTCACGAACCAATCTAGAGGTTTCAATTTAAATCTGTATAGAAAGTTTGCATACTTATTAAAAAAATCATTTCAAAGTAATTCTGAACTTTGATGCAGTTTATTAGTTTATGAGTCCGTCAGTTTATATATATATATATATATATATATATATATATATATATATATATATATATTTTTTTTTTTTTTTTTGTGACCATAGGAACCCCAACACTCTAAATGTCGATTGTAATTAAAATTTTCACATTCACATTCTCACATAATCCAATTATTGGTAAATCTCGCGTTATTTCAATTAATATGCTTATCGTGGGACATAAAATGATATAATAATTGTTAACAAGTAAAAATAGCTTCCAAATATATTGTAAAACGTTTTGAAGTTCCTACTTGAAGTAACATAGTAACCTCCCGGTTCTGCTGCAAAATTATCCAATAATCATTAGTAGCGTGTAAAATTACAACAATAATAGCTTCCGACGATAACTACAAGCAAAAAATATAACCACACAACATACAGAACTCGAACTACGTAATGTGCGCTCGACCAATGCAAAATTAACACCGCTCATGGAAATAATACAAAAAGAAATTGCAAAGTGAAAGTGCTTATTCAGCTATTAATTTCACGAGTTTATCGATTATGTATGTTGATATATTCAGGGAAATATCACCGTCATGGCTAGTTCAACATCTTATAAGCCCTTAAACTGGTTCGACACCCATACTGTATAATTTCTTTGTAGGATCTGAATACAAATTATTCTGATTTGGGTGCACGTTAGTAAGAGCTTATGAAAAGAAGTGCATAACTGATTTTTATCTTTTGGTATGAGTTACTTTTATAAAAAAAGTAATAGTAAAATACAATTACTTTGTTATCGCCACTACACCTACGTTACACCTTCATATAGGTAATCAATAGTATTATGTTAATACCACTGATAAATTAGGCAGACCAAAGAAATGGTGGATGAATAGCGAAAAAGATGATATGGCTAAAAAGGTCAGATGTTAAAATGACGACTAACAGAGGAAGGAGATAACATGTTTTGCCGACCCTATATAATTTGGAATAAGGACAGGAATAATATGTTTATACAAATTTCATTTTCTTCTTCTGTGTTATGTGTTTTATAGAAGGTGGTTTCTCTTTTAGGAAAAATTATACAAATATGGACATCTATTCTAGTTTATTTCTTATATGTTAGTTCAAAAGGGAGTCACCGAGATGAATCAATGCGAAAAGGTGCGATGAATTTTGCCCTGTGTCCAACAGTGGATAAGGACCACAAAATACAATTTAAATTGATAAATCAATAACCGAAGTAGGTGTAAAACGACGCGTGATACTTCTGTCGCCTCCAGTATTTTGTGGAAAAACAGTTAATAACTGCAACGTTCTAAAAACGATTAACATAAGCACTATTGCGAATACGGCTGTCTTTCGAATGTACCAGTAAAAGATGAAGCTCCCATTGTAGTTGATGGATCATGTACTACTCAATCCATATATAGCTGATATAAAAACACTGAGTACTATAGCTGCAAATAAAACCATTTATAAAACAGAAATTTTTGACTTGAGTTATGTTCGTTAAGAACGGTAAATTTTTAGTACACGAAGAATTTTATCAAGTATTTTTTAGTACATTTTGGGTACATCTTCTTTATATATGGAGTTCATCGCGCCTTTTTGCATTGATTCATCTCGGTGACTCTCTCTTTTGAACTAACGTACAAGAAATAAACTAGAATAGATGCCCATATTTGTGTCTGTGTAATTTTTGCGAAAAGAGAAACCACCTTCTATAAAACATATATACACAGAAGAAGAAAATGAAATTGGTATAAACATCCTGATGGACAAACTTCATACCCGGTAACAATTGACCACTGACGCCTATGTATGTTTGTAATACTGCGGGCATTGACAACGCCTCGAAGAAAAGTTATAACGCCATTCTTGAAAATTCTCATGTCGTATTATGACATAAAAACCTCAGTTCAGTCCACACACTTCTAAATAGCCATAAGTAATAATGTCATAAATACTGAAGATCAAACTGGGCCGTTAATTTCCCATCAAAACTACACTCGCTGGAGCAGACTGGAGTAGTCTATATCTTATATCAATTAAAAACAGAAAAACTAACCTTCCATTATGGTCGTCATGTCATTTACATGTATGGTATATATAAAAACTTCTTGTCTAAATATAGTATTCTACGTCCATTATATATGAAGTACTAGCTGACCCGGCAAACGTTGTTCTGCCATATAAATAATAAAATGTCAAAAAATTTAAAAAAAATTTAGGGGTGGACTACCCCTAACATTTAGGGGGATGAAAAATAGATGTTGGCCGATTCTCAGACCTACTCAATATGCTCACAAAATTTCATGAGAATCGGTCAAGCCGTTTCGGAGGAGTATGGCAACGAAAACTGTGACACGAGAATTTTATATATTAGAAGTATATATTTATTATATTTATCAGCGAAGTGTTATTTATATATAAGTCGTAAACGCTAGTTATAAAATGCTAAGCTTGGATCCAAGATTGTTATATACTAAATGTATTATCAACTTAATGTACATATCGCATGCTTAATCATAAACTGACCCATTACGATTTAGATCTAAAGTGAGACAATATAACGGGCAGCATTGTATCGACGCCCTCTATCGGCCAAACTAAGATTTATTTCGATATCTCTTTTCCACGCTGAGTTACCGCTATTTAGTTATAAGTCAATATATGGGATAAGTAGTAAATGACAAAACGTTTTTCCGATTTCCCAAAAAACAGGTTTTTTGAGTTAGGTCAGTTTATGATTAAGCATGCGATATATAGTTATAAGTGTTAATATGTCCCAAATATTACATTTCGTTCTTAAAATAAATTATTACAATTATAATAATATATACATTCTATGTAGTCCAATACAAGAAAGTCAAGAAACGTAATACGATCGCTGTCAACTACCACATATTCTGCTCTTTGAAAGCCTTTACTCATAAAATGTAATACTTGACTTTCTTGGTTGCAGTATAATTCCCAAATACTTCATAATAAAGTTAACCAATCTAACTTTATTTATTTTATTACTGTCTTGGAACAGACAGGCTAACGGCCCACTTAATATTAAATAGTTACCGACTTCTATGGATGTTCTGAGATGACAAGGGCACCGACAACACGCATCCATCCGCATAGAGGAAATGAATCTGGATCATCTGGTGGAAACGGACTTGGAGACCTAGCTGGTTGTTTCCTCACCTTTTATAAAATTACTACAAACAAAGCCTCGTAATATTACGGTATCATTTTATATAGCTTCTTCAGCTCTGAGTTGACACCTGAATATGGCTTCCTTTTTAACGGACTCCGCAGGGATGACGGTTATTAATATCAACAAAAAACACCATAAAATTAATTCAAACAACAATAACCGTTGGCAAGAACACTGCTTTATGAAGTGCGAAAATTCTAGTAAACATTTATTGTAGTTGTTTTACATTTATTGAATTGTTAATCGTTGTAAATATCATTTTTTGTTTTAATATTCTCGCTTGTATAAGTTGTACTGGCATTCCTTTTTACGCATCATGTGATATGGAGTGGATAAGTAACAAACGTATTTTTTTAAATTAAGAATGTAATGGCGTCGGACATAATTAATACACATTTTTCTCGAACCCAAATACTTTGTTAGCAAGTCGAAAATATGTGCAATTTTCGATCCAAGTGATCTTTGGTACCTGGGTCACTTTTTTTTAGGTGGAAATGCACTACGCACACTTTCGTCTCTTAGTTAGGAAACACGTCGCTGGTTTATTAAAACCGCCCCAGTTTCATTATCAGCCTTGAACGTCGGAGAACCAGATGTGTGTATGTGTGTGTGTATGTGTGGTTACATTTGATGTTATCCTGTACCTTAGCTACTTAGCAGTTATTTCATAAGATGCACATTAGGCAAGAAAAACTGCCCAAGCGATGCATGCTAGCGTGAGATCGCAGCCCGTCAGCATATAGCAAGATATATATATCCATAGGCATATCGCCTATGGATGTTTGCAACGCTACAACGATAAGGGTACAGGAACTTGGGTCACTAATACCGGTACACAACATAAAGTTATTATGACGGCATACTTTAGACCAGAGGTGGTCGCCATCCAGACGGGCTTGGAGCCCTATCACGTAGCTAGGGTGTGTTGTTTTGTCGCCTTTTACGACAGGTCAACCACGGTCGCAGGGGTCAGTATTCTTTCTCAGCCCCTACATGGATAAAAAGAATAAAATAGTGCTATAAAATAAATAAGTAATACATATAATAAGTGAGATAAGCATGGATGAAATAGTGAAAGCATTGAAAAGTATGATATTAGGTAAGGCTGCAGGGTATGACAGGATTACCGTCGAGATGCTGAGGGCTGGACAGGGCATAGTAGCTAGCCAGCTGTACCGTCTTTTCAATTTGTGCTGGCGAAATGGGCAAGTACCGGGCGACTGGTGCAAAGCTGTAATCGTGCCATTATATAAGGGAAAAGGGTCACGGCAGGACTGCGTAAATTACCGCGGTATAAGCCTTCTTAGCGTCGTCGGTAAATTGTATGCGAAAGTGTTGATTGAAAGGGTTGTGAATGAAACAGACGAAAAAGTATGGGATGCACAAGCGGGATTTAGGAAGGGAATGGGATGTACGGATCAGGTCTTTTCCTTGCGGTGCATAGCCGAAAAGTGTTTGGCTATAAACAAGAAGGTCTATTGCGCGTTCGTGGATCTAGAAAAGGCCTATAATAGAGTGGTGAGGAATGAATTGTGGTCAGCATTGTCCGTGAATGGTGTGAACAGTGTCCTCATATGAGCATTTTCTTTTCTTCAAGTGCCTCTCCAACTAGTGAAGGTCGGCTACCAACTTCTGGAATTGCTGTCTGTCCTTAGCGAGTCGAAATAATTTGGATACGCTCGCTATTCCAGTCCACTCTCGGATGTTACGGAGCCACGACTTCTTTCTTCGACCAACTCGACGTTTACCGGCAACCTTGCCCATCATTATGAGTTGCAAGAGGCTATATCTATCTATCATACGAGCTATATCATACGAGCATTGCAATCTCTTTATAGGGATTCTAGTGCTTTTGTAAGGATAAACGGGGCATACACTCAATGGTTTAATATCGAAAAAGGTGTTAGACAGGGATATGTAGCGTCACCGTGGCTGTTTAATCTGTTCATGAACAATTGCTTGACAGATTTAAAAGAGAATGAAAGTGGGTTGAGAATGAATGAGTTACTCGTCAAAGGTTTTCTCTATACTGATGATCAAGTTTTACTTGCGTCTTCGGCCGAGGAGTTGCAGGAGATGGTAACTGTTATGAGTGGAGCTTTTGTTAGAAAGGGAGTGAAGATGAATGTAAAGAAGACGAAAGTGATGGTGTTTGAAAGAGATGAAACAGTGACAGACTGCAATATTATGATTGCAGATGAACAAATTGAACAGGTGAATGAGTTTGTGTATCTGGGTTCAAAGTTTACAAGAAATGGAAAGTGTGAGAGTGATATTGAAAGAAGAGTGAATGCAGGAAACATGGTGAAGGGAACTTTGCACTCCTTTATGAACTGTCTAACAAGGCTCGTCTGGCTGTGCATGAGGGGTTGTTGGTTCCGACACTCATGTACGGAAGTGAAAGTTGGGTATGGCAGAAGAAACATGAAAGCAGAATAAATGCAGTTGAGATGAGAGCATTAAGAAGTATGATAGGAGTCAAACTGAGTGACAGGATAAGAAATAGTGAGATAAGGAAACGTTGTGGTCTGAAAGAAGATGTAGTGACAAAAATTGAGAAAGGTATGCTGAGATGGTTTGGTCATGTCGAGAGAATGAATGAAGAACGATTGACGAAAAAAGTGTATAAGGCGAGTGTAAATGGAAGTGTTGGAAGGGGTAGACCTAGGCGGACGTTTAGAGACCAAATCAGGGACGTCTTGAAAAAAGGCCAGGCCAAGAGTACCCTAAACCGAAGGGCATGTATGAAGGGAATAATGAAAGTGGACGAAGCGAAACAAGTATGTAAGGATTGTAGCAAGTGGAAAGAAGTGGTCTCTGCCTACCCCTACGGGAAAGAGGCGTTATTATATGTATGTATAAAATAAATGCGTCTAAATTTTAATCGATAAACGAATGATGATTGTCCTTTCCCTCTACCCTGAAAAAAACTGCCCTAGTTTAGTTTCTGTGAATTATGAAAAGGAATAATTCCCAGGTCGCATAAGTGAGAGGCAACCCTATGTCTGGCCAAAATAAGATAAATGGCTATAATAAATTCGTCATATTTACCCTTCACATTGAATGCTCGTCTGCATAACTGACAATCTATTTAACCTTCCAGACTGTTCGATGACATTGTTGGACAACCGCGTTTTGGTCAAGTGACCATTTATAACTTATAAAACCCACGCTCGCTTTACTCATCGGGACTATAGACTCATAAAGGAGTAAGAATTGATTCTAGTGACTAAGCATCCAACCACAGACTAAGGGGTGTGAGATCGAATTCTCAGGATTTGAGATTATTTTGGAGGTGTAATTGTGATCCAAATGTTGACTATTTCATTTTAATATAATTACGTTGTAAATCTTTTGCTCAACATACCATAATCTTGAATTTTATTCTGAACTAGTTGACTTGCAAACGTTGTTCTGTCATGTTCATTTAAAAAAAGTAGCCTATGTCCTTCTCCAAGGTCCATTCTATGACTACCCCGGATATCAAAATTGGTTCAGCGGTTTAGGCGTGAAAGCGTAACAAGCAAACAAACAAATTCACTTTCGCATTTATAATATTAGTTATATTTTAGATAGTAGATTTTAACATCAAGTAAAGGATGTCACTGGCATGGCCAGTTTAGAAAAACAACAATCTGTCACTCAGCTGCGAATTGTAGTTTTAAATTACCGCATCTACGACGTTTTGAATCCGTGACAGTCCGATAGCGCCAATAACTCAGGACTCGTCTTTAACATTGATTGACGAGCCCTAGTGTTTACGAGATCCTTAATTAGCGCGACAACCGGGCGTCTCCATAAAACCTGATACCCATCTCAAATGGAGCTTGCACAATTCCATGTAACATTTTTAAGGTTTTTACGGGCGTTTTAAATTTTAGCAAACATCGGCAATTTCTTTGATCTTCGTTTCAATGAGAATCTTGTTGGTAACTGTCATAGATGTCTTAAGCGACATGCTTTGTTCTTTTATTGCCTGGGAACAGCAGAAAGGTTGACAGCCTACTTAATAGCAGTTACCGTTGCCTATGAATGTTTGCTATGCAAGGCATCGCGGACACGCTGCTGTCCACATAGGGGTAATGGTTTGAGAAGTGGTTTTTTATATCCACCTCGTAGGGACTCTTGAAAAAAGGCGTTCGGTGATGTTGGTTTCAGTGTACAGAGATTCGAGAGATCTTTAGGGTTGTCACCTTTTTGTGCTGGTAAGAGATATTGATGACCAGCGGTGGCAATGAAAAACCGACTACCGACTACCCCTGAGGTTGTGTAAACCTCGCACGATTAAATTTTGGTTATATGTCTGCAATTAAAAAGTGTTACTTTTATCAGATGTTTAGTCCAAATTAGAGTGAATTTAAGGACTAAGGAGATTAAAACCCAAACAGCGGACGTCATCATTAGTAATGTACTAATGATGACGTCCGCTGTTTGGGTTTTAATCTCCTTAGTCCTTAAATTCACTCTAATTTGGACTAAACATCTGATAAAAGTAACGTATGTACGTATGGTCGAAGTCTACATACCAGCTGTATTGCATAAATAGCTTTTAGTTAGTAATTAATATAAAAATAATGCATTTATCAATGCAATGCAATTTCTAAAGTTTCAAGAGTTTTATTACATTCCAAACTGTTCAAAATAATGTTTAATAATGTTGGTATATTGCTACATGCTTTAAACATGATTTAGACCATAACATTAGGGAAAGTCAGGTACTCGTATAAGGTTTTTTAATTTTACTTCACAGAACACAGTAAACGAGTTAACATGCAAATCTATTTACGACAAGACAAAAAATCTAATAATAAATAATAACTAAATTATAAATACAAAAGGTTGCAACTGTATTATTTAAATGCTAAAAACAATAATTATTGTCATCCTTCAAGAGGTCTCTAAAGTCAATCATCTGTCGAACCCCTTGCCATTGAATTTTAAAGTGGCCGAATTTTCGGCACCCTAGCGAACGGTTCGTTTCCCACTTCAAGTTTTTTTCTTCTTTCAAAGCCAAGAAAAACACTTGGCACCAACATTTATTTGTTTCTTTTAGCTATTTTATCTTTTGTTTTAATGTAAGTAAATAGTTTGGCCATATAATGCGAAGTTAAGTCTGTCATATAACTTCTTCTTCTTTTTCAACCTTTAACCACCCAATGCTGAGTGTAGGTCTCTTCCAATGCACGCCATTCTTCTCAGTTTAGCGCCTTTCGCATCCAGTCCTTACCGGCCACTCTAACAAGGTCGTCGGTCCAACGCATCGGTTGCATGCCTACATTTCTATGTCCTATTCTAGGCCTCCACTCAAGCACCCGACTACCCCACCTGTTGTCCTGTCTACGGCATATATGGCCCGCCCACTTCCATTTTCTGCTAGCGATCACATGGGCTATGTCGACCAATTTCGTTCTCTTATAACAATTACAAACAATAGCTAGAGAGTAGATGGATTCAGAAGATAATCAAACAGTGGAGGATTTGCAGTCTTGGCCGCCCTAGACCCCAGGCCATGTAGTAAGTACCAGCCACCCCTTTCTCAGCAACCATCATATTGAGTACTACTTTTTTGCCAACTTTTATCGAAATAGATTCAGAAATTTAGTTAACTATAATAACTGCTAGTTTGTAATATTTTCCCAGATTTCAAGGATAATTGCACATTTAAATAAAACATTTAAAATGATTTTATTTATTTCATTACAGGTTTATTCTAATACAAGATAAGATTTAATAAGTGATTTAGGGAGATTATTGTTATACGATGCGGTGTAGTGCGGACCACCATAATGTGCGCATGTCTTTAGAATATTTACGTACTTATTTAGAATATTTACGTTATTTCTTGTTATCATCAGTGAATTTTTAGTCACGATTGGCCGCCCTAGGCCCGGGCCTCCTGGGCCTTAGGGCAAATCCGCCACTGTAATCAAAAAAACATGAATGAACATGAACAAAAAAGTAATAGGTATGGCTAACAGAGTAGAAGGAGAATGTGTTGTGCATATAAGGAGCGATAAGGTAATGTAGAAGATGTAGGGTCATGTGTAAGATATATATACAAGTCATATTTCATCTTCAAACAAAATTTTATCACAAAAAATAATATTGCCAATATGATATATGCATGTATAATTTTGTATCTATGTGGTAGGCTAATAAATAACTCAACGTTGCCAGTATAAAAAGTCAGTGCAAAATATTTAACAAAACGATGTGGTCTTGATATTCTATTAGTGTGTTTGTTAAATCAGTCAAGGCGCCATGATGAAATCGCAAACAACACGGCGTTTCACTCAAATGATAAGCGGTCATCAAAATTATCTGCTTTACCTCATTATTTGAAACAACGGTCATTAAAGTATAATCGGGCCCTCTGTGTCCTATCGCATGACCTCAAAGGTCATCAAGAAAGAAGTCCTTTCATGTCTCAACGAATCTTTGTATCCGTTGAGATAATTACCACTTAAGAAATACTCAAATCATATGATTTATTACTTAGATAACTTGTTTTAATACGCTCATGTTTGTGTAGATTTGGGTCACAACCCGACTTTTAGAGATAATTTTACCGCTCTTATGTATGAAAATATTGTTTTCATTTATAAGATGCGACATAGACGCCTTTTTATTTAGAGAACAACGAGATGATTATGGTATAAAGATTGCGATGAAGATGATGCAATGATCATTGATGCGTACGGTTATACATTATTAATGAATCACCAAAATAAATGTGCTATGACAATAGACAGCGGCATCTAGTCCCAAAGTGAAAAAAAGGGCGTTTGTGTTATAAATACTAGACAACTGATATAATTTTATTTTGTAAATAAACGCATATAAACGCAGACCCGTGACCCTGGCAGTTATTCCGTTCTCCAAAAGCCGTTGCATCAAAGAGGTTGTCAAATTAGCAAAACTCGTTCTCTGTCAAATATTTTGAAATATATGATGATGAATTAGAAGTAAATGAATATTGTTGTGCTAAATTTTTTGCGATAAACAATAAAATTTTGTTATGTTATATATATTTGTTTGTTATTCTTACTAATTTGGATTGAGTTTATACAAAAAAGTAATACAAATAATAATTTTTTTTAATGCTGTAGGACAGCAGACAGGCCCGCTTAGAATTTAGCAGTTACCGTCGTCTATGGGTATTTGCAACGCCAGTGGCATCGCGAACACACTGCTGTCCCATAAGGGTACAGGAACTTGGGTCACTAATGCCGGAACACAACGGTGGTCGCCATCCAGACGGGCTTGAGGCCCTACCACATAGCTAGGGTGGATTGTTTTGTCGCCTTTTACGACAGGCCGACCCCGGCCGCAGAGGTTAGTATTCTTTCTCCGCCCCAGCACGGATAATTAGAAGCAAAGTAAGATAAAGAGAGAAGGTTTAAACCTTATTAAATGCTGAAATAAGTTAAAACAATTTCTCCATTGTGACCTTTTTAGTGATATTCATAATTCTCCGTGCAGGGTAAGAAGAGCAGAGTAGAATATACTGACCTCTGCGGCCGGGGTCGGCCTGTCGTAAAAGGCGACAAAATAGTCCACCCTAGCTAGCTACGTGTTAGGGCCCCCCTCCATAAATATGCCGCCATAATTTATTCACAATAACATTAGTTGTGTTCCGGCATTAGTGACCCAGGTACCTCTATGAGACAGCAGCGTGTTCGAGGTTCCCCTAGCAAATATCTATAGGCGACGGTAACTGCTAACTATTGAATGGGTCGCTAGCTCGTCTACTGTTCCTTAAATAAAAAAATATTGTTCTTTCATTCTTTATTTTTCCGTGCTTGCTCTAATTTGAACCATCACTTTGGAGACAGAGGGATCAGCCATATGTTTTCGAGTTAACGAGACCGCCTGTCGGTAAGAAATGAAATAAGATTACTGCCTGCCTTTTATTACTGTGAGATGATAGACTGGCGGGCCACTAAGTAGTTAGAAGTTCGCTTATGGATGATTGCGACACCAGAGGCACGGCTAACACGCTACGGGAGTACTGGAACCTGGTCATTTCTAAAACACAATGTTATTATGGCAGCATATTTAGAAACAAGGGTTGGTTGCCATCTAGACGGGCTTGGAGCCCTATCTTTTATTTAATCGCGTTTTACGACAATCCGACCCCGGCAGCAGGGGTCAGTTTCTTACAAACACAAAATCAGAAAGATGCTCTTTGTAAAGCTTTTTGTAAACTGGTAAAAGCTCCAGTCTCCTTTTAATGTCTTAAGAAAATGTTAGGATAGCCCTAACCTTGTTTATCATCGCGACCACAAGACCAATTGATTGTTTTGTCTGATCAATTGTTTATGTCAAGTTCGCAGAACTCGAAATATTAGGTATGTTCATTAAGGAATGTTTGTGCATTTTATTTTTATAATTGACTTTGAATTAAATTTAACGCTAATAAAGGTCTTGCGTTAATAATGAATTTATGGTTTTATTTATAATGTATATAAATCTTTAATCATCTTAGAGTATAAAAGCTTAAGAATTATGCAAATTTTTAGAGATGAATGCAATATATTGCCGCTCAATTACATTATAAAACATTACAAATATATTAAATGTTATTTCATATACTTTTTACTGCTCTATATAAATTTATTATATAAAATACTATATACGAGTGATGACTGGAACCTAATTCAAATATTTACAAGTTGATCAATGATGTATACTTCTGTTTCTCGCATATACTTACTCGTGCTGTACTACTTACTCATTTTTTATACATTTTTGTTATAATATAATAACAGCCCTTAGATTCCCACTAATATAACAAAACCATGTTTTTTCGCCGTCCCATCTTCGTCTTCAACGTTTCGTCCGCGTTGCTTGATATATTAACAAAATTTTCGACATGACAGAGGTAAAAGAGATTTCCCCTCTCCTACGCATGCGCGCTACACCGCTTGCCCCACTTCTGCGCGCTAAAAAAACACCACTGAACACGTACCTAGTGCTTATAAAAATCGTTGTTGCTTAGAACTTTAATTGCTGCGGAGCCGATAGTCCCCAAATAAAGTAATCTTGCCATTCCTGGCTGCTCTTCGTTGATCCCCATGCAGCGTTCGAGCCGGGAGTGCGCCTCACAGGAGACGCGCCCCGAGCATGGTGCCAAGGCTGATCGACCCCGCTCCCACGGGGTCGGAATGCCTTTTCCGTCCGCCGTCGCTGTCGTTAGTCGTCTGAGACGATGACAGCCTTACACCAACACAAAAAACTTTAATTGCTTTATATTAAATGAAGATATAGCAATTTTTTTTAAATAAGAGCTAAGTGTCTAAGAAATAAAATTTAGAAAATTTAATTTATATATGTCCAGTAGTTTTGCCGTAATGCGCGCACAACTGCAGACCTCAATCGTTTTATGGAAATTTATCTGTGTTGCGCTTCAAATGTTGCCTGCCATGTTCTTTACATACTAATTCATCGTCTTTCATTGAATTGATATTTTTCCAGCATTTTCCACGAAGTGGCCATCCTTGATCGTGTTTATAATTCTCGGAAAATACCTAATTACGGATGTTTCCAAAATTCTGCTTGAATTCACGTGGGACAAGGATTAAGTTATATTGCAATGATACGTGATCAGCCTTGTAATGATAATGTACAGCAAACATCCTCTTATAGGATTGTCATTATTTTGTATTTGACCATTTTCTGTTTTGGTATCAAAAATGTTATCATTTTGACTAATACCATTCGTGTGCCAATTTATTCAACTCCTGCTTTTAAAAACTACTGAAGATCACTCATATTTGATAACGTCCATGGCGTAGCGGCACTTCGGTACGCTTGCGGAGAACGGGTTCGATTCCCGTATTCGCGTGTTTATGTATAATATGTATTTATTTATGGACCCTAATATGTTTTTTATTTATTACTAGCTGTGCCCGCGACTCCGTCCGCGTGGAATAGTGGCTTTAGGCAGAATTTTTTGGATATATGAGGTCAAATTAAATTAGAAATTTAACCTACTAAGCCCAGCCTAAGCTGAAACCTATTTCATATGATTGATGATATAAATCTGAGGTCAACTTAAATTGGATTATAAAATTTCCGAAACTTATCATTTTTAACAAAAACAATTTTTTTTTCTAAAATAAAAATAGCCTAAGTTACTCCTTGGTACATCAGCTATCTGCCAGTGAAAGTCCCATCAAAATCGGTGCAGCCATTTCAGAGATTAGCCGGAACAAACAGACAGATAGACCGACAGACAGACAGACAAACAAAAATTGTAAAAAATGTTGTTTTGGTATATATACCGTGTATAAGTCCGAATGCACTTGGTAAAAAGCGGTTATTTTAATATTACAAACAGACCCTCCAATTTTATTTATTTGTATAGATTAAAATACCAGCTGGAACTTACGATTTAGGGCTCTGTGTCCGTTTTTCTACCATTTTCCATTTCACACGGTCTTCTAGATCCTTAGCACTGAATCACGAAATCATCTCTTACGAAGCATTATTTAATGGCGACCATCACCAACTCGGTCTGGCCTTGGGCTTCAAATTAAAATCTTTGCTTGTGTTATTCACTGTAATGAAAATATGTAATTTAAAGTAATAACTTGTAACCTATTCTTCCAATCGTAGGATTTCAGGTTGTTATTTAAATTTAAAATTTGTTAGTGCACCCGCTTGATACTTTTTTCACCGTGCAGGGGCGGATTAAGAATACTTCCCTCCACCATTGATCTATAAGTATACCGTATACCTTGTGTCGTGTTCCAGCATTAGTTACCCAGGTTTCTGTACCACTATGGGACAGCATCAGTTTGCGGTGGCCCTAGCAAACATCCACAGTCGACGGTAACTGCTACTATTAAGCAATAAAAAAATGACCATAAATAAACCCTCTAACATGTAATTGTAAAATTGAAAGCAGAATAAATGCAGTATGAGAGCGTTAAGATAGGAGTCAAACTGAGTGACAGGATAAGAAATAGTGAGATAAGGAAACGTTGTGGTCTGAAAGAAGATGTAGTGACAAAAAATGAAAAAGGTATGCTGAGATGGTTTGGCCATGTCGAGAGAATGAATGAAGAACGATTGACGAAAAAAGTGTTTATGTCGAGTGTGAATGGAAGTGTTGGAAGGGGTAGACCTAGGCGGACGTTTCGAGACCAGATCAGGGACGTCTTGAAAAAAGGCCAGGTCAAGAGTACCCTAAACCGAAGGGCATGTATGAAGGGAATAATGAAAGTGGACGAAGCGAAACAAGTATGTCAGGATCGTAGTAAGCCTACCCCTACGGGAAAGAGGCGTGATTATATGTATGTATGTATGTAACATGTAATTGTTATTTTTCATATTAATTACATTAACTTTATGAATCTGCTTAAGAGTGTCCGTTATTTAATATTTAGTGCGATGATTGTACAGCTACGTACCAGCGTACGAGTCCTGGAATATGAGCAGAATTGATGATTTTTAACTAATAGATACATTTTCGTGGAAATAACTTTTATGCTGTTCACCTCTTTGGTGTATTCTTGTCAATATTAGTTGATAATTGTTCTAATTATTCGGTTTCATTATCAACTATGCGTTCAACTGGTAAGTTTCTTTGAAAATATATATAAATATTTAACACCCTCGACCCCTGGGAAGTCTGGAGACTTTTCTGGTCTACCTACTAAAATTAGGTTGTCCTATCGCCTACCGCCTGGGTAATGGGTTTGCTAATAATATACAGGCATACATACATTAGGAGTCAAAAAGCAGTCATCCCTGTATAAATTAGACATACTATCAGCTCTCTTCTCTCTTCATTATCGGATAGGATTGAAGTAGAAAATATCATAAATGGGCCCATAAACATAATATACAAGACTTCTGTCTCGTCAGTGCTCAACCGAAGTCGAAGTTGCAGCCTTTCTTCGTCGGATGCAATCAAATTTAATTCTCTGAACAGTGATTTTTTTCATTTTTAGAAATGACGACTCTGTAGCGCGAAGGCTAACGCACTTCAGTACGCTGGCAGAAGTCACGGATTCGATTCCCGTGTCGCGTCTGAATGTTTATTTATAATATCTTTACAAAAGAAAAGGATATAAATAGTATTTCAGTCGTCTAGTACTCATAATACAAGTGCTTTGCTAATTAGTTTGGTAATAGATGGCGCTGTGTGAATTATCACAATATATTTATCTATTTATTTAATGAATCGTACTGCGATTAATAGTAATGCAATTAATAATATAAAAATCTACTTGACTCAAGCAAAACATATATCAAGTAATCACATATCAGTCTGTTGGTGTAGCATTAAAAAAATTCTCACTCATTCTCATAATAACATTAAACTAATTCACATAACATTAGTTTAAAACAATGACTAAGAAAACCAGCATCCGTGTGACTAGCCTCGAACCGTAACGTCCTCGCATACATCACCAAAATGTAGCCAGACAGACATACAGTCTCCCAGAACTGATAATAATTGCAAATGAACACTAGGAAACCTTCTATGTAACTAGTATTTGGCCGCCGATTTACGTGACGCGAATTTTTAATACCCCACGACCTTCCAATTCGTATGAAAGTGAATATTGTTCCGTATATATTCCAAGAATATTTTTTTTTGCTGAGGAACAGTAGATAGACTAACGGCTCACTTAATAGTTAAGCAGTTACCGTCGCCTGTAGATGTTTGCGACGCTAGGGGCACCGCAAACACGCTGCTGTCCCATAAGGTACAGAAAACTGGGCCAATAAATGTGACCATCAACCATACATTGTAGAGAATAAGGTTTAAAGTATTTCTTAAAAAATCAAAAAAAGAAGGAAACCTCTGTTCTATTCTTGTTATTTTTAACCAGTGTTTTCTGCAAATTAAGTGATATTAAGAATAAATTAATTTAGATGAATGTATCCTGAAGATCTGGTGAAAATAAAATATTTATGATACATTTACTATACTATAATCTGACATCATTTAAGGATAAAAAATAGTTTATAAATAAAAATAGAATCAGTTAGCGTTAAAAGAACTCTCATTTAACACTATGAAATAAAAATGTATGAATTTGACAATAAATTTGAAATTCAAAATGGCAGCCAAGATGGTGGTCTCGCTATTAGCGTAGAATAGATACTGGATCAATAATGAGTTAGAAGGGAGAATATTTAACATCAGCCATGTAACAAATGATTCGAAATAAGATCGCATTCGGTATATGCAATATAGCATCTACGATTGCCGCTTGTGGGTGCATAGACAAAATGATAATGATTTCAAGGAGGCTCAAATTGCTAAGGGGTACTATTTTGCCAAGCAGCAAAAAGTGACTCAGCGTTTAAAAAAAAAGAAATTTGTTCTAATAGACTAGTAAAATATAAGATGTATGTCTTCTGCAAGCTTTGTAAGGAATTAAGAATTCTAAACCCGTACCAGCAGTTCGTTACCGATTAGATGTAAGATGTACGAGGCGTCGATACTCGAACGTTTTGGTGTTCGTGTCAGGAATTACTGTTAGAGTGATTGCGGAATGAACCCGGATACGGGGTGATAGATGGCGCCATGTTTTGATGTCAAAGACCATGGCACAGTTGTGTTAGTTCAACTACCTTAGAAGTCTTTATTATGTTACCGTGGTACCGTGAATGTTTGATACACTTGCATTTTAAGATCAACCGGTGTAGAAATAGCAGGTAGGCTGACGGTCCACTTAATTGTAAGCGGTTACCGTCGCTTATAGACGTTTGCGACGCTAGGGGCATCGCGAACACACTGCTGTCCCATAAAGGTACAGGTACTTGGGATACTAATACCGGAACACAACACAAGGTTATTATGGCGGCATACTTAAGACCAAAGGTGGTCGCCATCCAGACGGGCTTGAGCCCCTACCACGTAGCTAGGGTGGGTTGTTTTGTCGCCTTTTACGACAGGCCGACCCCGGCCACAGAGGTTAGTATTCTTTCTCCGCCCCTGCACGGATAAAAGTAAGTATAATAGTAAGCAATTACAGACGCCAACGACGCCTCTAACATACTTCTGTCCCCATAGGGTTACTAGAACCTGGTCACCAACGCCTGAACACAACGCATACTTCCAGACCAGGGTTTTTTTATATTGCAGAGGAACAGCAGACAGGCTCACGGCCCACTTAATTGTAAGCGGTTACCGTCGCTTATAGACGTTTGCGACGCTAGGGGCAACGTGAACACACTGCTGTCATAGGGGTACAGGAACTGGGTTACTAATGTTGAAACACAAAACAGGTTACTATGGCGGCATACTTATATACGAAGGGTGGTTGCCAACCAGACGGGCTTGGGGTCCTACCACGTAGCTGGTATTTTGTCGCCTTTTACGCCAGGCCGACCCCGGCCGCAGAGGTTAGTATTCTTTCTCCGCCCCTGCACGGATAAATAATTTACTTGTATGAGACTAGCTATGAATGAACTGCACTAAGCTGTGGATGAAAACTGCTATTTTTTAATTGTGCTATTTTTATAACCTATTTTTCAGTGAGTCCATCTACTCAATTTTTATAAAAATTTTATAAAAATTTACGAAAGGATATTTAAGGATTAATTTTCGATAATTCCGTACTTAGTAAACGTACTAAATCGCAAAAAATACAATAGCTATAGTCAAATGACTTGGATAGTCTAGGAGTTCTAGTGATTTTTAATAATTCGCTTAATATTTAGATACTTAAAGATAGCTGTAATAATTATTTTATATCTAATTTGACGAACTTAAATATTTATTCGCAACAATATGTATCCATTTTTCAATCTACTAAAAAACATACAAATACAGCCAGCGTTTTGGGAACGTTACCGGTCGAAAGTGATTTTTAATCAATATAATAAAAATAATTCAAGCATATTTATTGCGTAAATAAAAAACAAAACATTATCTGTCCAACTTTTATATTATTAAATACTGAAAGAGTTTAAAATGAGTATGTTATTAAACATGACGCGTATTCGATATTCAGGTTGTAAATCAACAAATCATTTCATTCGCGTGCACTTAAACGGTTGCAAATAAATGTAATCGACGCCAATGTAAGCTCACTTTATTCGATTCGATTTTCGTTCATTAAAATCTTATTTCGTTTATTTGCTTAAACCGTGATCGGTGTTTATTTATCAATTAATCAAAATAATGATATCAACATTTATTTTCTTTTTTATAATACAATTGTTAAATTCTCCGTGCAGAGGCGGAGTAAGATGACTCTTGTCGGGGACAGCCTTTCGTTTTTACGACAAAACAATCTTAGTTAGCTAGGTGGTAGGGCTCCAAGCCCGTCTGGATGGAAACTATCCTTGGTCACTAAATATATCTCCATAACAACCTTTCCTGTTCCCCTACGCGGATGGCAGCGTGGAGTCGCAAATATTCATAGGCTACGGTAACTACTTGCCTTTATTTTATTTACGATTGTTTTTATCCATTATAAGCTCTACTTGCCTAAGAGATTTCTTAAGAATATACGGCTAACCCAAGGCATTCGAATCTGGAGCTAGATTTCAAGTAATACTAGCCACTATTAATACCACGTCCGAGACGTTGGCTTTAAACCAAGCTTCTTCAGTTCGTGCAGTTTTGCTGCAACAAGGTAATTTTTAAATACCGGCGACAGACTTATTTTTTTTTAAATTAATACTTACAAAACCTTCTAAGATAATCTCTTGATACATATGATAAAATAGTAAATAATTGTATATACATTTATGTAATGTATACACAACATATATTTTCTCTCTCACGTACACACACCCATGCGCACTCATCTCCACACCGCACGGTTTATACAACGGGAATTTTTGCTTCGGGCCTCCAAGACACAGATATTTTTCTAGTTTGGGTGCTGAGGCTGATGTTTTTGTTTTATAGCATAAGTATACAGAATTTTATTTAATGCCCCTAATATTGTTTGATTGTTTAATTTAATTGTTTAATTTTTAGAGTATAGCTTTATATCTTCTTGATAATACCATGGACATGTCATACTTATCGTGCTTCAAGAGTCAATACTAATCTATTTCGATGTCACATCCTATATTTCGTCTTATGCGTATACATATAACCTCCTGACGACGACGACCTCCACGGCGTAGCGGTTAACGCAGTTCGGTACGCTTGCGGAGGTCACGAGTTCGGTTCCCGTCTCGCGTGTGGATGTTTATGTATAATATGTCTTTATTTACAAAAGATAACTATATATGTAGAATATCAGTTGTCTAGTACCCATAACACAAGTGATATGCAATTTAATTTGGGACTAGATGGCGTTCTGTGAAATGTCTCATGACTTCTTACTCACACGACCCAATCAATTAGTATTCACGGCACCGAATACTAGTTCCATCTTAGAATTACGTGGAATGATTCCTCACGCCATCCAAAGTAGCGGAACTCGGGGTTTTTAACCAAATTTGTAGAATACGTCTCAAGGACTACTTGGAACAACTGTACTGATTTAATTGTACTTTTTGCTAATTTATTGGCCTTATAAAGCTGCTTAGAATATAAATGGAGTAACCGTTTTGTAACTAAATTAATGTTAGACCTTTCGTTGTTCGCTGTTAGAACGCTTCTCCTTATTTTTTTTATTGCTGGGATAGCAGACAGGCTGGCGGCCCGCTTAGAATTTAGCAGTTACCGTCGCCTATGGGTGTTTGCAACGCCAGTGGCATCGCGAACACGCTGCTGTCCCATAAGGGTACAGGAACTTCGGTCACTAATGCCGGAACACAAGGTTATTATGGCGGCAGACTTAAGACCAAAGGTGGTCGCCATCCAGACGGGCTTGAGGCCCTACCCCGTAGCTAGGTGGGTTGTTTTATCGCCTTTAACGACAGGCCGACCCGGGCTGCACAGGTTAGTATTCTTTCTCCGCCCCTGCACGGATAAAATTTTCTAATATATATACATATGTATTAATTTTGGTTATTGCGTTTTTAAACATTTACAAACTTCCGATTAGTTTATGTTAAGGAAACCTATATTTAAGTTATTTGAAAATGACATAAATTTAAGAAATGTAAATACCCGAATATTTAAATTAAACTTGAATCTAACACATGATCGATGACATGACCGATGTTAACCATATTGTAACACACGCCCCAGGTTAAGGTGTGCAGATTTTTTTTCTATAATATCCACACATCTCTTTATCCGTGCAGGGGCGGAGAAAGAATACTAACCTCTGCGGCCGGGGTCGGCCTGTCGTAAAAGGCGACAAAACAACCTACCCTAGCTACGTGGTAGGGCCTCAAGCCCGTCTGGATGGCGACCACCTTTGCTCTTAAGTCTGCCGCCATAATAACCTTGTGTTCCGGCATTAGTGACCGAAATTCCTGTACCCTTATGGGACAGCAGCGTGTTCGCGATGCCACTGGCGTTGCAAACACCCATAGGCGACGGTAACTGCTAAATTCTAAGCGGGCCGCCAGCCTGTCTGCTGTTCTACAGCAATAAAAAAAATCTTGAAAATAGATTTCAGGGTTAAAACAATGATGTAAAGCATAGTAAATATAATGTACATAAAAGGAAAAAATTTGATTCAAATAAAATGTGGTCAAATGTCTTTTTTGAGTGTCTAATTTTAGTTCGTCTCGAGATACGCAAAAAGTGAACTCGATTCTCATAAGTCGATGTCGCGACGAATTCTTATAACTCCTGTTCAATCAATGTCTTATATAGGTTGATTTGTTTTTAAATTTTGGGGGAAAGTATTTTATAAGGAATCGTATATAAATAAAGTTAAGACACTCCCTTTCATTAACTGTAAAGGTTAAAGGTTAAAAAAATCAGGCGTGTAATTATAGTTTTCAAGTGACATCATTTTTCCCAATTTACTTGCCGGTAACTTAGATTTGCGATGAATTTCATGTTTCAACTTTTATATAACGCTCTTGTCTTAACACTGCTTGCTCCACATACAGTCAAGTATTAAAACAGGAGTCTTACCAAAAGTCCTTTGGTCATAGCCTTTTCGTTTTATAATCCTCATATGTTTCGAATAAAAACCTCAAACTTTGTAAGATTAAATAGTACAGGGTAACATTGTCGCGAGAGTTTAAAATCTTCATATTCATCATATTCAATTAAAAACCTTCGCTTCTCATGAATATCGTTGAGATAACTACGATGACCTCCGCGGCGTAACTGCTTCCCATGCCAAATCTGGATAATTATATATTTACTAGCTGACCCGGCAAACTATTATGCCATAAAAAGTAGTCTATGCCCGTTTTCAGATCTGTCTATCTTTATACTGAAATTCATCAAAATTGCTTCATTTCTTTACAAAACATAAGTTATAAATGTAGTATATCAGTTGTCTAGTACTCGTAACACAAGCACAGGTGCTTACTTTAAAAGTAAATGATAATGTATGAAAAAAAATTTTGATATTAATAATTAGTATATTTGGCGACCACGTTTTGTCTTAAGTATGCTGCTATAATAACTTTGGGTTGTGTTCCGGCATTAGTGACCCAAGTTCCTGTATCCTTATGGGAAAGCAGCGTGTTCGCAATGCCACTGGTGTTGCAAACACACATAGGCGACGGTAACTGCTAAACTCTGAGTGGGCCATCAGCCTGTCTTCTGTCCTACAGCAATAAAAAAAAGTTAATTATATTTTTTATTATTAGAGTGTGCATTTTAATGTATTTAATATGTTTATTAAAGCCTTATGAGAAAGCTCATGGTCGCTCAGAGGGCAATGGAGAGGGCTATACTCGGAGTTTCCTTGCGAGATCGAATCAGAAATGAGGAGATTCGCAGGAGAACCAAAGTCACCGACATAGCCCGGATGATTGCAAAACTGAAGTGGCAGTGGGCTGGGCACATAGCTCGAAGGACTGATGGCCGTTGGGGCAGAAAAGTCCTCGAATGGCGACCGCGTACCGGAAGACGCAATATTGGTAGGCCCCCCACAAGATGGACCGATGATCTGGTCAAGATCGCCGGAATAGGTTGGATGAGGGTGATATACGCACCGACGCCACCGGACTCGGCGTGGTCTGGGTTCGGTGCCCTATAGCGTCGGCGAAGAAGATCGCCTTAAGCGGCAGATTGCTGGTTGGCTGGGTTGCGGCGAGGGTGAAACTCCTGCAGCCCCGGGCTTTGCGGTGCTTCCGGTGCCTGGAGAAGGGGCACGTTCGGGCTAAGTGCACCGCTGAGGTTGACCGTAGTGACCTTTGTTATCGCTGCGGTCAGCCCGGCCACAAGGCGGCCCAGTGTTCCGCAGCGCTCAACTGCAGCTTATGTTCGGCTGCAGGGAAGCCAGCGGGACATAAAGTGGGCGGAGGGGCCTGTGGCGCGCCTGCCAGCAAGGCCAAGAAGAAGAAGAAGAGGAGCTCTAAACCTGCCGGGGAAACCTCGCGGCCCCGGCAGGCTAGTAGCTCCGCGGCCGACTCCCGGCCCAGGACCGTTGCCGAGGGAATGGAATGTCAATAATGGCACAACTCCATTTCCTCCAGGGCAACATCAACCACTGTGCCAGAGCTCAGGATCTTTTACTCCAGAGCATGGCAGAGTGGTCGATCCACGTGGCTGTGGTCGCCGAGCCGTACTTCATCCCCGCCCGTGACAACTGGTTGGGGTGCGCTGACGGTTTGGTGGCCATTATTGGCGAGGCTCTGATCGACCCGTCTCGTGGCCGCGGCTGGGTTGCTGCGGTCTCGGGCGGCATCGTCATTGTGGGGGCGTATTTCTCCCCCAACAAGAGTCTCGCCGACTTTGAGAGTTTTCTTGTCGAGTTGGGCGCCGTAGTAGGCCGCTATCACCCTCGTCCCGTTCTGGTGCTCGGGGATCTCAACGCTAAGTCATCAGCGTGGGGATCTCCGGTCACTGACCCTCGGGGCGAGGTGCTGGAAGAGTGGGCGGTGACGACTGGTCTGGTCGTCCTGAATCGGGGTTCGGAATACACGTGCGTGCGGCAGCGGGGCGGGTCGATAGTGGACGTCTCGTTCGCTAGCCCCTCTGTCGCTAGCCGAGTCCGCGACTGGCGTGTCGCCGTGGAGGTGGAGACGCTGTCGGACCATCGGTATATCCGGTTCGACGTCTCTGCTCAGACCGCGAGCGGCCGCCATCCAACAGCCCCGATTAACGACGGCCCGCGTTGGGCACTTAAGCGCATCGACAAGGAACTACTCGAGGAAGCTGCCTTAGTTCAGTCCTGGATTTGGGAGTCGACGACGGACGGCCCCGTCGACGTCGAAGCGGTGGCGCTGTGGTTTCGCGGGGCGATGATGCAGATCTGCGACGCGTCCATGCCCCGTGTCCGCCAACAGTCCGCAAGGCGCCAGGTGTACTGGTGGACGGACGAGATCGCCCGGCTGCGCGTTGAGTGCGTTGCGGCTCGCCGCCAGTACACGCGATACCGGAGACGACGTCGACGGGATTCCGTCGAGGAAGACGCGCTGTATGAGGTGTACCGCGCGTCCAAGGAGACTCTGTGGCTGGCCATCGGCGACTCTAAGTCGCGTGCCAGGGAGGAGCTGCTGGGGTCCCTAGATCGGGATCCGTGGGGGCGCCCCTACCGTTGGGTACGGGGCAAGTTGCGTCCCTGGGCGCCTCCACTGGTACAAAGTATGCAACCCCAGTTGCTAGAGGCGGTGGTATCGGCCCTCTTCCCTGAGCGAGTGGGACACGTTCCCCCGGCGATGGCTTCGCCCTCAGCCACAGAATCTCCAGAAGAGGAGAGCACTGATGTCCCCGAGGTGACGCAAGCAGAGATGAGAGCGGCCGTGTCGCGACTCCGGGCTAAGAACACAGCGCCCGGACCCGACGGAGTTCCTGGTCGAGCTCTCGTCCTGGCTCTGAAGAAGCTAGAGCCCCAGCTGAGGGGGCTCTTCACGGCATGTCTCGAGCGGGGTCAGTTTCCCAGTGTGTGGAAGGAGGGGAGGCTGGTCCTGCTCAGGAAGGAGGGGCGCCCCGCGGACTCGCCGTCCGCGTATCGGCCCATAGTGCTGCTCGATGAGGCGGGCAAACTTTTTGAGCGCATTATCGCAGATCGCCTCGTCAGCCACTTGTGCAGAGAGGGGCCGGACCTGGACGACAACCAATTTGGTTTTCGTCGGGGGCGCTCCACCATAGACGCCATCATGCGCGTGAGGGCCCTGGCGGAGGAGACGGTATCCCGGGGTGGGGTGGTGCTGGCGGTGTCTTTAGACATCTCCAACGCATTCAACACCCTACCCTGGAGTTGTATTCGGGAGGCTCTGAAATACCATCGCGTGCCTCCCTACCTCCGCCGTACGGTAGGGGCTTATCTGGAGGGTAGATGCGTCACCTATCGGGGACGTGACGGTGCCGGTCGGCACTTCATGTCGTGCGGTGTTCCACAGGGATCGGTCTTGGGACCGCTCCTGTGGAACATCGGCTACGACTGGGTGCTGAGAGGCGAACTCCCGTCGGGCGCCGACTTGACGTGTTACGCGGACGACACGCTTGTCACTGCCCGGGGGAGCTCGCACAGGGAGGCGACGTTGATAGCCACGGCTGCGGTGTCACAGGTGGTGAACCGCATCCGGCGCCTGGGCCTGGAGGTGGCCCTAAACAAGTCGGAGGCCATGGTGTTTCATGGCCCCCGACGTGCGCCGGCGCCGGGATCACACATCGTGGTCAGCGGGGCCCGGATAGCTGTCGAGTCCACCATGAAGTATCTGGGACTGGTGCTCGACAGCCGATGGGAATTCGGGCCCCACTTCCGGCGGCTGGCGCCCAAGCTGATGGGTGCAGCGGGCGCGCTTTCGACGTTGCTTCCCAACTTGGGGGGCCCGAGCGCCGCCTGTAGGCGGTTGTACGTGGGAATCGTGCGGTCCATGGCCCGGTACGGGGCCCCTGTTTGGGCGTTGGACATGACGGCCAGCACTCTCGCCATTCTGCGTAAACCGCAGAGGGCGATGGCCGTCAGAGTCGTCCGCGGGTATCGCACGATTTCCTACGAGGCGGCTTGCGTCCTGGCCGGATCCCCGCCCTGGGACCTAGAGGCGAAAGTACTCGCGTCATTATATCGATGGCGCGAGGAAGAGCGGGCACGGGGCTCGAAGCCGGCGCAGCGGCAGATCGCGCTGCGCCGAGAGGAGCTCCGTCAGGTCTTGGTGGCGGAATGGCGGCAAAGGCTTCTGCGCCCTACCGCCGGCCTCGCTACCGTCGAGGCGATCCGGCCAGTACTCGACGACTGGCTCGGGAGAAGGCACGGCTCCCTGTCGTTTAGGGTGACGCAGGTGCTGTCGGGGCACGGCTGCTTCGGCAAGTACCTGTGCCGCATAGACAGGGAGCCGGACGCTCGGTGCCACCACTGCGTCCATTGCGGGGAGGATACGGCGCAACACACGCTCGCCGAGTGTGTAGCTTGGGAGGAGCAGCGCCGTGTCCTCATAAATGAAGTGGGAGACGATCTGTCGCTGCCGGCCGTAGTGCGGAGGATGGTCGGTAGCGCAGAGTCGTGGGACGCAGTGGTGTCCTTCTGTGAGGACGTGATGTCGCAGAAGGAAACTGCGGAACGGGAGAGGGAGATCTCGACTCCCTTCCCCGGCCGCAGAAGGCGCACCGGGCGCAGGAGAAGGGCGGACAACGCCCTTTTCCAGCCCCCATGAATAGGTCCAGGGGCGAGGGACTTGGGGAAGTTCCCGCCCCCTATTCGATGGACCCGAGGTGGAGGCGCGCGCGGGTGTCGGCGCGCGCCTCTGAGGCGATGCACGGGGTAGTTAAACACCTCACTACCCCGTGCAGGAGACGAGGCCCGGACACACCGGGCCAGCACTAGTGTGGGGCTGCGGAAGAATTTGGATTCCCGCGGCCCCGCGCGCACGTGTGAGGAGACACCGGGGTGGTGGTTTTAGCCGGTAAGAATCCGGCACGCCCCTCCGCCTTTCCCCAGGCGGAGGTAGTCCATGAGGATTTCCCCACCCCGTAAAAAAAAAAAAAAAAAAAAGGGTAGCGCAGGACCGATCATCGTGGAGATCTTTGGGGGAGGCCTTTGTCCAGCAGTGGGCGTCTTCCGGCTGAAATGATGATTAAATACATTTTCTCCGTGCAGGAACGGAGTAAGAATACTAACCTCTGCGGCCGGGGTCGGCCTGTCATAAAAATTGACAAAACAGCTACGTGGTGGGGCCCCAAGCCTGTCTGGATGACAACCTTTGATCTATAAGTATGCTGCCATAATAATCCTGTGCTGTGTTCCGGCATTAGTAACCCAGGTTCCTGTACCCCTATAGGACGGACAGTAGCTAGTAACTGCTTATATTGCTTTTTTTAATTGCCAATATCTGATGTTCTTAAGCAATAAAAAAACCGACATCTTTTTCTTGAAAAAAAATCTTTATATTTTATTTTTATTTAAGTAAATTGTATCAGCCTGTGCCCCGTTGGTCTCGGTGGCGCCGACCACGAATTCCCTTAGGGTAGCGATCCCGCGATAGCAGCCTTACATGTATTATGTATAACAAATGGGATACATCCAAAATAAAGCAGGAGTCCCCTTTACGTTCGGCCATGAATACGCCGCTGTCCCACGTGGACACATTCCCCGCATTTCGAGGCCCGCTCTCGGTTTGTCTCATTTTTATTATTTCTCTTTTGCCAAATCTTCTTTATTGCGCACATTTTAAGCTTAAATTTTTTTATTAAAATTATGTTGTATTTTTAACTAGCCGTTACCGCCTGCTTAAAACATTAATAACTTTATATTAAATAAAGATATCCTATATTTTTTTTAGATAAGGGCCATATGTCTATAATATAAAACTTAGAAAATTTAATTGAAATCTATCCAGTAGTTTTACCGTGATGCGCGTACAACTGCAGACCTTTATCATTTTATTTATTTATATAGATTTGTTTTAATCTAATTAGGTAGGTATATCTTATTATTAAATTTAAATTTTAAGTATGTTATTATATTTTTCTATATCATTTGAGAATGTATTGAAAACGCTACGATAATCGATTTAACTGTAAAAACGAGTGTAAGAAATCCAGATTTTACACTTATTAAAAATTATATTTTTAAAGAAATTGTGAAATATTCTAAAAGTTCTTCTAAAAGTTAATTCTATATTGTTCAACCACTTGAGCTCTGTTTTGACAAAAAAAAAGTTACAGTTAAGCGAATAAATACAGTCTCTGTATTATATTCTTCACTGTTTCGTAATAAACCTAATAATAAGTCCAATCGACCTCACAATAACAAGTAAATTTAAGTTCCAACTTCGAAGTTTGCCAAAACAACGCCAAAGTTTTGTCACATCCTTCTTGTGGCACATAAACAAGTTTAAAATCTGCAGCTAGACTTTAAATAAACATCTATCTCCATAAGATGTCATCGTATTTTTTTAGTGTAGTAATTTATTTGCGTTTCTACCATAGTAGATAAGCTAACCAAAAAACGTTAACACAGAGTGGCCATTTCATATAGATAATTTAATAGGTAAATATATGTACATATTGGATGGAAAAATATTATAAATTCATTAGAAATACTCGTATATGAAACTCTTTTTCCCTAAGCTTATATGTTTGTAATTTTCAGTTCAAAGCAAGCGTATTCTATTGATTAATAATTTGAGTAGATATTGCCGCGCAATCTGTGCGTTTTTATATTTCGATACTCTTCAGTGACACTTCTTGTTCAAAGAGTCAGAACGTGGATAAATCATATTTAGATTAATATGCATATTTGTATATTTACAGGACTATATTGGACTTTTTTCACATTTAAGATTGGAATATAGTATAGGAACAGCCATACGTTGGAAATAATCTTGAAATTGCCAACGTTTAAAAACTTCTGAAAAGAAAAGTTTATTAAATTTGTTCAAAGATGTCGTCTCACCTGTAACACTTACACTAAAAACATTAATTCCTCGATACCTAGACGATAAATGTTTTGAGTCCTAATCTTGCATTTCATTATTACTTACTGATTAGTTGTATACTCTATGACCATATTCCAAATTTCACACGCCAGTGTCTACGATACCATATTCTTAAGTCCGTCATGTACCTCAAATCGTTATTTGGTAGTATATTATGACTCAGCTCACGTAAATAGAGCGGCTTCACGAAATTTATACTAATTGTTAGTTTTGAAGTCGTAATTAATCGATCGCTTAATTGTTCCGAGATGTGATGTTCTGAATCGATTATCGATATTTAGAAATCTAGTGCACCCCTACGTGTAATGGAAGGATTTGTATGCTGAACAATTGCTATTTGAATGTAAGAGTTGTCAGAATTACATGCATAGTCATAGTCGGCTATCTTGATGTCTTCGCGAGGCATAATGAGTGCTTTAGAAAATTGGAAACGTCTTGAATATTAAGATGGCTGATTTGAATCTGGTAAAAGGCAGTTACAATAAAGAAGGTGCAACAGCTTTCGTATACCGAATAATCACGTTTATCTTACTCCGACATTTGAAACAATTAAAACACATGAAAATCGACGGTTTTCATTAATAATAAATAATATAAATAAATAAATACGTGTAATATCGTTCTCCAAGTGGATTATAGTGACTTATCTCACTCAGCATTTGGATTTTATTATATGTAGTTCCATGGATAGCCACGTTGGAAATAACTGTTTGCCAACTAATTCTTCGAGTCTCTTTGATAAAAAAAATATTATTTCCGTAAACGTGCATAACCATGTATTAAAATCATAAAGATGACATTGTAAAAGTGACATTTAAAACTTAAAACTCATCGGTAAACAATGTGAAACATTCGATAAGTGATGTGGAACGAGTTGAACGCATCCGAATAATTATTCATCCTTTATCATTCGCATCTATCTGAAAACGCCTCCGAGAGAACGGTGCGACGCGACATGACAGCGACAACGTGTTCCTGTCGACTTTTTGTCGCGGCGACTAATCGACACTTGTTCATGCGTCAAGACATCCGATCAAACGATCCGCGCTTTTTCAGAATTGACATTTTTGTATCTACAAAAAATGATGACTGATGACGTGTTTGTTTTGATGGATTATAGTGATGTTATATGTCCATTTTGCGTGTAACGGTTTTTAATTTCATATTTCAGAGTATTGAGGTATTATGAATTGTCCAAGGCAAATTGGTTAGTTACACGTAGCGGTGATGTTAGTATCTAGCTTTCGTTAGGAAATTTTCCTCCACCGTTGATACTATAATAATAAAATAATATTTTGTGACAATTCATACAGCGCCATCTAGTCCCAATCTAAGTAGCATAGCACTTGTGTTATGGGTACTAGACAACTGATATACTACTTATATACTTTTTTTTTGTAAATAAATACATATTATACATAAACACCCAGACGCGAGACGGGAATCGAACCCGTGACCTCCGCAAGTGTACCGAAGTGCGTTATCCGTTACGCCACCGAGGTCGTCAATGTTTTATTATTATTGATAAGGAACAGCAGAGTCTGTTTGCGACGCTACGAGCACAGCGAACTTGTTGCTGTCCCACAGCAGTACAGGAACCTGGGTAGCTAAGGAACACAACACAAGGTTATTGTGGCGGCATAGTTTAGACCAAGGGTGGTTGCCATCCAGATGGGCTTGGGGCCCAAGTAGCTAGTATTTGTTCGTCTCCTTTTACGATAGGCCGACCCCAGCCACAGGGTTTAGTATTCTTCCCCGCCCCTGCACGGAGAAACATTATTATTTTATAAAATGCACATCAAGCGAGAAAAACTACCTAAGTTGTGCATGTTAACGGAACTAATTTTACAATAACTTTCACTAAAGCAGTGGTCCATTTTTAAGGTCACTTAATATAATTCAAGGTTAATTTCACAATATAAAACAGCTGCAGGTGGTACAGACCGACGCGGCGTTCAGTTCGGCGCCACTCGGCGGCCCATAGTTTGTGGAATTAATTATAACTTAGTAATTAACAAGCCGGCTTTCGTCGCCGGTTTGTTTCGGCTTTTTATACTTTTTTGTTCGTCCCATTTCCCTAAATGTTCGTGTAATGATCAAGGGTCATCTTTGAACATTGGACTTAGTCTTTCTTACTTCTTTAATACTAGGTATATCTCTGTCAACTCTTTGTATTCAGCTTATACACTTCACGTTTCAGTCTTAGAACTTGCTCACTGCTGCCGGCAGTATCAACCTGTAAGTTTTAAATAGTTACATTTTTTCTCGAGGAAAAACCTTGCTAGTCCCCTTAATTACGGGGGAATTGGGGGAATGTGGAATTCTGCAAGCCTACACACTAAAAATCCCTTTTTTCGCTAGGCTCTTATATAGCCTTGTAATCAATGTGTATGATTCTTAATAGCATTTTTTTAAGATCTGAAAAGAGCTATTTGAGTTTTACAAACGTACTTCAGGGAGCCGCAACACTATCTTTATGATGATAGTTCATTGTTCTTTGGTGTTGGACATTGTCACGAACAGGCCACCCTCTGAGGAGGCGCCGGGTGAAGAGCACAGTTACGTCACGTTGCACTTATCTATATCTTCACCAGAAATGGCGTGGAGTCGCAATCATTGTAAAATTTTATTTATATATAAGCTAATCGTTAAAATACTCTGTTGATATATTATCTGTATCATAAGTATTTAAGAATGCTAATAGAAAGCCAAGTTGTATCAATTTCGATCAAAAATCGATCAAGTTCGGGCGATCAATCGGGCGAAGTAAAGACCTTGCGACCAGGGGCGAGGTGTTGTAAAAGGCAATAAAATAACCCTAGCTAAGCTCCAAGCCTGTCTAAATAGCAACCATTCCTGGTCTTTAAAAGTGCCGCCATAATAACCTTGTGTTGTGTTTTGGCATAAACAAGTTAAGTTTCATTTCCCTTATGAGGAAAGCAGCGTGTTAGCGGTGCCACTGATATTACAACCATAGCCTTATTACTAAGTGCTGCTTATTACTAAGTGGGCTGTCAGCCTATTTACTATTCCTTAGCATTAAAAAAGTATTATTTCTTAATTAAAACTTATTTTTACTACTGGTGTGTAACCCGACTACAACAAACGTAGCGAGCAGGTAGATGACTAGGATAATTCCGGTCAAACACTGAGTTTAGTAGTGGAACTTATTGGGATGTGACCATTAATAACTTCGTTTAAACTTGAGTATGAATGAAAGCATACAACAATGTTTTACTAGGTATATAGTCCCCGTTAAATTTTCATCCTATAAAATACAGGCTTAACAATTTTTCTAGGATTACGTAAGTTTTTCTTGACTAATATGTATATTATCATATAATTACCATAAACCAACGGTGAAGCAATACCGTGATTACCTATATGTGTAATCAACCGTTTTGGACTAGTATTGCGAGTGTACTGTCTATTGTCTCTCGGTGGAATCCTCCCCCTTGGCGTCGGGCCAAAAAGGAACATTGGGGTATTTTTAGTGGGTATTGCAACGCGTGCGTTCTCTTATTAATTGTGTAAGTGCTCAGGCGCAACGCGGCAGTTTCACACCACAGTGGAAAATGCATTTCCACCTAAAGGGGGGGGGGGGGGTGACCAGCTGTGCATCGTGCTGTTATTAAATATTAAAGCTTAATCAGCTCTACAGGGTCCTTGTTCTAAACGAGGCTACCGTCGCAGGCCAGAGCTTCGATAAGGGGCTCGAGATGGCACCGCTTTTTGTTAATCGTTATTTATACGAGTTTTTATTTCATTTCGAGACTCTTTAAAACGCCGACCTTTGTCTTAAATCACATTAGGGATATACGGCGGCAGTGTTTTTAATTTTTAAGGTCCTTTCATTGTATTTTGATGCTTTTTCTCAGGCTGGTAAATATATATATTAATGTATTGGCTCATAATTACATTTTATAAACTCCCCGTTAATCTTGTACTTTACGTTACGGCAAGACTGGTCTACAAAAGTCAACTTTAACGGTTTATGTGTTCAATTCCACCCCAGGAATAAATATTACTATTTTTTTTTTATCAATAGCCTTTTCTGGTGGGTAGTTAGTTTTAAATAGACTTACGATACTGATATACTTGTAATGTAGCAAAATATCGCTAAAAAGGGGGATTCATCACCCTCCAGCTTTGAAGAGGCCCAGTCGCGGCCAGACAAACGTCAAGTGCCGCAGCACCGGCGCTGAAAGCGAACGACAAGGACTTGTGTCTTCTAACCTAGATATAGGACTCCTACATTACCCGGCCACACGTTTCTACATGCATTTCCAGCTATGTTAAAAAAGGAACAAAAACCACAAAACGGACATTAAATCTTTGGATAATTAAATAGCAAATCAGGTATACTTGTATATTAGATTGGTTCAATAGCTAGATGAGTTCAACGGTCGTGTTCATGGGTTCTTTTTTTTATTCATACAGCGCCATCTAGTTCCAAACTAAGTAGCATAGCACTTGTGTTATGGGTACTAGAGAACTGATATACTACTTATATACTTTTTTTGTAAACCCAGATGTGAGACGGGAATCGAACCCGTAACCCTCCGCAAGCGTACCGAAGTGTGTTACCCGTTACGTCACAGAGGTCGTCAAAGATAGGTTCGATTCTAATTAGAACACAAAATATACCAATACTGAAACCATTCAGCAAATATCGTAAGTCAATTCCAAAAACAGAAATATAAATCGATAGGGTTGGTCGATTATTCACTCAACAACTAAAACTAGATATAGACCATCATTAGGCCTATCCTTTTATACGGATGTAAAGCGTGGCCGGTGCTAGAGCGACACAAGCAAGAACTGCGTGTCACGGAGATGAATATGCTGCGGTGGATGTGTGGAGTGACGCGGAAGGACCGCGTTAGGAACTCCCGCATTCGCGGCAGTCTTCATGTCCGTGACATTGCGGATAAACTGCAGGAGTGTCGGCTCCGTTAGTACGGCCACGTTTTACGGCAACCGGATGATTACGTGGGAAACAAATGTCTGGCCATGCCTCCTCCGCCGGGCCCCGGCAGGAGGGGTAGACCCAAAAAGTGCTGGCTTGACGTCGTAAGGGGTGATATGCGTGCCAATGGGCTCAATACCAGGGATGCTGAAGACCGTGCGAAGTGGAGTAGAAAAAGTCGGAAAGCGGACCCCGGGCACCGAAACGAAAGTTTGGGTTGCAACCGGGATACTACGCTTAGATGATGATGATGATGATGAACTAAAACTAGATACCTTTACAATAGGCATCGAAGATGTAAAGCTGTATATTTACGGTTATCTTCCCAGCCTGAATTTTAAGTAGCTTACGTATTATTTGTACGGATATTTATGTATAATGCAAAAGATAGAATATCATATAAGAGGTTCCAGTACCATATAAAATTATAGAAATGAGAGTGGATCGATACAGGAGGAGATCAAAGAAAAAATGGATGGATTGCGTATAAGATGATATGGTGAAAAAGGGTGTGAGAATTAAGACGACGGCCCCATATATTGTGGGATTAAGGCATGGAAAAGATGTATTATTTGTACGGACCCCGATGGTGAAATAAAGCTACCCTTAACCGCTTTTATTGTACAATATGCTGATTGGGGTCCATTTTTGTGGACGTTTACTCGGTTGGGGGTAATACATTCACTGACGAATGATTTACCTGTTTCGATAAGCTTGGCGGAATTTTCAAGTTGATGAAAATTTCGATTCATTGGCAAGATATGAGTGATTAATTGTTTTTTTATTTTTTATTTACTCTATTACGCTTTATTTGTTATTATTTATATACAACCATTTCCATTATACCCTCTGTGTTGCTTTTTTTCTTTTTATTCATTGCTGTAGGACAGCAGACTGACGACTGACAGGAACTTGGATCTCTAATGCCGGAACACAACTCAAAGTTATTATGGCGGCATACTAAAGACCAAAGGTGATCACCAACCAGATGAGATTGGGGCCTTACCACGTAGGACATCTACATATAAACGGATAAATTTCCTTCATATGAATGAATGAAAAACAGTTTTTTTATTGCTGAAGCACAGGAGACAGGCTGGAGGCCCACGCTGCTTACCTATGCGTAATTGCGTGTTCAAACGGAAGAAAAAGGCTTTTTCTTCGCGCAGGGGTGGAGTAAGAATACTAACCCCTGCGGCCGGGGTCGGCCTGTCGTAAAAGGCGACAAAACATCCGTAGCTACGTAGTAAGGCCCCAAGCCCGTCTGGATAGCAACTACCCTTATTCTTAAGTATGCCGTCATAATAACCTAGTGTTGTGTTCCGGCATAAGTGACCTTCCTGCACCTAGGACAACAGCGTATTTGCGGTGGTTCTGGCGTCGCAAACATTCATAGGTGACGGTAACCGCTTACTGTTAAGTGGGACCTCAGCCTGTTATCGTTGACCAATGCTAAGCTTCGGTCCAAGTTTGGGTGTATTATCAACTCCATGTATTTGTATAAGTGTTATTACGTCAGAAATAAAATATTTCTTTCTAAAAGAAACATGAGTTAGGTCTGATAAATATTACAGATCTGGTATATTGTCCTGGCTGGCAATATAACCAACACAGTGAAATACTGCCTCTTTACCATCAATAGCATCGTTATTTAGTGACCTTTATTTTCTTCGTAAAAACAAACTTGAACGATGTACATTTTAATAGGTATTATTTTTTGGTATAATATAAAATTAATAACAATTAAAAATATATTTAAAAAACTGGCTATCAGTATTTCCTACCTCAAAAGGAACCCCGCTGCTATCCATTCTCGCAAATTCTAATTTTATATATCCGTTTGTATACATTAAATAAAATAAAGTACTTAATAAATATTCATAAAATAAAAATAAATTCTATAATACGTCATATACACCTTTATGATGTCTGGCGACAAATAATGTGAGAAACAAGATTGTAAATGCGAACACATCTAAATTATATATATACGTTTTGAGTAAAAAAATTGTAGTAAAATAAATTTTCCTTAATAAATAAATATATTAGGCCATCTTTCATAGCGCCATCTATCCCAAAGACAACTGGTATACTACTTTAATACTTTTTTTCTAAATAAATACGTACTCGTATTATACATAAACACCTAAACACCCAGACGCGAGACGGGAGTCGAACCTGTGACATCCGCGTATCGAAGTGCGTTAGCCGTTACGCCACGGAGGTCGTCAATAATAATCAGGTAGCAATATATAGATAATATATGTAACGGAAGTGAAAGTTGGGTATGGCAGAAGAAACATGAAAGCAGAATAAATGCAGTTGAGATGAGAGCTTTAAGAAGTATGATAGGAGTTAAACTGAGTGACAGGATAAGAAATAGTGAGATAAGGAAACGTTATGGTCTGAAAGAAGATGTAGTGACAAAAATTGAGAAAGGTATGCTGAGATGGTTTGGCCCTGTTGAGAGAATGAATGAAGAACGATTGACGAAAAAGGTGTATAAGGCGAGTGTGAATGGAAGTGTTGGAAGGGGTAGACCTAGGCGGACGTTTCGAGACCAGATCAGGGACGTCTTGAAAAAGGGCCAGGTCAAGAGTACCCTAAACCGAAGGGCATGCATGAAGGGAATAATAAAAGTGGACGAAGCGAAACAAGTATGTAAGGATCGTAGCAAGTGGAAAGAAGTGGTCTCTGCCTACCCCTACGGGAAAGAGGCGTGATTATATGTATGTATGTATGTAACACTACACCGGTAGGTTTTAAGGGTTTGCTGTTATCACAGGCAATAGGTGAAAATTAGTGTACGTCCATAGCAATATTAAGTGAGAAAATGCCTAAAAGATACCTGCAATGACACAATGGTAAAAGTACTTTATATTTAACTAGCCGCTCACACCCGCTCCACTGGGCGATTAACAGGTAAAATTAAATCGAAAAAAATGAGAAAGGGAAATATCTTCGTAGTTTTTTTTTCAATAAAAAGTATCCTATGTTACTTCTAATACATCCAAGAATATGTGTACAAAGTTTCATGATGGTCGGTTAAGTAGTTTTCGCGTGAAAGCGTAACAAACAAACTTACTTTTACATTTATAATATTAAGTATGACTAATAAGACAACATTTTCATACTTGCTTTCATTAAATCAACTAAATTGAATATTTGTGGAGTAATGTAAAGATAACAATAGTCCATATATGTTTTCAGCCATTCCATGCTACATAAAAAGTGTATACTTAGTAACCTCAATTTTTTTCCTTAAGTAGTAACGGAATTTCTAGAATTAGAAACCCACACCTGTATCCTGTAATGTCAAATCTCAATAGGATATTCCGGTAATAAAGTAAAATTAATTACTAACTTCGTGTAACCTAAATTATTAGGCGCAGTAGCGACGTCATGCAGGGCACATCCGATGTAACGTCACCATAATATATGTATTAGGTACCTTGATCGACTATTAAGATAGCTCCTAACTGCCTTACCGATTCAAAATAGCCTAATTAGTAAAAATTTAATTAAATTACTTTTACACAAAGCTTGCTGCTCTATATAAAAACAGTGATCAGCCAATTATTGACCATTGTTGGACGTTATCCGTGCAGGGGCGGAGAAAGAATACTAACCTCTGCGGCCGGGGTCGGCCTGTCGTAAAAGGCGACAAAATAACCCACCCTAGCTACGTGGTAGGGCTTCAAGCCCGTCTGGATGGCGACCACCTTTGGTCTTAAGTATACCGCCGTAATAACCTTGTATTGTGTTCCGGCATTAGTGACCCAAGTTCCTGTACCCTTATGGGCAGCAGCGTATTTGCGATACCACTGGCGTTACAAACACCCATAGGCGACGGTAACTGCTAAATTCTAAGCGGGCCGTCAGCCTGTCTGCTGTCCAACGGCAATAACAAAAAAACCTAGGCCTCTCCAAGTTTGCGCCACAAATCCCGGTCCCTTGTTTTTCCAATCCAGCCCTGACCGGCGACAGTCTCCACTCCAAGACACGTTTGCTCCAACGCCCATGGGTTCTGCGACAAACGTGACCCATCCATTGCCACTTCAACTTGCATATTTTGCGAGCTATATGGTTTCCTTTTTTCCCTTACGAATTTTCTCATTTCGTATTTTCAGTCAAAGCAAACAATTTGCAACTGAGGTCTAGACACTAATGAGCTAAATTCTACAAATTATGCCAAATATAACTTCCGCTTGTTCCAATTCTTAAAAGATTCAATTTATACGCGTTTTTGCAGTAATTCTTAGCGCAAGGGATGCAAATATGAGTTTAGACATCATCATCATCATCATTTCAGCCGGAAGACGCCCACTGCTGGACAAAGGCCTCCCCCAAAGATCTCCACGATGATCGGTCCTGCGCTGCCCTCATCCAACCTATTCCGGCGATCTTGACCAGATCATCGGTCCATCTTGTGGGGGGCCTACCAACACTGCGTCTTCCGGTACGCGAAGTTTAGACAAGCCAAGCTTTATTAGCTTTTATAAATTCAGGAACACCGTTTTTACGTCAGGCTTGGAAAATTTCTGGAGACAGAGCCTTATAGAAAATTCTAATAGACTACATAACGCGATCTCAAATAGTTTTTAATAGTAGACTTCACCCGAAGTGGTTATTATTTTTAAAAAAACATGCGGGGCAGTCTAGGGACTGCCGATAGAAGTGAAAACTAAGTAACTTGTAAATTAAAACTAAGTAAAGTGTTTAGATCAAGGATTAAAGTTTAAATTGGTCACTAACACTTTTTTACAAACCAAAAATTGTTCACCCAAAAAGTGCTCAACGCACCTAAAGAAGTTTTCACTTCAAAAAACTCAACTGTATTTAATTGTAATAAAGTCGCAGTTCGAATACATATGTATAAGTAATGCAATGTAATCATTTAAAAGTTACATTATAAAATAAACCTTAAGTCGTTTAATAAGTTTGGTATTACTGGAGCAAAACTCCGTCTTGCGTCTTACGAATTCTTACGATCCGGACACGTGACCTGACACGAGTTTAACATTTTTTACCCATCACAAAAAATGCACAACGCCGCTAAAGGAGCTTTCACTTCAAAAGAATACTTTAGAAGTGATTTCTTGAAGTCTGCCTAAACCATAACTGACTCAAGATGAGGCCACCGATCAGAAAATCTTGTGCAGCTTCTTTATTCGCATTATTTTATATTTCTTTGCAACTTTATAATCATTAAAAGTAAACAATCTCATGAATCTTGCGATAAAGGCATTGTTGTGTACTAAAATAATTTTCCCAAAGTCTACCTTAATGCATTGATATAAGGTAAGAAATATACCTTATAATCATTGCGTAAAATATATGCTAAATTATTATGTATTTTACACCTTAAATGATAAGGTTTAATTGAGATTATGTTCGCCAAGTACTAATTAGCAAGACAAATTATTACGAATCTGTTGTTAATATAACACCGTATTATAATGGATTGCGTAAATTGTAAACAAAAAATTCACACAATTATAACTATTTTAAGCAATTTCGTTATTAGTTTTATTATTTTTGTATATTCTAATTAACTGAGACCCATTTTAGTAAGCCAATTTTTGAGTAGGGACCGCATCAGGTACGTAGAGTAGGACGCCCTCCAGCCCGGTGGACTGATAACATTTAAGGTAGCTGGTAGTGGCTGGATGAGAAAAGCGGAGGATCGGGTGTTATGGCGTGATCTTGAGGAAGCCTATGTCAAGTAGATGGCGACGTAGGGCTGTTGATTGATAATTTTGCATAATATTTTTTTATCGCTGTAGGAAAGCAAACAGGCTGACGGCCCGCTTAGAATTTAGCAGTTACCATCGCCTATGGGTGTTTGCAACGCCAGTGGCATCGCGAACACGCTACTGTCGCATAAGGGTACAGGAACTTGGGTCACTAATTCCGGAACACAGCGGGCACCACGTAGCTAGGGTGGGTTCTTTTGTCGCCTTTAACGACAGGCCGACCCCGACCGCAAAGGTTAGTATTCTTTCTCCGCCTCTGCACGAATAAAAAATATGTTTTCAGTCGTGATTTTTTTAAATATAGGGGTGAAGTAAGAATATTGACACCTGCGGAAGAGCAGCCTGACTCAAGCCCTTAGGTTAGCAACCACCCCTGTCCTCTAAATATACCGCCATAATAACCTTATATTGTGTTCCGGCATAAGTGACACAGGTTCGCCCAATGCGAACGACAGCGTATTAGCGGTGCCCCTGACGTCGCAAACATCCATAAGCGTCCATAACTGCTTACTATCCGTCAGCCTGTCTGCTGCTTTACAGCAATAAAATAAAATACATTATTATCTAGAATTTAGTAAACAAGACATTATCTTTCAGTGAACAAGGCTCTATAGCTTTTTGTGTAATATGGATTCTATTATAAATCCTAAATAGAAAAGGACAGCACTATCATATCCTTTTTATTAGTATTTCGAGAAACCTATCATTTATAAAACCTAATAGGACTGCGCTATATTTAAAAATAATGCCTTACTAGATGTTTAGGCTTAACGGAACCCGCATATTACTCAGCCCTAAGTACAGTCGAGCACAATAATTTTCATTAAAATCTTGCACGGATTTTATGCGCGTATTATTTAATAACTGTTGACGTTTCGGTTACTAAGTCTATGAAAATCAGCTCTTGAATCGCTTAACGCCTATGGATTATTGCGACGCTAGGAGCATCGCGAACGTGTCGGTCTCGTGAGAATTTTATGACGCATTTTTACAATACGCGTCATAGTGCGGTGAGCAAACCTTAGCCGATAAATGTATATATTAAGGACAGCCTTGAATCTCATAGTTATCTTAGTGGACACAAATTATACCCTACTTCTAAAATAATTCGCCCCCACTACTTTGGAACTGGTGACTGTTTTGTCACCCTTGATAGGTATATAGACGAATTTTTAAATTTCGGGATAGATAAAAGTCACGTCTCTATAAGTAGAATATCTATATATTGTAGACTATAGAAGATCCCACAAATTGTATAACGAATAATCGATTGATGATTCAATTTACGCGGATTCGCCTTATAGAGGTAAATGTTTATACAAATGCATTTATTTTTACGAGTTAATGAGGGAAAATAAGTACCAAAATAACTTGATTCACTTAAATTAATAGAGGTTTTAAACTTGAAGGGAAGGAAACTTTCGAGTTTTGAAGGTTACCGATCAGTGGAGATTAGATTTAAAGAGATATATTTTAATATCTTCACATTCTTCTTCTTCACATTTAAGGTTCTTAGATACATACAACGAACTCAAACTGGTATGTAGTCGGGATCCAAAAGCAATAATAAGGGCTTCATTATTATTGCTACTCATAAATAGTAATGACGACGGATTTTCTATCTGTTTTTCTTGTATTTCAAAATCAAAATATAATTTCAATAAAACATAAGATTTTAAATTTTGTAAAATTATTTAAAATATTTTTTCTTCAGACTGTACTCGTTACGAGTTGTGTGCATAGCTATTCTGGTGAAAGACGAGCTGAGGTGACGGACGGCCGGTTGAACCGACAAACATGAATTTTTAATTTGCAGTTAAATTGTTATAGTACTAATTTTATCATAATCTATACAAATAAATAAAATTGGAGGGTCTGTTTGTACTATTAAAATAACCGCTTTTTACTAAATGCATTCGGACGTATACACGGTACATATACCAAAACAAAATGTTTTTACAAGTTTTGTCTATCTGTCTCTCTGTCTGTTTGTTCCGGCTAATCTTTGAAATGACTACACCGATTTTGACGGGACTTTCACTGGCAGATAGCTAATGTATCAAGGAGTAACTTAGGCTATTTTTATTTAAAAAAAAATAATTTTTTTTAAAATGATAAGTTTCTGAAATTTTATATCCCAATTTAAGTTGACCTCAGATTTATATCATCAATCATAAATAGGGTTCAGCTTAGGCTGGACATTCTAGGTTGAATTTCCAATTTAAGTTAACCTCTGAATAATGTCATCAATCATATGAAATAGGGTTTAGCTTATTCTGGACTTTGTAGATTCGTACGCACGCATTCCAGAGGCGCACGGCGTAACAGTTGCATTCGATAATACTGACTGTTTGCATATTTCATTTATATTATAGGGTTTATAGGGTTTGTTATCCAAAATTAACCATAAGATATATCCAAAAAATACTACCCAAAGTCACTATTCCACGCGGATGGAGTCGCGGGCACAGCTAGTTTGATAATATGATTTATTTTGATGTACAATATAGACGCGACGTTTAATAAACATGGAGGATATATTTGAATGTGAAAATATTTTTAAATAAATTTATATAATTCAGTATGTTTAAAATACTCTATATCTATACTTTAATGTAATAAAAACAACTATATGAACGTTTATTCATAACATTACATATCCTATATATAACATTTCTCATATTTTCATGATACATATTATTCATTGAAGCACAGCTGTATTGGTTTGGTTGGGTTGAAACGAAATGTAGAATTGAATGTTGTTATCTTTATTATTATCTATAAATAATTATTATTACTAAAGTGTTTTCATATTGTTAAATATTAATAATATTATGCAAACAGCTCTGTGATTTACTCATGTACACACATCACATGTGATTGAGTGTAAAGCTCTGCATATATGTGTTTTGGGTACATTACAGAAAAATATTTTCCCTAATAATTCAAAGGAATACGGTGATTTAAATAAAATAAAAAAAGCTCTTAAATGTTAATGAAACATTATTACGAATCAGCATTAAGATTATATAATAGTTATTTTATTCCTAAATGTATTTTTATCTAAAAAGAAAAATAGGATTACGCGTGAGACAACGGTCTTTGAAATGTTACGTTAAACAATAGTTAAAACTCAGTGCAACCCACCAGTACTCGAAAGAAGCCGCAAGAATGCGTCAACGTGGAGCAGATGCGCCGGCCCCCATGCCCCCTCCCCTGCCAATGCTAAACGAATTTCCATGACCCCCTTCACACATCGAATATACGATGTTAATTGAAGGGGAGTTAATTAATGATTTTTAATAGAGATTTAATATATCTATCTACGAGATATATATGAATCTTCTCTGTCACTATAAATATAAAAACTTTATGAAATTATTCTCCTTTATGTTGAGAAAAAAATTATGGCAATAAGTTATTAATGTCATCATCCAAGTGTTCTTGGTTACATCCAAAGCGTGCACCCTGATGTCTGGGGTATACTGTTAAGTTCTGTCACGAGTAAAACCGCCTTGTTTGGTCCCTTGTCCATCACTGACACAAGACATATTGTCTTATGTTAAGTAAAAAAAATGTGTATTTGGTATAAAGGCGACCGTCCTTTAATCTTCCAAACTAAAAGCAAACTCATCAGGGTCTCGTCCGTAGTTTAGTTTGATGCATAAGTAATATGGTCTTACTTACTTAATTATGTATTACTGCTTACACTTGTTACTATGCTTTAAGTCAAAAGTTTGTGGATACGATGCTTGCGTAAGTGCATGTTGTTTTCCGTGCACGGGCGGAGTAAAAATACTGACCCCTGGCGGCAAAACCACCTCTGGTGTAAGTATGCCACCATAGTTACCTTGTGTTGTGTTTCGGGATTAGTGACACAGGTTCCAGTACCTCTATACGGATAGAAGCATTTGCGGTCAATAATAATAATATTTCCCCGTGCTGACGGAGAAAGAAAATATAGTCAAGAAACCTGCGTATACGATATTGCGACTTTGATAAGCGTGGCAGGTATATTGTCAGAAGGATATCCGAGTTTAGCTTTAGGAATTATTTGTTGTTAAGTAAGAAAGAATTACACTTGGATTAAAATGAACAAAGTTAAATAACAAAACGTCATAAATCAAATGATGTAATCGACAAATCTACAGTTAATTAGAGAAACACTATTCATTTATCATCTCATATTAATTTCCCCAAAAACCAGATAGCAGTGGCGTGAATGCTTGTGTGAACAATAAAATGATTATTTCCCAAGTAATATGTAATCTTAAATTATAATTAATTAACGTTTCTCACAAAATGAAATGCTCAACAGTGGGATTGTTGTCACAGCTTGTAATAATGCCTTGATATCTTTGAATTATTTTAAATTAATTAATTATGTAAGTATTACAAAACTCATTGAGCAAACGAGATCTTACGAGACTGCAGTCGTCTTGCAGTCAGATGGACATACCCCATAAGGTTTACGTTCTGCGGTTGCTGTTGACGGTAATGAGCAGGCTGTGTCACAGTTATTCCTGTAATGCAAATTACTTCTTTGTTTTGGTTTGAAACAGGGAGCGGGATATATATATATATATATATATATATATATATATATATATATATATATATATATATATATATATATATATATATATATATATATATATATATATATATATATATATATATATATATATATATATATATATATATATATATATATATATATATATATATACTACCGTGTCCAAAAAATAAGGTGACATTTGAATTTAAACTGCGCGCGTCGAAGGATTTGGAGAATAATTTTTTTTAGGTTGGTAGTACTATCAGTGACATCTATGTCAAATTTACATGACAATATATTCATTAGTGTTTGAGATACATTTTGTGAGCTGCTAAAAGTGAGTTTTTCGTTTTTTGCGATCCCGTGTGGCCGATCCCGGCCACAAAGGTCAGTATTCTTTCTCCGCCCCTGCAGGGATAAAAAAGTTCTATGTATGTATGATGTAGCCGCTCAACAAGAACGAATTTTAAATCCTATCTAAAAACATGCATGGTACGTGTGCTGGGTCAACTATGTATAAGCCACTATTAAACCTTACAATACTTTGTAGAGAAATAGCAGTACTTCATATACTATTTTAGTATTTTAATCATAGAAACAACCTTCTGGTTATATTCACTTTTACTTTCTGTACTGATTACAGAATTATTACATATTAATGTTTTTGCGGTACAATTAATACTTCAATGACATGAAATACAGTGTGACATTCTAGCTTTACAAACCGCACAATATTGGCTTCACACCACTTTTAGTAACTTAATAAATGTAATAATCTCTTCTGGTGTTGAAAAGGTCAGACAAAAGACTTTTGTCTAGTCCGATGGCTAAGTTAGAAAATAATTGATATATTTTGAAAGAAATGAAATTAATCGACGACCTTCGTGGCGTAGTGGCTAACGCACTTCGGTAAGCTAACTAGTCACGGGTTCGATTTACGTCTCACGTCTGGGTGTTTATGTATAATATGTATTATAATACATTACTAGCTAGTTATAAAACTATATACACGGATAAAAAAGTTCTCGATGTAGCCGCTCAACAAGAACGGATTTAAATCCTATCCAAAAATATGTATGGTACGTGTGCTAGGTCAACTAGTATTATAAGCCACTATTAAACCTTACAATACTTTGTAGAGAAATAGCAGTACTTCATGTACTATTTTAGTATTTTAATTACTAATTTTAACAATACAATTTTTTTTTCTAAAACAAAAATAGCCTAAGTTAACTCCTTCTTACATCAGCTCTGCCAGTGAAAGTCCCGTCAAAATCGGTGCAGCCATTTCAGAGATTAGCCAGAACAAACAGACAGACAGACAAAAATTGTAAATAAAATTGTTTTGGTATATGTACCGTGTATACGTCCGAATGCACTTAGAAAAAAGCTGTTATTTTAGTATTACAAACAGACACTCCAATTTTATTTATTTGTATAGATTTACAAAAAAAGTATATATGTAGTTTATCAGTTGTCTATTACCCGTAGCACAAGAGCTACTTACTACTTTGGTACTAAATGGCGTTGTGTGAATTGATCTAATATAAAATATTTATTTATTTATCGCATAAATAACGATTTGTATTAAATCAGACAAATATTTCATAGACAGTAAAAGTCCGTTCAATATTGACGGTCAAACGGTAATTTCTCTGTAAAATCGGAATGGCTAAATCTATTATTTTCTAGCGTCTCTTTACTTTAAAAAGTAAATATGACGGAAGGGAGGGGAGAATTGGAAGAGCAAGTAAAGGAGGATAAGCTTAGATATTATAGCAAAGTTTAGAATTTGCATGCAACGAAATTGAATGCTAAGAAGAACATCGATCTTTTACGTATTAGCTGGTTTGGGTTCTAAGTAAGTAATTTTATTTTGAGATAGTAGAGTCAGATAGCATTCGTTCTTCAGCTACCCAAAAGTTTCGTTACTTTATCGAACTGATCTAATAGTAATAATAATAGAAATACGATTTAAAATGTAATGTGACAGACAAGAATAGACAAGCTGATAGCCAGCTTATTAGTAAGCAGTTACCCTCGCCTATGAACGTTTGAGGACTGCAGAGCAATCTCTAACACACTGCCGTCCGTGTAGTACTGGAACCTAATAAGTGACCCAACAGAACACAACATAAGATTATTATGACGTCATATTTATGGAGTGGTTGCCATTCAGACTGGCTCAAGTCCTACTAAACACCCTAACATAGCCGAAACGCTTCCATTTTAACATGATCTATATAAATGTTATGTTAAAGTAAAAAAATGGAAATTGTAAAAATAATTGTCTCTCCATACAATATGACCGATCCGCTGTTCGAGTTAGTATGTATATAATTAATATATGTATGTATGTAATTTAGCAGTTACCGTCGCCTATGGGTGTTTGTAACGCCAGTGGCATCGCGAACACGCTGCTGTCCCTTAAGGGACCTTGGGTCACTAATGCTGGAACACAACACAAGGTTATTATGGCTGCATACTTAAGACCAAAGGTGGTCGCCATCCAGACGGGCTTGGGGCTCTACCATGTAGCTAGGGTTGTTTTGTAGCCTTTTACGACAGGCCGACCCCGGCCGCAGAGGTTCATATTCTTTCTCCACCCCTTCACGGATAAATATTGTTACAATTTCCTCTTTTCAACATTGACATAATGCTTATGACACACACACATTTAGTTATAACATATTAACATTTTTACCTATTCCATTTTGACCGCACGCTTACTAGAGGGCGCCAAAGTAATGATTACACACGAGCGCTACATGGGCTAGAGACGTTTTTATCTACCACTTAACAAAAGAACTCTATCTATCAAGACTACTTTTATTTAGAGAAAGATCTATCAAGACTACTTTTATTTAGTTTCGGGTTTTTTTTAGGTACTTTTGTGGGCCTTCGAATACCCCAAAGTTTTCGTTACTGTCATCGAACTGATTCAATCGAAAACTAAATACGATGTATAAATTAAAAAAAAGGTCTCATCAAAAGTGATATTATAGCAGCGGTTTATTCACCTGTCATAAACATTTTATATTTCGCTTTTAAAATGTAAATCCATAAATAATTCTTCGTTTATTACCTATTTAGCGTAGGCGATCGTAAATCTCGGATGTCTTATGGACATAATTTAACACTTCGGAATAAAAGTATTAAAATTAGCAAAAAGTTAATTAATTATTGACGGAGGTCAACATAATATGGAACTTGATTTGATCTCATAAAACCAGTGATTCAAGAATTTATTTCATATTATTGAGAATTGGCTTTTAATAGTTCGATTTTCGTGTTATAGTTGTATTTAATATTATACCAATTTTAGTGATTAGTTGGAAAAAAAGCTAGCATTATATCAAAGAGCTATACGAGAATCCCTGAAATAACGACTAATATTTGCTGTATTATTATCGAACAATTTATTAAGTAAATATTCTAATTTATTGGATATTGTGACTATCGACGAGTTAGGCAGTGTTCAGTACGGAGTTTGTTTCTTCGTTTATTTTTAGGCTAGGATGGTAGCTTTTTAACTTGGAACTAATAATTTTTATTTTACATTGAAAAATTTTTGGTTTGATATGATTATATAAACTTGTTCATCATTCTATTTCCTGTTTTATCTATTTAATAAAATACAATATTAGTTGTGACTATTTGTTTTCTTATCTTTAACTTTGTGTCATGGCTAATATTGTTTCTAATATTGCTATGACACCGAAGAAAATCTTTGACTGATAACTTTTAAAAACAGACACGAAACTTATATTTTCCACACATTAAATAGTTGTACAGAGCTGGTGTATTTTTTATTAGCGTTAAATGTGACTCCTCCTCCTCCAATCGTTTGCTCACTGCTGAGCGTCGTGATATCACGACAGCACGAAATGTGACTAGGATTTTACAAATAATCACATAATTTTTTTGTTTAATAATCTTTGATATATAAGTTAATTAAATTCTATTAAGGTCTACTTCTTGTATTGGCCAAATAACTTCACCTGCCAAAAGTATTTTCAAGTAGACACCTATCAATATGGCTTAAAAATTGATTAGGTACACTCAATCTCAGGTGAACATGTGTTGGTATAAGGAAAAACGCTGACGTGATATATGCTCAGTGGAATAGCCCTAATGTTCATCAGCAGCTAAATTTGGATGAAATATGAGTTGAGGATGTTATCACAGTAAATACGAAACCGCCTTACATAACTGCAATTAAATTAAGAAACAAGGAAACTTTGTGCAAACATATTTTAGTATTCAACCCGTATGCTGACACGGCACGACATTCATCAGGTTGATGGCGGATAGCTCCGTGTGTACATCACGTAATTGCAATAAATAACAGGCCTAATGAGGGTTAGAGCTGGCACACACGATGTGGTGGAGATTTGTTTATATTTGGTTAATGATTACTACATGTCTGATTGGCTAACAATAGGTTTTTCTTATCTCCTTCGTATCTTGTCTAGAACTTCATTAAAAGACAGAAAGAAAGAATATTGTTTCTGTTAGCTCGACAGAAAGGACTGCTGCTTCTCCTTTCATAATTAGGTCAGGCTACAACGAGCTCTGTAAAATAAAATCATTCCCTCAATGAAGACCTCCGAGATGCCAGCGGGGGTCAGGAGTTCCCGTCCAGAATTTGACTAAACACTCAAAATAAACATTTATAATATGCATTTATTTACAAAATAATTTTATAAGTAGAATATCAGTCGTCTAGTACCCATAACCCAAATACTCTGCTTCTTACTTTGAAACTGGATTGTGCGGTTTAAATCGATACAGTATTATTATTATCTATTTTCTTGGGCTTATATGAAAAGGCAGTGTCATGAAGGGCAATGCAAAAGGTATATTGGACCCTTTGCGAGCCTTGGGCCCCGAAGTTAAGCCTTCGAACGCCATGAGCCGTGTATAAAAAGAAGAATTATGTTTACTTTCTTGGGGTAAATTTGATTCAAGAGCAGTCTTAAGGAGGTTGGTTACAGGAGTCATAATAATCCGTCCATCTAGGAAATCTGTGGTCGATCCTAGAACACAGACCAGAGAAAATATAGATTCACATTTATATATATACATTTCTTCAAATTCACGCTTTGGATACAATACCACAACTAGATACTTCGTAAAAAAAACAATGGTTCTAGACTGCATAGTACATATTTCTTATTCTATTTTCTAGTGACATCCAAAGCTTGAGTATTGTCCTTGATACCTTTCCTAGAAGAAGCACGAAAAATAAATATATAAATATGTAGGAAAGTTTAGTTTTATCGAATGTATTCTAATTTTCAAATCAAACTAAACCGCATGTGTTCGCCTGACAATTAAAAAAAATGAAAAATACATTTACTTGGAGCTACAAATAAAACTAATATAAACAAAAAAACCTTAACTAAAAATTAGCCCTAGAAAGGTTCTAACTCAGCATGAGTGGTTAAAAAACCAGCGCTGCGAAGAAATAATCAATTCTGATTATTTCTTTACAAACCAATAAGACCGAACGAACTTATTGGTTTCTTTAAACAAAACACCACGTAACATACAATTATACCAAACTTAATGATATTGTTTTTTTTAATACAACTCAATGCCGCATTCGAGAGTAAAAATATTATATACAAAACAAAAATATTAAATATTTGACACTAACACCAATTTATATTTTGTATTATCAAGATAAGCAAACCTGCTTAAAACGAGCAATGTGCAACGCATCTAAACAAAGACAAATCGCATACGTGTTTCACTTATGAATTGTCGTTTTAGTGTTTATAGACGCTTAATGTATCTCTCTCTCTCTGCCTAGCTTTAGTCCCATTATTTGGGGTCGGCTCTCCTGGTCCTTCTTCGCCAGGTCATTTTGTCCTGGGTCGTCGTCGATGTTAAATTAGCATCTTTTATATCTCCGTGTACAGCAGCCAACCATGTGAGTCGGGGTCTACCTCGCTTTATCGCGCCATTAAACTAATAATATGAGTAATAAATAGGAAATTGCTTCAACTTACCGAAGTCACAGGAGAACCAGTGCGGCTTTGTCGCAGGAAAGTCTACCACCGACGCCATTCATACCATTAGAATCTTGATGGAAAAATATCGGGACAAAGGGGCCGAATATAGACATTTAGTGTATATACTCCTTAAAATTGTCTAAAACTAATATTTAATAATAGAATTGAATTTAATAATAGAACATTCTGATTGGAAGCAATGATGGTTTTTTTATATATCTTTATTTTATAAGATGTTTTTAATAAATCGTTCGCCTAATGCAATAGAAATACACCATCAATTCAAGTAGTTGATTAACTTAATATGATTAATTCTTAAATAATAAATTCATATATCAAAAAGTTTTATTGAAAAAGTTCAGTTTCGATCATTTAGCTATTAAAAGCAAAAATTTTCTAATAGATTCAAATTATCTTTAGTTTTCTTTTTTTATTTTGTGATATTAATTGGTTTTTGTGTAACGATGGTAGATATAAGTTTGATCATAAATCTATTGCATTAAGTGAGCGGTAAGTTATAAAATATAAATTAAATGATAATTGCAAGTAATAACACACTTTGTTCGATTTAATTTATTCGTTGTTTATTTATTTTAGTAATTTAGCAATATATTGAATTAATAAGTGTACTTTATGCAATGCATTGATCGTGGATTATTAATTACTGTAGTTTTTACTTGTAGTTGTTAATTATAGAGTACGTTTCAATCTTTTGTAACTTAAAATTTATAATAAAATTAGTTGTCTATGGTCACCACTTTCCGGGGAAGTACAGCTTAAAGGCACCCCAACATAATAAACTCCTATTTACAGACAAATGTTTCCACAAATGAAGTTCCGCGTCTCTGGGTTAGACGCGAAGGCGAAGTACATCCTCCTATTGGACATCGTCGCAGCCGACGACTACAGATATAAGTTCCACAACAGGTAGTCATACATTGCGTACTGGAACACCTTCACCATAACCTGTCAATGTATACCGAGAATGTAGCGTCGCGCCAGACGCCAGATTGTCGGTCTATAATAGATATCACCGTTGATTGAAGATGCTCATTCCGTTTTAACTGCGTTCCGTTACACGCTTGTTTTCATTTAGCTTGTGATTCTCGCCACGCAATGCACTAGTTCCCATCACTAAAACAATTATTAAGCGTTCCTTAATTGCGTATAAACTATTTGTACGAAACACGCTTAATTTAAGGGCAACGACATTGGACAACAAGTGGCCGTGTGGAATCGCCGATTAAGGATTCAACTCGCATCCGACTGGCAATATCATTAAAATATCTTTGTCTTAAATGCCGCGGTGTAAAAAGGTGAGAAATGCCGAAGCGACTCGTACTGCCCTAACGAATTAACCTAAATTGGATTTAAGAAGCTTTACCATTTAACTAGAATAGTGATAGATCCGTCAACTGGAGTAGACTGAAATAAAGTTCAAAATTCGAAACGATATTGCGTTTTATATTTCACTGTACTTTCAAAAATCATATACTAAAATCCATATTTCTTCCTAAGAGATAGTTTCTCGTGTAAGGTCAAAGAGAAACTATCATGGAAAATCCATACGATATTGTATAACCCTTTTACGGGAATAACTTAATTACGTCGCAGCACATTTTTTTTTCCTTCAGTAGGTAAAAATACATATAACAATTAGATAGTATATCAAGCAGCACTGAAATGATTAAGTATATAAAGCTTGTTTTGAAGATGTTCCAAAATGGACGAATTTCACTCAATCTCTCTGGAGAAAAATAAATAAGTCTACCGGGTTGTTCTCGGGTGGCAACACTCAGGGGCTAGGTATTATCATATTTGATCACTTATATTGTTTGATTCGTGATGACACGGACAGATAAGATTGGTTCTTTTATTCCGCCTGTCGATTATCAAAACCGCCGACGCGCAGGTTTGGCAACATCAAGATTCAGATAAACCTCGGTTTAATATCCGTTAATTAATACGACCAGTACATTCCGGTTGAAACTGTGACTGTGATTTTATTACAAAATACAGAGAGTGTAGAAGTTTCACTATGCGCACTTTACGTACTCGTTGTTTGTTACATTTGATTATAAATTAACCATAACTAGAAATCTATCTAGAATTTTCAATGATTCTAAAACTCGTTACTAAACCGTTCTGAAATAAATTGTATAAAAATAACGAAATTATCTGCTGGAGTAACACAAAGACGCAGATATGTCGCTCTCAAACAAACAATTTGAGCGCAGCGATGCTTTATGTAGAACGTTGCATTTGGTGCTTTTGTAATAATACGTATACAAAAGTTTTAATAATTGTTCCTTTAGTGTAATAACTTGAAAATATCTATAAAAATGAAATGTCGTGTATGTATAGAAATGTCATTTTCCGACAAAACATATGTTTCATTCCTTGGTCATAGCCGCGCGATCGGCGAACATAGGTATAAAACTACGTACATAAACAATACTTCTACGTATGTATACATAAACAATACTTCTATGCTCTCCAGTTTTCATTCAACCGTATACAAATGCCGACAAAGCCGTCTAGGGCTGTTAGTATGATAATTAATTATTACAAATTATCTGTACATAAATTATTTTCAAATTCCTTTTTTACCAGTTCGACGCATCGTTCTGATTTCGATGTTGCCGTGTAACAACATACGAGTATGTCACGTACGGCGAAATGTTACGCGAAGTCTGACAGAACAATAAACATCCGCATTAGCGTTTTTATTCTGTGGTGGTAATATTTGTGCCTCAAATATTTAATCACACCTAAACCACAGTATATTGAAGTATCAGTTTTTCTTTTTAATAAATGCAGCCTTCCCTGGCGTCGCTGAGTCAGGGCTAATTGTTCAGCCATTTTTTAACGATTTACTATAACTATCTTCCATTTCATTCCATTCGAATCTTAGTCAATATTTTTACCTACTTCACACGCCATTTTTTATGCTATATTAATATATACTATTTATTTCTATTTACTACTTGAAGTCTATTACTATTATTAGACAGAAAACACACGTTTAAATTAGAAAAGTAATTTATTTCCACTTTTTAACGGAGCGGTACAAATTTACACGAACGGTGCGACCAGGACAGTTCTCGTAAGTAGAGAGTACTGCACCGCCCTCTACGAACCGATTATCTTCTTATCACTACATTGAAACGACTAATGCGATTTGAAATTTGTGTCATCTTCGGTTGCAGGGCAGACAACATGTGTATTAGACGAGTAAATTTTAAACATTTAATATGCCGATTATTCTAAATAAAAAATTTATTTGCGTCTTTTATCATATAATATGTAAGATTATCTCCATGCAGGGGCAGAGTGAGAATAGTAACCCCTGCGACCATAGTCGGCCTATCGTAAAACGTGACAAAACAACACAGGTCAACCCTGGTCTATAACTATGCAACCTTAATAACCTTGTGTTGTGTCCTGCATTAGTGACCCAGGTTCCTATACCCATATGGGACAGCAGCGTATTCGCGGTGCCCCTAGCGTCGCAAACATCTTTAGGCGACAGTAACTGTTTACTATTAAATGGGCCTGTCTCCTATTTCTCATCAATTAAAATAATTAAAAAAAAGTATTTCGTTTTTTTTTTCGATTCGGTCATTTCGGTCATTATAATTAATTACTAATCGAATACTTTCTAATTCAATCTAGCGTATAAATCAAATAAAAATGTTACAATCGTGTCGTAGGATCACAAGCTAAGCGATCGGTTTCTCGGTAGCGCACGAGCGTAAAAAAGCGAAACTAGTCAAACGGCATGTCTCGACAATCGACGTGATGTCAAATCGTTGCTAAGGAGGCCCAATCCATGTTTTTCTCTCGTGTTGCTTGCAGACGCATGTTTCCTGCCTACAAAGTTCGCGTATCTGGTCTTGATAAAAAAGCAAAGTACATTTTGCTAATGGACATCGTAGCTGCCGACGATTGCAGATACAAATTCCACAACAGGTATACGGAATTGTAATGGAAATAATAACGTGACGGGTAGTCATAGAAAATGTTTATTTTAATGTACGGTATTGATAAAAATGAGAGGCAAGAAGCATGCGTTATTTATGCTTATAATGAGGGGTCTGCGTGCGTATATTAAATTGTGTACATAATACGAACTATATTTATTGTTTTTAGGCAACATTTAGATTATCATACAGTTATACAACAAAGCAAAAAAATTAATGTGATAATTCAGCGTACGTAGCTATGCTTTTGACTTTCAACCAAATAGATACCTACTCTAAACATCAGCTCATTTGAAAAATGTAAATTGATACGTAGTATTATTTCCAAAAAAAACACTGTTCTTATTATTAAAAAAAATATTGTTCTTAAATAGTTGAAATACTGTATGATAATTAGACTGTGATCTATTTAGTCGTAGTTGCACGTTATCTAAAATATAATCATTACAACAGTAATTCGTAGAAAAAATGGTAAGTACAGAAATGCTTTGCATGTGACTAATCACCTTATCGAAACATTGTTAAAACACATAAGAAATGTTTAAATTCCGTGTTCATAGTTCGTTCCTAGCTTTATATACATCCCAGAAAAGTTCTATAACTACAATCTTTATATGGACTAATAATACTGTTCAATTTGATATAATAGTGTTGCCTAAACGCTAGTTGCACGTCTGTCTATGACATATTTATTATTTTGCTTTAAGCGATACATTCAGAATAGAAAGTGAATGTCTCTTGTCTCTTTAGATAAGAGACAGTACGGAAATATCTCAATTTTAGATTAACTCTTCTTCTTCCTCATGCCCTTATCCCACATTATATGGGGTCAGCACAACATGTTACATGTTGTAATAGTTGTGGCTTAGTTTACAGCCTGCCTGACGTCCCCTCTTTGGGGGAAAATCTGTCATCCTTTTCAAATTATTTTTCTCGTTTCACAATGAAAGTAGGACACGAAATTTCATTGTCAATCATCTAATATACCCTCAAGTGACACTTTTATTGGCTTTATTTTAAATTAACTATTGATGATAATTTAACAAAAAAAAATACGACAACGTTTATTTTCAAAATTGTAAAAAAGTTATCACATAAATATTTGGCCCCCAAACTTAGTCAACTAATTTTACTTCTATCTTGTCCTTCTCTTGTACAAATACTTTAAATACTCCTGATAAAGTCATCTAGACGAGATCGCTATTTAGTATTATTATTTTATTATTATTTTGTTATTGTATTATTATTTTTTCTTATAGAACATATCTTTTTTTCTATGAAATTGTGTGGTAGATAAAATATATAATTATCTATCTGTCTGTTTCGAATGGGAATTCTTCCATTTGATTTGTATCCCATTTAACTTCAGAGCTTGTATCAGCTCATGATAAATCTTGGCAAATACCACATCTTACGTCAAAGCCATTCAGTGTCATTTCGTTTGATATGTTTTGCAAAATGACATCAATCCAAGATGCGATTGCAATTTAACATCCTGATTATGAAAGCATAAATATTGGCGAACTCCGTGGTGCAATGGCTTTCAAATTTAGGAATACCTGCGGGGGTTGGCTTCGAGTCCTGTCCCGAGTCTGAATGTTTATGTATAAAATTTATTGATCGACAAAAAAGCGTTTAAGCAATATATGAATGGTGTTACCGTCGCCTATGAGTGTTTGCAACGCCAGTGCATCGCGAACACGCTGCTGTCCCATAAAGATACAGGAACTTGGATCACTAATGCCGGAACACAAAACAAAGTGATTATCGCGGCATACATAGGACCAAAAGTGGTCGCCATCCAGACGGGCTTGAGGCCCTACCACGTAGCTAGGGTGTGTTGTTTTGTCGCCTTTTACGATAGGACGACCCCGACTTCAGAGGTAAGTATTCTTTCTCCTCCCCCGCAACCGAATGGAACCATCTTTGAATCGCTCTATATTTGGTTTGTCTCTCCTATTCAAATCAATCCATTTTCAAAGTCTAAACCACAAACCTGGCAAAGTATTTGAAATGTATGTTGAGCCATCATTGCCAAATTGTCAATCAGCCTTGAGATTGGTAGCGTGTTGTCAATATCTCAGTGTTGCCCGTTGCAAAAAGCTAAGATTAACCCTTTACGTAGTTAGCTATCTAGATTGCAATTCAATTTATTTATACTTATGTATTTGTATTTACTGTTGTACTTACTTATTTGCTACATTTCAGTCATTAATTAATCATTTTTTCGGCATACAATTAATTGAATAGTAATATTTCTATCAATTATCAATTATTGAAGAGTGAAAATTGTCATTTCAATAGTCGTTAATTGTATATAATAAGTGTTATTTATTAAAAAATATATTTATATATACCTAGTCAGGTCATAAGTATTGTCACACAGTAAAAACTTTTCTTTTAGAATGCTGGCCACAAAAAAGTTTATTGAATTCGAATCTCGAATTGTTCATGAAAATAAAAATGTATACTTTTAGAATTTTACTCATTTTTTAAATATGGAGTGGACGTTTAAAGAAGACCGTGTTGCAGTTATTGCGTTGCATCGTTGCGGTTACGCGCCAATTCAAATTTTTAACATACTGAAAAATTTGAATATAACCAAAAGATTCATTTATCGTACCATCAAACGATACAATGAAGACTCTAGTGTAGATGACAGGTCAAGAAGTGGTCGCCCTCGGTCTGTTAGGACTCCAGCAGTGATAAAAGCTGTGAAGGCACGAATTCAAAGAAATCCCAAACGTAAGCAGAAACTGTTGGCCCTTCAGATGGGGTTAAGCAGAACCACGGTGAAAAGGGTGTTATATAAAGACTTAGGGCTTCGGGCATATCGAAGAAAAACAGGACATCGTTTGAATGCTCGTCTAATGGACCTGAGAATGGAGAGATGCCGCGCTTTGTTGAAGCGGTGTGCTGGAAAAAAATATCGGGAAATTCTTTTTTCGGATGAAAAAATGTTTACCGTAGAAGAGAGCTACAACAAACAAAATGATAAGGTGTACGCACACAGTAGTGAAGAAGCGAGCAACCGTATTCCGCGTGTCCAACGAGGTCATTATCCATCCTCGCTCATGGTATGGTTGGGAGTTTCTTATTGGGGCTTAACAGAGGTACATTTTTGTGAGAAAGGTGTAAAAACGAATGCTGTTGTGTATCAAAATACAGTCCTGACGAACCTTGTGGAACCTGTTTCTCATACCATGTTCAATAACAGGCACTGGGTATTCCAACAAGATTCGGCGCCAGCTCATAGAGCGAAGAGCACACAAGACTGGCTGGCGGCGCGTGAAATCGACTTCATCCGGCACGAAGACTGGCCCTCCTCCAGTCCAGATTTGAATCCGTTAGATTACAAGATATGGCAACACTTGGAGGAAAAGGCGTGTTCAAAGCCTCATCCCAATTTGGAGTCACTCAAGACATTCTTGATTAAGGCAGCCGCCGATATTGACATGGACCTCGTTCGTGCTGCGATAGAGGACTGGCCGCGCAGATTGAAGGCTTGTATTCAAAATCACGGAGGTCATTTTGAATAAACTTTAATGTCATAAGAATCTATGTTTTGTTAAGTTCATTTTGGTATATGAATGGTTACATAATTAATAAACTTGTTACAATTATTTTACATTAAACATGTGACAGAATTTATGACCTGACTAGGTACTTTGTAGTTATTTATACATTAAGCCGACTTTATGTAAATTGGAAGATGATTATATATTCGAATGATCATACCAAAAATACTCTATTCAGTATTAAAACTATCTAACGTGTTTAATACCTTGTTTTTCTAATCTCAACTGTATGTGAAATATGTGGAGCTTAGAAAAACCTATAGTTTCTCGCCACGTCTTTAACGCTCTCATATATCTTGCTATCTATACAGATCTTTCAATGGTTTGTATACCATTTGTTCGCCAAAGTAATAACATGTCGTCTTTGTCAAACCAATATCTACTATGTACACTTTTTTGAGATTTCAACAATCTGACTATTATGACTAGTTTGACACCCAAAATTGGATATATAAAAATCGCTATGTGATTCTAATCATTACATTACTTTAACATCAATCTGTTTTCGATTTACTAAAGCCATTTCCGCTATTCCATCACCTGACAACTCTTAATGGCGACCTTGGCCAAAATTAGTGTCAAAAGCATTAGAGCATATTAAAAACCAATCAACTAAATCTCTTTAAAAGAAATTGTTTCTTGTAAAACTTTACATGACAAAGTTTTTGCTCCATATTTCAAAGTTTAACTTTTTGCACATAGCAAATAATGGTTTCAAACACTTGAGTACGGAGTCTTAAAAGTTCACAAATAGTGACAGTCAGCACACTCCAGTGGTGGGACCCTCATTCGATTTTAATTCTTTATTTATTTTCTTGAATTTACAACTGGAATGAAGTATTTATCGATTACTAAATTAGAAGTAATTTGAAGTTAAATAACATTGCATAAATAACAATGTTTATGTGTTATATGTTTCAAACTAACAGGTGTTTTGTTGATGACAGTATAATTGGAATTTTGATATGTTATTCATTTAACAATGTGGTAAACATCAGTAAAAAGTGTTTTCATCGTCTGTATTTTAAAAATTGATGATAAACACCTTTCATAGTTGTTAAGTGCTTATTATTGCATGTTGTTTTGCATGAATTAATTAATTTAATTTAATTTTTCTCTTTATAAAATTTTACTTATATGTTATCCTGAATCTAATAGCACAAACATTTAAAGTACATATAAAACAGAATAATTCATATAATGTATTATAGAAATAGAAACCTCCACGCCGGAGCGAATGATTATATTCGCTATAATAAAAAAAATCAAACTTTTTAAGTGACATAAGATATTAACCGTAAACAGGGTCATGAGTGTACAAAATGACATATCTCATAGTTTGATTTCTGTACTGTTGAAGGCTTTTGTGCTATTAGTATGTTAATTGAGATGTTAATTAATAGTTATATTATACTAGTTTTGTAAATCTAGACTTTAATGGATGACACTGAAAACCAGATTTAAATTTGGCATTTACAAAAACGTACTCTGAAGAGTATTAAATATACTCATTCATTATCGAATATACAGTTTGATAAATTGGATTTTTTTATTGCTTTTGAACAACAGAGAGCGGCCCCCTAATAAATATTATTTAATTTTGCGACGCCATGTAATCACTAGCACGCTGCCGTCTGCGTAGGGAACTATTATAACCTGGGTAACTTGTGCCGAAATACTGAGACCAGGGTGGTTGCGATCCATTTGGGAAACTACCAGCTAGCTGGAATTGTTTTGTCTCCTTTTACATCAGGTGCACCCGGCCGCAGAAGTCAGTATCCTTACTTCACTCCCGCACGGAGAAAAGTTGCTCAAAGTATAAGTATAATATTTTAAATAAATATTTTAACAGGCTGGCTTTTCGTAATTGGTTTTCATTGCGTATTTAAATTCATTAACAGCGTTTTAAGTTAGAAGACTCCTTTTCTTTAACACCTTATTTAACGTTAACTGGATGATAGTTACAAATCCTTAACATCTGTAGAATGTTTCATTAATTTTTTATTTATTTATGGAGCCGGTGGATGGTCGCTGGCAAAGCTGATCCTGAGATGCCGAAACGGATGTACATTCACCCCGACTCGCCGTCAACGGGCGAACAGTGGATGCAGAAGGTGGTGTCATTCCACAAACTGAAGCTGACCAACAACATCAGCGATAAACACGGTTTCGTGAGTACTTATAATTTTTTTTATATCTGGAATGGAGGATATTTGATAAAAAACATGTTTTATTACAAAAATTACTCAAATTATAATTATAATTTTGGTTTCCTCTTTTAAAATAAGTCTATTCTACTTTTTTTAAACATTTTTAACCAATGAATTACTTTTATCCATTACTGCTTAGGTTTCGGGTTAAATTCTCGACTGGGTCTGAAACGAACGGAGTTTCAAGGTTCGTTCAAAAATTTCAACGCAACATTTAATTATAAAACTCCTTGTCTTTATGTTGATTATATGTTAATATGTTCGAATGGTTGATTTAAAATTAGAATCATTAATCCAAATCTCCATCTCCAACATTCCCTTTATTTGTTTTGTGAACGTTCATTTTAACAACAAATCATCTCTAATGTATCATTTTAACCAAACAAAAAATCCGCCACAAACCAAAAAGACAATAAAGTTTCCGTTACCTTTTTTGTTGAACAGAAGTTTTTTTAAGGTCTGATATTATAATTATAAAAGGTTGGACCCCTGTTGTCGGACAGTGGGTGTGCTTTGTCCCGTTTACGCTTATTATGGTTATTTACATTGCCTACATCTTACGCTCTTTAGTGATGTTCAATAGATAATCTGTAACGTATTGTGTGCGATCAAGGAGGTTCATTTCAAAGCTACTTCTTAATCAAGTGATACTCTATGGAAAGGGACCGTAAATAATCTATGATTCTTATACTCGTATTCTTTTTTTAAACTTCATACAATGTTTATACATATTTATGATTATTTATTGGCATTTATAAAAGTTACATTATCTGTTTCAATATTTCGATTAGTTTTTGAATTTAGAATTAAGAAAGAATTAAAGCGCCTATTAAATTATAGTTATGTTATATTTTTATGTGATCTGAAAAGTTAAAGTTAAACTAAAATATATAAATACTGTGATAATTCACCCAGCGCCACCTAGTCCCAAAGTAAGTTGCAGAGCGTTTCTTTTATGGATACTAAACAATTGATAACTTATATTTTTTTTACAAATAAGTAAATTTTGTATATGTCTAATGACATTTAGACACGAGATGTGAGTGTAAACCGTGACTTCTACAGGTGTTACGTGCGAAATCCATTGCGGCACATAGGTCGTCGATATTGCTTTTACATTACGTGGTCGTTGATAAACTTATGATAAGATGGGCCTCTAGGAATATGGGTTACTCTTCCTGCTATTTCACTTTCACATACCAGGTGTACCTACCGGAATGTCATTCCCGGTTTTTTCGGTCATCTCCGGTCACTATTCAATGCAGAAATGACTTCCGATCATACCTTTGAAGCAGGATTTTGAAAAATTATGGATTTTCCATTTGCCTGTCTCTCAATTGATGTGGCACCCATCTTCCTTTTGGATTTTCTACGTTGTCGTTTGTCGTAATCAGTCACTAATCGTTTCTTGGGTCACATTAAACGCTTCTGTCAATTGTTTTTGATTTTGGGTTGAGTTCTCATCGAATAACTCCCGCAGTTTCGTATCTTCAAACTTTTTCGGTCTACCAGAACATTATTTGTCTTGTACATCGAAATCAACATTTTAACGTTTTCAAAACCACGCCTCACATGTTTTTAAGGTTAGAGCATGCTCACCGTAAGTTGCCACCAGCAAATGAGACTTTCAGTGGCTTTATTCTTTTGATTAAATAATAAAAGTAATGCGTGCCGCAAATGCACGCTTTCAGGAACGAATCTTGACATTTTCAAATAGGTTTCAATCTATGAGAGTGTTACTTTCGCAAAACCTATAGCTTTAAAGCCCGGTGTCATTACAATGAAATGACATATGTGTTAAATCATAACATTGCATACGTAAGTCTAGCGACACCGGTTAGGAAGACCGGTAATAACTTTCCGGTACACCTGGTATATAGAGGTTTTTTTTTTTGAAGATTTACGGATAATGATATTTGCAAAGTTGACAGCTGTAAATATTCATTTACCTATTTCCATTCCCTACGCTTTTTTCTGCTTCTTTTTCCAAAAAGAAGCAGGATAGTATCGCTAGACCATAGAGTTTACTTGATCGTAATATCAGAAGCATCCGCAATTTTATTTCTAACTAAAAAACATTTTGGATATGATTCCTGTAAAATCCGTTCTTAGTGAGCGTCTACATCGTGAAATGAGTAATGAGTATTAAATAATAAATACAATGTCATGACCAGTTCTGAAAACTAAACACTTAAAGCTACAATTTGCTTTCTTCTTTATTACTATGCGACTATTTTCCTCAGAGTTACAGCTTTTTGAAAATCGCCCTAAAATTTAGATTTTTTATATCCCTTAATTTTTGTGTCTAGTGTAATTTTAATACCGTTTAAAAAAGTTTAATACCGTCTAGATGTTATATATTGCGAAACCCCCCAGAATCCTCATTACAAACCGAGGCATAAAATAAAAAAAAATCCGCTACCGAAAACGAAAGCGGTTGACTTTAAAGGAACATAATACACTTGAGCGAGTTTACACAACCGCGATCCAATCATAGATAAGACGATTGTTTTTTTTTATTCACTCGATGAGCGTTTGTTTTTTTATACTTTTTTATCCGTCCGTGTCAGGTCTTTTGTCTTTGACGAGGGACGCGGGTAATTGAAATAACGACGTTCCCGCCTTGGTATGCATAGAATTTTGGGAACAGCTGAGTGTTATACAGAATGATGTTTTTTTTTGCAAATTCTCAATATTTTTATCATTTTATTCGATTATTTTAAACGCATGTTTTGTGCTTATCACAAGGGAACGTTAATATAAATTCTGTTTCCGATGTCATTCAATTATGTGTACTATGTATTATCTAAAAATGATATTCTGCTTAATTTTTGCTGGTAGTACACACAGATTCTTGTACATTTTTATTTCACGCTTTTGAAAGGTGGGTCACATTTTTGCAGACACTACAGTTTTTCAGGCGATTTTAGTTCACTCTTTATGAAGAGCGTGGGCAAAAATCTAGACTAAGATTCATCCACATCTTTCACTGTGATCCATTAAATTCTATGCATACCAAGATTTTGCCATAATACTTTTTTCCTCGAATCGGAAGTTAGAAGATAAAGCTAAGATCGAATGTAACCAACCATCCCTTTACGGCCAGATTGCCTTGTTGTTACCGAAATATATGTTATTTTGCTAAAATGTCAGAGTATCGAATATCTTATTAACAGAACACAAACACACACAAAAATCTCGTAAATAAAAATATATATTACAAAAATTGTAATGTTTCTAAACACATCTTATTTATTAAATAAATACTAATTATAGAAATTCAACTTTTAAAAATTAAACAAATAGCTTGTGAATTTCTCTCAAAACTATATACAGAAATAGAATCTACATACCCATAGATATTACATTAAAGAATTATCCGACGAAAATTGAATGGGTTTGCTTAATTTCTAGACACATAAGACCATTGTAAAACAGAAATTTATTGATTTCATCACCGTATATCTATAACCATGATTTAGCTTGAAAATTAGAAAACGTGTTAAATTCTTCTGTGATTGCTTAATTATCCAAATGAATGAAACAATCCGGATTAATGTTGCCAGTTGCACGAATCCCGGGAATATGTAGATATTATTTATGTAGGTAGTTTGTAATTTTCTTCTGATATTTGAATTATAATGAATTTTATATTCTGGGGATATAATTATATATCCTTAAAAATGCTTTTATTAATCGATGTAGCCAAGATAGATACTTGCCTTTACTCGAAACAGTCGCTTATCAGCACACCAGCCCTTTTACACCATTTAACTATACAGTCTTTTTTTATTGGAATCAATATGACATTTCGAATTAGCAAAATAATGACTTGTTGTGTCCACTGAAAATCTTTATCATGGTATAAAAGGTTTAAAAGTAGATAGTTGTATCGGTTAGTTTCTTTATTAAAGTTATTTTATATTTATGTAGATAACCTAAATTTGTTTTAAGTCTTAATTATAATATTAATAATAATATTTTGTGACAATTCACACAGCGTCATCTAGTCTCAAACTAAGTAGCACTTGTATTATGGGCCCTAGACAACTGATATACTACTTATATACTTTTTTTGTAAATAAATACATATTATACATAAACACTCAGACGCGAGACGGGAATCGAACCCGTGACCTCCGCAAGCGTACCGAAGTACGTTATCCGTTACGCCACCGAGGTCATCAATTCAACTGATTCAACTATTTCTCCGCACTTTTCCACTGTTTTTCTCTGTCAAAAGTGGATTATTTTGGATAAAACAGGATAGTATTGGAAAAAATGGAATAGGAAAATACGTATAAAATAAAAATAAGATAGAATCATCCTTAAGATAATCATACTTATTGCACAAATAGAAACGTAACATTTACAAGACAAAAATGTAACTACAATGTAAAATTTAAGTACACACCTGAGAAAGCTTAACGACACTACAGCGGCAGATGAATATTCTTAGTAACCTATTTCAATGGCTGAAATGGTCAAACGAAACCTAGTAGAAGCAGTATTCATGGGTAAATTAGTAAAGAAACAAACAAAGAAAATATCTAGTAAATTCCCCAAATAGGTATTTATCATGACTATATTTTTGAATCATTAAAACACAAAGACTATCTAATCTATTTTACAAGATAACTACCGTAACTTTAACAAAAAGTGTAAAACTTCGTGCAAATTCATAGATTCTGTTGTTCTGGCAACACCAATCATAACTAGTCGTTTTACAATATAACGATTTGAGGCAATAAACATAGAATTTATTTTTATTTTCCATTCTAAGTGTGTTATTCTTCCTATACATTCGTAACAAGACTAAAAAACTAGAAACAAAAAGCTTTGGCGCCTCTTCAGCCATTATTTCAAAACTTTTCGCATTTATAACGGCTTTTTATAAACTATAAAAAATTTACTGCAATCAACGACCGTGTGATCTATACATATTTCTATATTGCTTAAGATTTTATATTATTTTGATTGTGAAGTGAATCAATTGTCTAGGAACATATTCATTAAACATGATATTTTGGAATGTCGCAAATTACGTGAATACTTCACGATTTAAGCGATGATTATAGTCATCCTGGTGATGATGTTTTGTCTATGAACACCACATCTTAATTGTCACACCACACTGTTAGAGAAATATTTAATTTACCAGTCAACAAACGTTTCGGTTCTTCAGTTTTTGACATTTTCATCTAAGGAGCCCTATTCATCAACTAGCATCCAATTCTGTAACAGTATTTTGAATTATGAACAGTTGTAACATAATGAGAAAAAATATTTTGAAGTCTTTTGTTTACTTAGCGTGAATCTACAATAAATCTTGGAAGTACAATGAATTGGAGAGACACGGAATCTTTAACGCAAACTTGATTAAGCGTACATTCAGATAATGACGATTGGCTGATAAAGACGAATTTACAACATTCACCAAAGTGAAATAATATCGCGAATGTGATTTTGGGGCCAATCTCGTAGTCCTTTTAACTCTCATTCTCTCTTTCTATTGACACTAGTTCATAATTGTGAGATCTTCTTCCACCTGCCCTTATCCCACATTATATGGGGTCGGCAGAACATTTTCCTTCCTTTCTTCCTTCCACTCTCCTCTGTTAGCCGTCATCCCAACATTTTTATCCGTGCAGGGGCGGAGAAAGAATACCAACCTCTGCGGCCGGGGTCAGCCTGTCGTAAAAGGCGACTAAACAACCCACCCTAGCTACGTGGTAGGGCCTCAAGCCCGTCTGGTTGGCGACCACCTTTGGTCTTAAGTATGCCGCCATAATAACTTTGTGTTGTGTTCCGGCATTAGTGACCTAAGTTCCTGTACCTTTATGGGACAGCAGCGTGTTCGCGATGCCACTGGTATTGCAAACATTCATAGGCGATGGTAACTGCTAAATTCTAAGCGGGCTGTTAGCCTGTCTGCTGTCCTACAGCATTAAAAAAAATCTCCTTTTTTCCCATATCATCTTGTACGCAATCTATCAATTTTTTGGTCTACCTCTACTCCTGTATACATCCACTATCATTTCTATCATTTTTCTTGTTATATGGCATTCTTCCATGCGCATTACATGACCAAACTACGCTAGTCTATGAGTTTTATGTTTTTTAATAACTAGCGCTGCTTTCACACTTCCTCTAATGTAATAATTGTGAGATATTAAACCCAAACTATGTTGAGGAACTCGATACTTCGCTAATATAATTATATTATAATATTAATAGACGAAACCAATCTGACATCATCCTATATAACGTCACGAGTAACAGGTAGGAGTGAAAGATGTGACAGTCGTATTTTTTATTCAATTTAGTCCAACAGTCTGACCAAAACATAAATTTGAATTAATTCTACTATATAAACTATATCCCACACTCAGGATGGTCTAGATTCTCTTAGCTTTCAGAGAGACTTTGCTTCTCTTCGCGTATTCTACCATCAGTACAATGGGCTCGGTGTTCATCCCCATTACCTGGAGCGTCTTCTTTCTTGTACGAAACGGTTCTCAACAACGTTCATGTTGTTTTGATAGAGCTTTCGGTTGAGATTTTCCCAGCACGGTACAATATGGGATTTTTCAAAAATGGTGTTATAGAATTTTATTAGGTACGTCGGTATTGCCCAAATGTTGCAAACGAGCATATGCGACGGTGACCACCTGCAGGGTCGGCCGTTTGGATGTCTGCTATATTGCCACAGAATAGATATTCTGCGAATATTTTTGCTTCGGTGCCTTTCTTATTTTGCCAATAAAACAATAATAGCTGGATGAGGATCTATTTACGTTAGCTTACATTAAAAAAGTGGTCCCACTCATCAATCACGGTGCCCATTGGATATATTGGCCGCAATTCGTTTTATTTACAACACCCTTAACTCAGGTCGCGGCACTTTTATAGCACTGTTAACTGCTCCGGGGTTTGTCTCAACAATTATAATGACATATATAACGATGATTCACAAAGCGTATCTTATCGTTTTATTACAGTATTAACTTTTGCGATTTATATATGTAAATTATATTTGATTGTTTTTATTTCAAAAGTATGATAAATTTTAAAGGCTAACATATTTACTCCGTTCAGGGGCGGCGTAAGAATACCAGCCCCTGCGACCTATCATAAAAAGTGGTTAAACAACCCTTGCTACGCGATAGGGCTCCAAGCCCGTCTGGATGACAGCTGGTCTCTAATTATGCCGCTATAATAACCTTGTGTTGTGTTCCGGAATTAGAGATCCAGGTTCCTGTACTCCTAAAGAACAATAGCGTGTCTGCGGTGCCCCTAGCGTCGTAAATATTCATAGACGATGTTAACTGCTTACTATTTATTAAGTGGGCCGCCAGCCTGTTTGCTGTTCCTTAGCAATAAATTCCTATGACAGAAACAACGCCATCTAGCCCCAAAGATAATTTAGAGCGCTTGTTTTATGGGGACTGGAAACATGATATAATTTACACCCAGACTGGAAGGAGAATAGAACTCGTGACTCCGCATGTATGAAAAATGGCTTTACGACAACACGGAGGTCGTCCTTATCACGGAGAATTATGAAACCTCCATTCTCTCTCCTCTATCTCTATCTTCTTCCTGCCCTTATCGCACATTATACGGGGTCGGCACAACATGTTCCAGTCTCCTCTGTTAGCCGTCAACTCTACCTTTGTAAAATATTTATATAGCTTATATCCGATGATTGTTACTTCGACGCGCCTATTAGAACTCTTCCTTGCTTGCGGACTCGCGACAGGGTTGTGTGGTTCTCTTGAAATGTGGCCGTGCAATTTACTAAAATACCTACTAAAGCCACCCTAGTGTTTTACTATTCCCGAGCGAAGGGATATCCAAGTACGTTTCCAGCCGTTGTGTATTAATTGGTACATTAATTAAGACGCATAAATACCATAAAATTAACTTCAAATTTCAGTGTTAAAAGGATTGGTCAGCCCATTCAGGGCCCACTTAGTAATAAGCACTTACTGTCGCCTATGGATGTTTGCGACGCCAGAGGCACCATCACACTGCCATCCGTATAAGGTAACTGAATCTAGGTCACTCATGGAACATAAGGTTATTATGACGGCATATTTGGAAACTGGATTGCGACCACCTTTGGTCTTAAGTATGCCGCCATAATAACCTTATGTTGTGTTCCGGCATTAGTGACCCAAGTTCCTGTATCCTTATGGGACAGCAGCGTGTTCGCGATGCCACTGGCATTACAAACACCTATAGGCGACGGTAACTGCTAAATTCTAAGCGGGCCGTCAGCCTGTTTGCTGTCCTACAGCAATAAAAAAAAACTGATAAATAAAAATGCTTAGTAAGCACTGTCCTGTGACCTGTGTATTGTATGGATCAGGATGCTGGGCCACAAAGGGGAAGGATAAAAGGATATTGCATCCGCATGCTGCGGAGATGCGAATGGTGAGATTACAGTGTTACAAAAATTTACAAAATTAGAAATATATCAGTGGAAGTTCGAAAGTGGCGCCAGTGATTGAGAAGCAGAAAAGTAATAAAATAAGCTATAATAATGCGAAGAGAAGAATATCATGTAATAAAAAAAATGATGGTAATTAGAGTGGATGGATACAAAAGGAGTAGACCATAGAAAAAATGGATGAATTCTGTAAAAGATGTAATGGCAAAAAAAGGTGTGAATGTTGACATGACGATATAGAGGAGAGTGCAAGGAGAGAACATGAGGAGGTCTACCACTTAGCTGTTGTGATATCGCTCCAGATCCCGCTTTTTATAGAATCTGCATCCGTATATAAAAGGCGCGCGAGTGTATTCTGTATCTAACAATACGTAGTTTAAACACGCCTTAATACGTAATCCGAAATCGGTCGAGCGAATAATTTCAAGTAGCATTGTTGGTAACGCGTCTTTTGCGTTAACAGCTGCTCGGGTTTTGAAGATGTGTTTTTATGTTTACCAAACTTTACAAACTACCTTGTAAGATTCATCTGAGTGGTTTTTATTTGTTTCGTGATTTAAAAAAAAGAATTTACATGAAATTAAAAAATATATATTGACGTGTTGCTGGGGAGTTGCCGATTCTTCTCATAGTAACAGCCAAACGTTGTATAACGGTGGCTATATTAGTTCATGTTGTACTCGCGTCGGTGCCGTGCCGCTAAGAGAGTGGCTGACTATGGCGCAATAGTGATGTGCGTTCAAATTAGGGATGCGTATTAACATCCTCTCCTGCTTTAAAAACTCCTTTCAAATCAATGGACATATACGGTTGACTGCTCTCCTTAATATTCCTTTCGCCGTCTGGATTTCCGTAACGTGGCATGCTCCATCTGTACGATTCTTCCCAGTGGCCATTTCAGCGGCGGGGCCAATCTCCTGCTTAATCAGTACAAGTTGCCCATGTTCGATGTCCGGCTGGCGTCGCTTCCTGCCACTTCGTTCGCTGTTGTAGTTCGCTTACATACTCTTGCCTCCAACGCGTCCAAAACTGTTGCCTGGCTTGCTCTATGCCGCAGTAGTGATGGGCAGTAGTGATGCGCGTTCAAATTAGGGATGCACCTTAACACATGTAATAAATAAAATACTTAAACGACTTTGAAAAAATTTCTAACTAGGCATTTTGGCATTAGGCACGACAACTAATTAATGAAACGACTGAGGGTCTCCACGTCAATACGCTTACGGAGGACACGGATTGATTCCCATCCTGCGTTTGGGTGTTTATGTACAATATGTATTTATTTATAAAAAAAAGCATATATGTAATATATCAGTTGTCTAGTATCTATGATACTGTGACGCTATGTGAATTGTCGCAGTATATTATTTGTTAGAATTGTCTTTAATCAGGTACTTCTATCTTACTACATATCAGAATAACAATATAATTCAATTTCATAACAGGTATTTAAAAATCATTAGGACACCAAAAGTAACTTACTTCAAAGAAACCATTCAACTTCGTCACAATACTCAATCCACGAAGTTAATGGTTACTTAAATTTTTACTCAACATCTTCAGAACTTCGATATCGACGCAACATCTGAATATATCTGGCTTCATTGGAAATTCAGTCTGAAGTAAAAACTTTTTACGCAAGACGTGGCGAAGTTTCGCACGGGTTCGTCGATAAATAAACACAAATAGGCGGAGGTACAAAGGCCAACAAACCGGTGCGCTTGCTTGAACAGGAAAAGGCATATGCTCCGTAATTTATATACAGTTATTGATCAAAAGATGTCCTTTGGGAGGCATCCAACCGTCCTGCCGATCGGTGGGCCCCCGAATTGTTCTCTATTAGACAGGGGTGATAAAATCTTGCTCGTAAGTGGGCGAATGGTTTCTTACGTATCGACAGGGTTGTAATTTATCGCGGTTAGAGAATAGGGGCACGGTAACTGATAGAGGCTTATAATTTATTCAATTTTATCAGTTGTTTCAAGTTCGCGTGTAGACTAGGTACACATATGCATAAACAAACAAAACGGATTATTACTATGAACTACCTTTTTTTTTTTTTTTTTTTTTTTTTTTTTTTTTTTTTTATACCGAGGAAAACTGTTACAGTTTCCACCAGCCTCCGGGGGAAGGCCGGTGGGGTATGTGGGATTACCTCCCGAGCGGGCTGCCTACTCCCCTCGGGCGGACCGGGGGCCAAGGCCGCCGGACCTACCCACTAAAAACCCCGGTCACCACTCTTGGCCTTAGAGGGGGCTTCGCAGGATCGCCTTTTGGCATTACTCTGCTAGGCCCCCAGCCAGACGTCTCCAATGAGGGTACCCCGAGTGGCAGTTCCCGCTGCCGGCGGTCACACTAGACCTGCCGGTGACCAGACACAGAGTGTCCAGTCGGGGTAGGGCACCCTCCGACTCATTGCCTTCGCCGGGAGCTTCCCCCGGAACTCCCGGCTGGCCGCTCTTACAAGAGAGCGACCGGCAACCCCTTCTCAGGGTGGGATGAGGTGCGCATAGCGTCTCCTTCCCCGATTCGTCCTACGCCGACGAATCGGTGGAGCTGCCGCGTCCTCCTCCCTCGCACGCTCGATGGCCTCCTTCTGCCGCATGACACTTTCAGCGAAGGAGACCACCGCGTTCCAGTTCCTCTCGCTGCGGAGCATTTGACCTACGATTGCCCGCAGCGAGAGGTCACCTCCCACCACACCCTGCAAATTAAATCGCTGGGGCCCCCAAGCGGCGCACTCGGACACCGTATGTTCTACGGTGTCTACTGGCGCGCCGCATTCCCAACAGGCCGGGTTCGGCTCCCGCCCCGCAATCTGGTGCAGGTACTTGCCGAAACAGCCATGGCCGGTCAGCACCTGCACCAGTCTGTATGTCAGGGTCCCGCTTGATCGCGAGACCCATTCCGACAAGTAGGGGCGGACTGCCTCAACAGTAACCCGGCCCGGCTCGGGAGGCCCCAGGATCCTTAACCAAGACTGGGTCAAGGCCTCCTGGGCGAGATCCCTGACCCGTCGCGACTCTTCCGGGCACAGCCGGAGTCCCCTCTCCCTGGCGTCGCGGCGCAGGCGGTACGTCTCTGAGAGGACAACCGCCTGCAGCTCCCAGGGCGGGTCGGCTGCCAGGAGTGCAGCCGCCCGCCAGGACACTGTACGGTACGCCCGAATGGCTCTCACGTCTATGACCCTCTGAGACCTTACTATGAACTACCTGTATTAACTTTGTCATCTGTTATTCGTTATGAATATTTAAAGGATTTAAAGGGCTTGTTTTTTAATCATTATTGCAGTTTTCATAAATTAATTCATTATTTAAAGCTAGCGTTTGTTTACTCGCGTTAAACGTAGTTCCGAAATTTACGATTTATATTTAGTTACGAAATCCCTATACACTTTTCTTCGTGCAGGGATGTAGTAATAATACTAACCCCTGCGTAAAAGCTGTCGTAAAAGGCGATAAAATAACCCTAGATACGTAGTAGCCCGTCCGGATGACAGTCACCCTTAGTTTTTAAGTATGCCGCCGTAATAACTTTGTGTTGTGTTCCGGCATTAATGACCCAAGTTCTGTACTCCTATTGGTCAGCAGCATGTTTGCGGTGCCTCTAGCGTCGCAGACACCAATAGGCGACGGTAACTAGTTACTATTAAGTGAGCCGTTAGCTTGTTTGCTGTTACTCAGAAATAATAAAAAAATATGTAGCAAGAAAAATTTTAGAAATAAAAGTGGTTATATATACTAGGGATAAATCAAAGATGTTTGAATTACATTAAAAATGATATCAATAAGAATGGCATAAATGTCGAGATAAATGCTTACAAAATGGAATGGGAGGAGACAACATGTCCTACCTAAAGTGAGATAAATTAATAAATATTTTAGGACATTTCACACAACGCTATCTAGTCTCAAACTAATATGCATAGAACTTGTGTTATGTTACTAGACAACTGATATACTACTACTGATATACATATGTAGTTCCTTTTGTAAATAAATAAATATTAGATTTTTTTTTTTTGTTTTTTTATTGCTGAAGAACAGCAGACAGGCTGACGGCCCGCTTAGGATTTAGCAGTTACCGTCGCCTATAGGTGTATGCAACGCCAGTGGCATCGCGAACACGCTGCTGTCCCATAAGGGTACAGGAACTTGGGTCACTAATGCCGGAACACAACACAAGGTTATTATGGCGGCATACTTAAGACCAAAGGTGGTCGCCATCCAGACGGGCTTGAGGCCCTACCACGTAGCTAGGGTGGGTTGTTTTGTCGCCTTTTACGACAGGCCGACCCCGGCCACAGAGGTTAGTATTCTTTCTCCGCCCCTGCACGGATAAAAGATATACGTAAACACCTATGGACGCGAGACGGGAGAACCTGTGATCTCCGCAAGCATACCTACCGGTATGCTTGCGGAGATCACAGCTAGCCGTAACGCCAGGCTGAAGAAATGCACGAAGAAGAATAAAAAATATTAATATTAATTTAACGCTTAATATAAAATGATTAAATAAGTTGTGTGTGTGTAAGTGAAAATGGTAAAAGTAATTCTGACTGATTTTATTAAAAATAACTGGCTTTAATAAAAATAACTAAAATTTCTTCGGAAATAGCCAATTAACTCGTGTTGCCATTAATTAGTTACTTTCGCGTGTGTGACCCAATCAAAATGTTTATTATTAATTAAAATTACATTAAAACCGAGGCAATAAATTTTATTGAATTCTTTTTTGTATCGAAACTTTCAATGCCGGAGTGAATTTTCACAATATTTATTTATTTATAATATTAAAATGATTATGAATATTCATTATTGTACAACACACAAAATAAATACAACATTGGACAAAAACAAAAAACAAAGATTGTACAATTGGCGGCCTAATTACTAAGAGCGATTTCTTTCAGGCAACCCTAAGATGAATTAAAGAAACCTAAGTGTTGCATTGCATATCCATTGCTTATTGATATGATATTTTGATAGAATAAAAATAGTAAATAGATACAGAAGGAGAGGTAGACCAAAGAAAAGACGGATGGATTGCGTAAAAGATATGGTGAAAAAGGGTGTGAATTTTGAGATGACGGCTAACAGAAGAGAGTGGAAAGAGAGAGCTGTTGTGCCGACCCTAGGATTTTGATAGAATAAAAAAGATATAATTTTTAAGTGAATCTGTCATCATACCAAATCCTTTCCCAAAGAATACCTCCCTGATACTTAGCGAAGCCAACTAGAATTTAACAAAACCTTTTTTCATCTAAAATATTACTTATCCCACCATTTGAAGTGTAAATTTTAATCCCTTTACGTGCTTTGTATGCCTCTTTATTGAATTTAATTGCACACTGGCGCCAGCTGGTTTACGTGCAATTATTTTGTTTAAAGCCTTTCTTGGATAAAGGTATCGATTCTAGTCATCGATAGTTAAATGGCTTACAATCGATTGGATATATTAAAATAATTTTTATAACTGAAATCGGTAAACAGGCAAACAGCCCGATAGTAAGTTATCACCGTCGCCTATATGTTTGCAACATCAGAGACCTTGCCAATGCGCTGCTGGCCTCAAAGAAGAATTAGAACCTGGTTTACTAGTGCCGGAACACTAGTTACTTACTTTTATTTACTAGTGCATGAGCATCATGTTTTAAAACCAGTGGTAGTATAGTTGGATGGTAGGATAGTTCTGTCGCCTGTTACGACAGGCCGCCTCCGGCTGTAGGTACGTATTCTTACTGGAGGGGTGGACCCCTGCACAGAGAAAAAGCTAGAAATGAGAATGAGTAGATGCAAAAGGAGGGGTGGTCCAAAAAAAATTGGAAAGATAGCGTAAAAAATGATATGATGTAAAATAGTGAATATGTTATTACGACTAATAAAGGAGAGCAGAACTCTCCTTCATGTTTTGCTGACCCTAACTTTTTTCACATTATTACATGTTTTATTCTCATCCGCTTAAACTCTGATTCTATGCCCTCAATTAGCCATTATGAAAGTTCTAGCCTTCTTCTCATCTCTAAATACTCGATATTTATTAAAAGGAGATTAATATATTCTTTTATGTATTTATTTATATTCTTTACATTTATTTATACATATTCTCTATTATCTTGATCCCAGGAGTAATCAATTTCATAAAAATCACTTAATTTCCCATTGTTTCACTCAATTTTCCATCTGAAATAAACTGTCCGTTACATGGTACATCCATCTGGCTTAACCAAGATAGATTGGTTAAACAGACTGGTAATGATATTTTCTTTTAACCTTGGTTGTTATATAATAATCCGCAAATTCGAACCCGGTTAATCTCCGAATTCGCTACCACGTACCTACACGCTATTGGGCGTACGTTAATCGTTACAGGCAGTGTTTTCTCCATACAAGGGCGGAGTAATATTGACCACTGCGGCTAGGGGTGATCTGTCGTAAAAGACGACAAAATAATGTTACCTAGGTTACTACCTACCCCAAACCAGGATGACACCTTGTCTATAAGTAAGCCGTAAGTGTTAACTTTATGCTATGTACTATAAGTGACCAAGGTTCCAGATCCCCTACGCAGACGGCACCGTGCATTGCCCCTGGTATCACAAACATCCGTAGGCGATGGTAACGGCTACCTATTAAGTAGGCCTGTATGCTGTTTCTCAACAAAAAAAATCTCAATACCTGCTTTTGTGATCTCATAGATATAGTTGAGTTATACCTTACGGTTGAATTCTAGACTTCGGGTTTAATAGCTAGAAAATAAGCTACGTTTTTTTCAGAAAACTGATGGATAGTCCAATTTTATTCGTACCCGAGAGAGACCTCACGGAAACAAAACTAGCAACAATGAAAGATTGAAATCAAATATTGCATTAATTTTCATAACAATTACCAAAGTAAATCTGATAACACTTGTTTAAACAACGTAAATTCTGTTTAATTGTTCAAAAACAACTTATTATAATATCTAAGTAATTGCAATTATATTAATTAAAAATATCATGTTGCAAATCTCACAAATTAACATTTTATGTGCAGATTATTATTCTTAGTGTCGAGTTATAAAAGTTTTAATATAAATAAAACATATATTATTGAATATAACGAGTTTATAAATTACAAACTGTTCTTTCTCTCATTTATTTACTAAAGAAGTAAACTGAGACAATTACTACAGCGCCATCTAGTTCATAATAAGCTGCAGAATGTTTGTGTTATGAGTACTAAACAACTCATTACTTATAAACGTATTTTCTTTTTGTAAATAAATACATATTATACATAAAAATACAAACTTGGCACGTGCGCTAGCCGTTGGTATACGGAGATATTGGTCTATTGATGTCATAGCTGCTGTAACTCCCTTAAATTAAAACCCCACGATGGCATGCACCGTTTAGGCAGTTTTTCTCGTATAAAAGCATATTATAGCATAATTGCTTGTATAGCTACAATGAAGGAATGTGCAACCCACCAATCCGCCTTGACAAATTACGGGACGATTGTGGGCTGTTATTATTATTTATAAATATCTAAGAAATTCTAACAAACTAGTGAAATGAAATAACCTTGATCAAAACTTTCCACATAACCCCAAATTAAACATATTTTACTATTTAGAAAAATATACAATGAACCAATCTGTAATTAGTGTGTTTCATCGTGTCGGGTTTTTTTTATATGTAATAAGTACTACAGGCGACGTAAGGAAAATAGAATAAAACTACTAAAATGAACTGGCCATACAGTGTGTTTAATATTTTACATATCAGAAATAATTTTATCCATCCAGGGGCGGAGAAAGAATACTAACATCTGCGGCCGGGGTCGACCTGTCGTAAAAGGCGACAAAACAAGCCACCCTAGCTACGTGGTAGGTACCCTTACGGGACAGCAGCGTGTTCGCGATGCCATTGGCCTTACAAACACCCATAGGCGACGGTAACTGCTAAATTCTAAGCGGACCGTCAGCCTGTCTCCTGTCCTACTGCAATAAATACAATGAGATATGTCAAAATATCAATTCAAATTTTATAAATATATTAAAAAACTAATGACATCAAGAAGTCCCGTCATCAATAGGTCAATCATTATCCTATTGAAATAAAAATGAAGAAATCGATAAAAAAACACTTTTCGAACCTGTGTCCTGAATTTTTATAACCATTTAAAGATTTCCTTGCGGCTGTGGCTTCGTCAACTTATCACATACCTCTATTTATAAATGGGTAAGAGGTTTTAAACTAAATGTTATTTGCCATAACAAAAATGGTGGCAATAATTGTGTTATAATTTATAATGGAAAGTACAAATACTTCAAAAAATAATAATAGTGAATATTTTACAAGGCAAACCTACTAAAATTAAACTTACTAAAATAAGGGCTTCATAGTGGAAATCGATATTAGTAATCCCTACGGAATAGAAAACTGCGGTTACATAGTACGTAGTGCGTAGATTGGGGTTGCTATAATATCCAAATGTTATACAAATATATACTCTATTTAGATGTATTACAGATGAAACAAATTTATTTTTATATGGTAAATATTAGTGTCAGTACAACCGTTTATTAATAAATATGTTGGTTATAGAAGACAAGCAGGAGCTGCGTGTCACGGAGATGAATATGCTGCGGTGGATGTGTGGAGTGACGCGGAAGGACCGCGTTAGGAACTCCCGCATTCGCGGTAGTCTTCATGTCCGTGACATTGCGGATAAATTACAAGAGTGTCGGCTCCGTTGGTACGGCCACGTTTTACGGCAACCGGATGCTTACGTGGGTAACAAATGTCTGGCCATGCCGCCTCCGCCGGGCCCCGGCAGGAGGGGTAGACCCAAAAAGTGCTGGCTTGACGTTGTAAAGGGTGATATGCGTGCCAATGGGCTCACTACCAGGGATGCTGAAGATCGTGCGAAGTGGAGAAGAAAAAGTCGGAAAGCGGACCCCGGGCGCCGAAGCGAGAGTTTGGGCTGCAACCGGGATACAACGCAAAGATGATGATGATGATGTTGGTTATAGAAGAAACTGTGAACAAATTGAACTTTTAATGTTCACGTCACATTTTAATATTTTTAAATACTTACATGTTTAAAGTGTAAAAATTAAATAATAACATATTTTAATATTTAAAACATAGAATTGATTATAAAACAGGCAAGCTTGGGTTAAGTTTTTTAAATGTGTTTTTTTTAAAGGAGAGTCTAGTCTAGTATATAATCCTACAAAACTTAAAGACCTTGCTAATTAGGCTATAATATGAACATGAAGCGAAAAAACTGATGATGGTGATTTTATATTCATCTCCGAGCGTGATACCTACCTACTAAGCTACCATGTACATTTAATTGAATAATTAAAATTTAATTCTAAATCTCAATCTAATACATTTGTAACTTCTTACATTTATAAACCTAACGGCAATTTTTAAAGAGAACACCCGTATGCCGCATGCATCCCTTTCCCATGGGATGCGAAACTTATACAAATATTTGCACCGGATCAAGTCCACACCGTGTTGTAGCACTTCACTAATGCTTAATCCGAAGCCCTACCACTGTAACTCACGTTATATTTGTTAATCGAATACTTACGAAATCCCATATTTTACTAGTTTCCACTACGATAGATTACCTAGTGATGTAAAATTCTTCTTTTTCCTATATCATACAAACGCTAGTGATTGTTAAATTTCATATTACTTCTTTAAAGTTTCAAATTTGGTACGGCCACGTTTTACGGCAACCGGATGCTTACGTGGGTAACAAATGTCTGGCCATGCCGCCTCCGCCGGGCCCCGGCAGGAGGGGTAGACCCAAAAAGTGCTGGCTTGACGTTGTAAGGGGTGATATGCGTGCCAATGGGCTCACTACCAGGGATGCTGAAGATCGTGCGAAGTGGAGAAGAAAAAGTCGGAAAGCGGACCCCGGGCGCCGAAGCGAGAGTTTGGGCTGCAACCGGGATACAACGCAAAGATGATGATGGTACAGATATTCATAATCTTATAAAAATTTAAATTCGATAATTGTCGTTTGTTAATAAATTACATTAATGATAAAACAATGTGCCAAGTAAGCTTCATAAAACTAATTAATGAATAGTTTAACTGTAATAACCGTATTAATGACTCTATTTTATTAAGAAATGTATTCTATTTCAAAATTTGCCATTAGTTTTATATTACTATAACATAATTATATACATATTAATTATATGTATTCGCAAAAAATCTTATTGCACGTTACATAAAAAAAATATTTTTTTTATATTTTAAAATGACAAAGAATATTCTAGATGCTTTCGAGAACAGTTAGTTACGGATAGGTAATCTATTTACAGGATTGTATTTACACTGCCCCCAGTGCAGTCGCAGCAAAAAGTGTCAAATGATACACGTATAGACATGTCGAAGTGCTGTTTGCAGGCCAGTCAATATTTGTGTTCACTTGACGTGTTTGATCCGCGGTGATTATTGGGCAAACAATCACTTGAAGTAACACAACTCTGATTGGAACAAAGAGGAACGCTTAATAATGTTATGTAACATAAAGAATATTAGAGACGTGGTGAAGTCAGACAGTCACAGCCCTAATACCTACATATTTCGTTTACATAGAACGTGCATAAAAACATTATAGTATTACGAAACAAGCTGTTATCTTGTAAACATAGGTAACATTTACCGCCATATTGGAGCACGATTATGTCTGACAGAGATGCCAACAATTTTTACGACTAAAACCACTCTTGTTTATAGAAAAAGAATAAATAATTCAAAGACAAAATAGAAGTATTAGGACGATCGCGTGCGGGGGACGCGTGCGTGACACGTCGTGCCTGAGCGTCGGCCATTTTGGTGCCCAAGAATCGGTGGCAAAATTGAGAAAACGACACTTCCCTCGGAACCACAAACTCACGTCATAAACTCACACGAAATTTATGCAAACGATCGAACGCAACGTAAACTACGCCCCTGGCGGAAGCATTATACCTAGTCAGGTCATAAGTATTGTCACACAGTAAAAACTTTTCTTTTAGAATGCTGGCCACAAAAAAGTTTATTGAATTCGAATTTCGAATTGTTCATGAAAATAAAAAAGGTATACTTTTAGAATTTTACTCATTTTTAAATATGGAGTGGACGCTTAAAGAAGACCGTGTTGCAGTTATTGCGTTGCATCGTTGCAGTTACGCGCCAATTCAAATTTTAAACATACTGAAAAATTTGAATATAACCAAAAGATTCGTTTATCGTACCATCAAACGATACAATGAAGACTCTAGTGTAGATGACAGGTCAAGAAGTGGTCGCCCTCGGTCTGTTAGGACTCCAGCAGTGATAAAAGCTGTGAAGGCACGAATTCAAAGAAATCCCAAACGTAAGCAGAAACTGTTGGCCCTTCAGATGGGGTTAAGCAGAACCACGGTGAAAAGGGTGTTAAATGAAGACTTAGGGCTTCGGGCATATCGAAGAAAAACAGGACATCGTTTGAATGCTCGTCTAATGGACCTGAGACTGAAGAGATGCCGCGCTTTGTTGAAGCGGTACGCGGGAAAAAAATATCGGGAAATTCTTTTTTCGGATGAAAAAATGTTTACCGTAGAAGAGAGCTACGACAAACAAAATGATAAGGTGTACGCACACAGTAGTGAAGAAGCGAGCAACCGTTTTCCGCGTCTCCAACGAGGTCATTTTCCATCCTCGCTCATGGTATGGTTGGGAGTTTCTTATTGGGGCTTAACAGAGGTACATTTTTGTGAGAAAGGTGTAAAAACGAATGCTGTTGTGTATCAAAATACAGTCCTGACGAACCTTGTGGAACCTGTTTCTCATACCATGTTCAATAACAGGCACTGGGTATTCCAACAAGATTCGGCGCCAGCTCATAGAGCGAAGAGCACACAAGACTGGCTGGCGGCGCGTGAAATCGACTTCATCCGGCACGAAGACTGGCCCTCCTCCAGTCCAGATTTGAATCCGTTAGATTACAAGATATGGCAACACTTGGAGGAAAAGGCGTGCTCAAAGCCTCATCCCAATTTGGAGTCACTCAAGACATCCTTGATTAAGGCAGCCGCCGATATTGACATGGACCTCGTTCGTGCTGCGATAGACAACTGGCCGCGCAGATTGAAGGCTTGTATTCAAAATCACGGAGGTCATTTTGAATAAACTTTAATGTCATAAGAATCTATGTTTTGTTAAGTTCATTTTGGTATATGAATGGTTACATAATGAATAAACTTGTTACAATTATTTTACATTAAACATGTGACAGAATTTATGACCTGACTAGGTAAAATAAAACAACAAAATTATTCCCAAGTATTCGGAATATTTGAAATGTTGAGGTGCGGACGACGAACTCTTTGCTTCTAATTATGGAGTTTTATTTAAAATAAGTTATGTTTTGATGTAATTATATGTATTACAGTTACTAACTTTAATTTTCCTAGCTTACACAAAAACGAGTAACACGGTATTAAATGTAATCTCATTAAGAATTCTACATAAGTATATAAAAAGCATTTAAATAAATTACAATAGCTAAAATTAATACTAACAGGAGAGAACATGTTGTGGGGTCGCCACAATTTTTTTTTATGTTGCAGACAGGCTGAAGGCCCACTTAGAATTTAGTAGTTACCGCCGCCTGTGGCTGTTTGCAACGCCAGAGGCATCGCGAACACGCTGCTGTCCCATATGGGTACAAAAACTTGGGTCACTAATGCCGGAACACATCACAATGTTATTATGGCGGCATACTTGCCCAGCGTGGTTGTTATCCAAACGGGCTTGGAACCACGTAGCTGGGGTTGTTTTGTCGCCTTTTACTACAGGCTGACCCTGGTCGCATTTGTTGGTATACTTACTCCGCCCCTGCACGGAGGATAATAATATAAATCATAAATACTCTATAAGTTCATAAAACTTTATCATGTAAGGTTGAAGCAATAATAATGAATCGTGGCCATTACCTTCGATTACATCTTCACTGAAACTTTGGCTGGCAAAATAAAACCGCGGAACTCAGGAAACACTCCAAATTTAGTTTTATTTCACTTTTAGTGTCAATAAAAACGTCACCGGGAACATACTTTCTAAAATTCCGAGGTTCACAACTCACGGAAAAGAACGAGCGTGTGACAATAAAATGCCCAAAACAAGTGGCATTAGTATAGAACCTTCTGGATGGGCTGGAGGCACGCATCTAGCGAAATCACCAGAGTAACCCGACCTACCACACCCGCTGTGAAAATTGGCGCTTCTGTATAAAAATACTAAAGTAGTTCTTAGGTGGAGGGCTCAAGTTATATTTGCCACATCTATGTGGGGTGGCAAATCACCTATTATTAAGGTGGGTGCCAAACTAACGATATCACGTGTTGTTTCTTTTTATGTATTTTTATATCAGCCTTGATGATGTAATTTAGGCCTTGTGAACTTTACTTTTTTCACCTTAAAATCATTTACAAGTATACTCACTTTTGTTTATGAGTACCTCGCCATATGACCTACCAACATTTTTTTTAATTTTATACCTCTTCATAGACGAGTTTTTATCTAGTTGCTTCTACGTTTATTTCGGAGATCGATTGTGATAAGCGGGCAAAGCTTTTCTTTCTTTCTTTTCTCATTTTCAAGTCTATACTTTTTGCACTTTAAGTCCTCATAGATAATATATAGATATAAATAAATTTGTTCTTAACAGAAGCGACTGACGTTGAAAATTATTTAATGTATGACAAACGAACCAAATGATATTTTTCAATTTATAAATAATTGTAAAAGGTAACGTGATGCGTTACTTTGATTTGACTGTGAAAGCTTTTCCAACGACCACTGGCTGCCGTAAACAGCGGTTGCTAGCGGTGCTAGTAAAGACTAGCGGTCTCAAGGCGAGGTTCCAACGCACTCACTTACGCACACCCTTTAACTTCGGATTGTCAAAAGAGAGCGCCTGCTCTGTAAAATCCTAAACCTCTGGCGCGCACTACGTACTAAATGAGGCCCGCCCTGATTCAAGGAGGCTAGTGCCCGCATGGCCCACGGGTTCAGCTGGTCAGTTGTCCATTGGCCCAGACACTTACAGGAAAAGTAGGGATAGGTTTTTAGTGGGTATCGCCGGAGTGGAAGCGACTGGCAAAAAGAGTTTTTTTCCTCTAGATAAAGTTAAAAGTCTTGGTGGGACCCTTTACATTCCAAACATTCACCAAATTCCTGTGTGTGTAGATTATGAATCATAAAAAATATAACTTAATAGACTTATTATTTGAATTAACTCTTACACCAAAGTTTAAATGGCGGAGAGTTAAAATAATTTGATATATTTATTCAAGTAAGTGGTTAAGCAACTAGCCGATAACGAGTAGATAAAGCTTATGATAAATGCACCGAAAGGGACAGGGCTGTCCAGTTCAGTTTGTAGAAGCGCAGTTTTTATATCTTTTGCTTTTAAATTACTTGTATACATTAATATATATTTTTATTGATGAGGAACAGCATATAATCTGAAAGCCCACTTAAAAGTAAGCAATTGCCGTCGGCCATATATGATTGCAACGCTAAGGGCAGCGCGAATACGCTGCTGTCTACGTAAGAGTGGCCCTACCACGTACTACGTGGTAGGGCCTCAAGCCCGTCTGGATGGCGACCACCTTTGGTCTTAAGTATGCCGCCATAATAACCTTGTGTTGTGTTCCGGCATTAGTGACCCAAGTTCCAGTACCTTTATGGGACAGCAGCGTGTTCGCGATGCCACTGGCGTTGCAAACACCTATAGGCGACGGTAAATGCTAATTTCTAAGCGGGCTGTCAGCCTGTCTGCTGTCCTACGCAATAAAAAAAAAAAAAGTATTGAAACCTAGGTCACCAATGCTGGAAAACAGCATAAAGTTATGGTGGCATACTTATGACTAAGAGTGGTTGATATCTAGACGAGGCTAGGGCTCTACCACGTGATTGGGGTTCTGTCGTTTCTTACGAAAGAAGTTAGTATTCATACTCCACCTCTGTACGTAAAATATTTTAATTAATATATGATAAAATATTAATATTTTAATAGTTTACAATTAATATAGTAGGAAATGCTTATTAAAAATATTTCAATGAAAATTGTATAAAATCAAAAAACAGCCTAAAAAGCTACTATCAAGCTCAATTATAATACAGTTTCGTATTCTCAGTACAGAATCTATATAACAGCCCAGCTACTGGATTCGAATCTTTTCGTAGAGAGCTCGGATAGAATACTCGCCGCTTGTCCTAGACACATTGGTGGGTTATTTAAGATTTCGATATATATGTACCTACACAAAAGGGAAAAAACTTATGTGTTACATGCCATATTGAGAATAAAACCTATAGCTTGCGACTTGAATACCGCTCTAAGTACAAGGATAACCCTTCGTGCGTCTGTGAACAGGCACTAGGGAAACTATTCCACATATAATATTTGAATGTCTTATGTTTCCGTTGACCGGGAAAGACGTGAAATGTGAATTGTGCTTAATTTAGAAATTGAAGAACAAAATATAGAACTGCAAAAGGAACAATGCGAAAAGTTAATAAAGTGTTGTAGTAAATTAATAAAAGTAGTAGTAAATTGAAAAAGAATTAAGAAATGTCATTACGTATATTAGATAATAAAATAAGCAATTTAATAACAACACGGAAACCAAAAAAATATTTTTAAAGAAGATAATCATAAAATATTGTTTACCTTTGAATCAAAATTCGTTTAGTAGACAACCCTGGAAAGGTTCTTTTACGAGTACTTATATCGATGGTTATCGTTCCACTAGCGACAGATAACTAATTTTTTAAAGATGCCTCAAATAGGGTACTTAAATTAGTTTGTAAGTAATTAAATATTTTTACGTCTGTCAGCGATAAAAAAGCATGCAATTCAATTCTATAAAACCTTATGTCTAGTCATTTTCATGACATAGGATTAACACTTCATAATTTGGGACAATTTTTGCCGGAATTGGCTTTTCGATTTGTAGTTTTATTTTACTTTAAATACTTAAGTCAGGAATAACATGTTTGTGTTTCGGAATTATTATTGTTTTTATCCGTGCAGGGGCGGAGAAAGAATACTGACCTCTGCGGAGTCGGCGTGTCGTAAAAGGCGACCAAACAATCCAAGCTAAGTGGTAGGGCTTGAAGCTCGTCTGGATGGCAACCACGCCTAGTTTTTAAATATGCCTTCATAATAACCTTGCTCGGCATTAGTGATCCAAGTTCCTGTACGCTTATGGGAGAGCAGCGTTTTAGCGATGCCCCTGGCGGCGCTGCAAACACCTATCATCGACGGTAACTGCTAAATTCTAATTAAGTAAATAACCTATCTGCTGTCCTACATCAATAAAAAAATATTTTAAATGAAGAAATGTGATCTATGACCTAAAAACGACTGTACATAGTAACATCAGAGTTTCTAATGGGTGCCAAACAAGGAACTGGCCAGTCTTTAAAAATATAACTGGATCATTCTAACAAGGCTGTCTGTAAGAAGTGGGACCACTACCCGATATTTAGGGAAATTTTATTACCGCAAATTGAAAACATTTACCTTAATATGCTAAATCAGTGGTATTATCCGTGACTATTAATTTTCAAATTCGCTGCAAATTGAAACAATATTATTTTCTAATTACATCAGTTCACCGTTCACAGTTCACAGTGTGTTATACACAATCTTCAAAAGCAAACAGATCAATTGATCAAAGGAAGACTAATTTTACGTCATGTAACAGCTTAAACCAGCAATTTTCGTAACCTTCACGTTTGAAATATGACATGTAGCGGCACCTTTATTTCGCCATACAATTTGCATAGGAATATCATAAAAATGTCACGGTTAACATGTTCTCTATGTGACTCGAGCACATCAGCGTGACACAGCCCTTTGGTTTTTATGATATAGGGTAGATAAAAAAGCTTGGACTCTAGGGGTTGCGAATTTTTTTTTAAATGACACCGATAGCCGATGATGGCTAGCTTGTAGGTAGTACTTAATTAAATATGCCGATAGTTGGATGTGTCATTCAAAATATAATATAGATAATAAGGTTTTAAACACGTAGTATGGATAATAGGGTGACCTGCTAGCATGGTTGTGATACCCCAATTGAGGGTAGCTTCAGCCACAGCCAAAAAGGCTTTTCCAATTATAATTGTTTTCAACGGAGGTGGCTACGGTCTCTAAAAACGAAACAACTTTATTCTAAATACAACTTTAATATCTCTGCACAAAAAAATATTACTAACGCAAAAAGATTTGAGGATTCTAAAATCCCCCGTAGCGTGTGCGGAAGAAGTATTTAAAATGGATATATACGAAGACAAGTATTCTGATCTAATGAGCCTTATTCTGTATTCACTCAACCTTGCAATAATTATAATACATTGATAACTTATTTTAACCAAAGTTAAATGAAACAACTTGCTTTTAAATAAATGTCATTATTAAGGAGTAATTAATGATTACATATTTATAGCTTACAATTATATTTATTGCATGTCTATAATTAATTATTTGCATTCAAAAATCCATAATATACATACAGTAATCCTAATACGGTGAAAATAACCAGCAAGTCGCTGAGCTGATACCAATTTAGGAAAACTTAAGCTTAAGTTACTTTTGAACTCATTTTGTATACCTAGGGTCGTTGTCAAACCAATATCTGCTGTGCTAAAAGTTAAAATTTGAGATATCTCCATAACTTTATGATATATAAAAACATTCTTATGTAAAATTTTGTAAGAAACAATATATTTTAAAATGATTTATATTAAAGTAATGTATTGATTAGAGTCACATAGCGATTTCTATATATCGTATCGGTGGCATACTAATCATAATATCCAAATTTTTAAATCTCAAAAAGTACCTACATAGCAGATATTAGTTTGATAATGACGATATATATATTTTTCTCCTAAATAAATAAAATATTTTCTTTCTTTTTTTTCTAATATCTCAACGTGTGTTATAACATAGTTATAATTAATTGATGTTATCATTATTGTTATCATATAGCCCGATTTGCAAGAGTCTATATCACGTATTTAAAAAAAAATACATACCTTAATCAATTATTATTACAATGCCATTAATATATTAAGAAATAAAATTAGGCGGGTAAGAATTCCAAAATTTCATTGATACCACGCCATACAAATAAATATTGCATTATATTGTTTCTCGTGACATTTTCGACGCCATTATTCGTGCATGTGAGGTATTCCAATTTTAAATTCGTCGTCACTTCACAAATCATAAACAGAATTTCAATATTTGTTTTCTGTGTATTTGTTAGGAGGGTTTTTGGAGAAATGTGCACGATTCCACGTTTAAGGAGTCTGCCCACTACTCCGTTCCATACCATGACCGTGCTAGGACCGTGTCAAGACACAAAAGCAAACGCTGGTCGGTTACGGAACGATCTAGTGGGCATAGTCACATACTTTTTAATACAAAGAATATTTTTTTGCCTGGCACGGTCATGGTATGGAACGGTGTAGTGGACAGACTCCTTTACTTTATGTTTTATTGTTTCAACTTCCATTTAGTTTGTATACTTTATCGATTGAGTTTAATTGTTTATTTTAAATTTTATATTGTGTGACTATATTTTAGTTTAATTGGTATGTGGTAGCCGAGTAGTCACACTCAAAGACAAACTAAGAGGTTATTAAATACTGACGATGTCAGCCGCGGTTCGCAAGCTGCATGCGGCTCTTTGACTCCTTGGTTACGGCTCTTCCGTGATATGTTTAGTCCTGGCACAGTTTATTACTTATAATCTATACAAATAAATAAAATTGGAGTATCTGTTTGTAATATTAAAATAACCGCTTTTTACTAAGTGCATTCGGTATACACAGGTATACACGGTATTTGGTATACACGGTATGTTGTTTTGGTATACATATACCAAAATAACATTTTTTACAATTTTTGTCTCTCTGTATGTCTGTCTATTTGTTCTGGCTAATCTCTGAAATGGCTACACCGATTTTGACGGGACTTTCACTGGCAGATAGCTGATGTAACAAGGAGTAACTTAGGCTATTTTTATTTTAGAAAAAAAATAGTTTTTGTTAAAAATGATAAGTTTTATCCAAAAAATGCTGCCCAAAGTCACTATTCCACGTGGACGTAATCGCGGGCACAGCTAGTCTATAAATATTTCCATAACAGTGTCTCCTATTAAAGCAAAGCAAATGTTAAAAATGGCTCTTTGTATAAGTTTCGATTGTGAATTTTCTATATTTAGCTCTTTTGGATTACAAGGTGGCCTAGGCTGCTTTTCTCGCCTACTGTGCATATTATTATTACTACCTAGTGACGCCAAAATTAAACATCGTCGTCGAGTCATTCATAGATCGGTAAATGAATTATAATTCTATGGAGTCTACAACCACACATTTCGTGTTTCACGTTCCAGTGTTCAGTGTCAAGTTTATCGAAAGACTATCTATGTTTTTGTTACTTTTATCTACGAGTATGGTTAGTATAAAAAGCCTTGTCGTACATGTTTTCACATACTGCTAAACACTGTAGAAAAGTATTGCAATAAAAATAATTATCTTTTTTTAATTAACTTTATTAAACGGTAAATTAAACGTTTCTAACTACGATGTTGAAAAGTATATTATATAACAATATAACTAATTATTACACATTTTTTAAAGTATGTAAATAATTACTTATTTTTAAAATAATAGATAAATTACGTATAACGTATATATAAATAAAGATACACACAACAAAGTATTCGTAATATTGTCTCCTCACAGCAACACATACGTCGCAAGACATAGATGAAATTCCATGATATTTTTGCTCAATATTTTATTATGCGTGGAGGTGCCCGCCCTCACACCTGCCTCTTCGCTCGTGAAAACGACAATTTTGCATTTTCCGCATACACTAACGAATATATTTGATATTCCTCTTGTTTTTTTTTTATTAGGGTTCCTCAAATTTATCGAATATAATAATTTCAGAATGTTTTTCCCTCCCAATTGTATATTCTTGGTATGAATTGTTATATTCAGGACGAGAGGTGGACCAAAGAAAAGATGGATGGATTATGAATATAGGATAGATATGAAAGATATGTCGAGACCCTATATAATGTGGGATAAGGGCAGGAAGGAGAAGAATTGTTATATTCAGACCTGTATTGTTCATTCAGTAGAACCTAAGTTCTACTTTAGGTATTTGATAAATTTTGCAGAAGATATAAAAGTAATATTTTAAATTACAATACGCTACAATATATTTTTTTACAATAGTACCATTAATTTTACTATTTTACAGACATTTTTTATTAATATTACATATTATATGACTTAATAATAATATTAGACATTGTTTAAATTAATTTCTTATTGATTATCTAATATATAAAATTCTCGTGTCACAGTTTTCGTTGCCATACTCCTCCGAAACGGCTTGACCGATTTTGATGAAATATTATGAAAATATTAATTGTATAAAAATATAAAAATTGCATTATGGTACCATATTTTATACAGAATACAAAAATATTGTATAATCTCGTGATTACTTAAACGCTTGCAATATATAATTTAAATTTGGATTTATTGTATTTTTAAGATGATAATTGATAATCATTTTGTCATTCTATTAATAATAAATAAATATTTTTGTGACAATTCACACAACGCCATCTAGTTCCAAACTAAGTGGGGTAGCACTTGTGTTATGAGTACTAGACTATATATACTTTTTTTGGTAAATAAATACATAAACACCCAGACGCGATACGGGAAACGAACCCGTGACCTCCGCAAGCGTACCGAATTGCGTCATCCGTTACGCCACAGAGGTCGTCAATGATTACTTACTTACATTAATAGTAAGTAGTCCATACTTTGGATGATAGTATACCACAAGGACGAATAATCCCATTAAAAAATCTGTCAACAGTTGTTGACCCTTTCTTACAAATTAAGAGAAGTCAAAAATCAACTGTCATCAAAAGATGTTTGCGGTGCCCCTGGCGTAAACATCTATGGGCGATGGTAACTGTTTATTATTGAGTGAGGCGTCTATTTGTTGTTCCAAGCAATAAAAAGAGACCATATATTACTGAAAACAAAAAAGTTTGTCCTAACATTTACCAATTAGATATCAGTAAAAATCAATAACGTTAGCAAAGTTCTCTTAATTTACCACTAATTAATTTGTACATCCTAAGTTTTACTGTACCACGTACTTTTACAGTAACATGATGTAATATAAAAATATCCGTGAGGCAACCCTATTATCGCGAATGTCAAAAGAAATATTTTTATGTAAGGCGTGAGTAACAACTGTGACTTTGAACCTGTGTATGACGCTTATAATAAAGTAAAATATTTTGTTACTTTTGTATTTAAGAAGACGTGAAGAAGCGATCTCTAACATTGGGAAGAAAACATTAGTGTAATAGTTCAGTGAACACAAATAACAAATCTCTATTCTAAAATATTTATTCATCTTTACATCTTCTTCTTTTTGCCATTATCCCAGCTATATGGGGTCCGCACAACGTGGCCTCTCTTTCCACTCTGCTCTATTAATTGTTATCTAACATTCACACCTTTTTTTGCCATATCATCTTTAGCAGAATCCGTCCATTTCTAGCATTTTCCTTGTTATATGGCATTCTTCTCTTTTTTTATTGCTGTAGGTTAGCACGCTGACGGTCCGCTTAGAATTTAATAATTACCGTCGCCTATGAGCCTTTGTAACGCCATCGCGAACACGCTGCTGTCCCATAAGGGTCCTGTACCCTTATGGGACAGCAGCGTGTTCGACAGGCCGAACCCGGCCGCAGAGGTCTGTATTCTTTATCTTTCGGTCGTAAAATGCGACAAAACAACCTACCCTACCTACGTGGTAGGGCCCCAAACCCGTCTGGATTGCGACCATCTTTGGTCTTAAGTATGCCGCCATAATAACTTTGTGATGTGTTCCGGCATTAGTGTAACAAGTTCCTATACCCTTATGAGACAGCAGCGTGTTCGCGATGCCACTGGCGTTGCAAACACCCATAGGCGACGGTAACTACTAATTTCTAAGTGGGCTGTCAGCCTGTCTGCTGTCCTACAGCAATAAAACGAAACATTTTAAAACATCTGCGGAACAGTGGTTCATTAGTACCTATGTAAATACTGGTCAAGTGGTCATACATAAAATTATATACATACATACATATAATCACGCCTCTTTCCCGTAGGGGTAGGCAGAGACCACTTCTTTCCACTTGCTACGATCCTTACATACTTGTTTCGCTTCGTCCACTTTCATTATTCCTTTCATACATGCCCTTCGGTTTAGGGTACTCTTCACCTGGCCTTTTTTCAAGACGTCCATGATTTTGTCTCGAAACGTCCGCCTAGGTCTACATAAAATTACACGCGAATATTGAACGTATTGTTAATTTTAGCAATGAACGCTTCTTGCATTAGAAATTAGATTTGTTTAATATCTATAACTTATAAATACTCAAAGTAATCATTTCTATTCAATATAAAATGTCTAAAAATATCGCGTAGGCAGTTTTTCACATATTGTATACTTTATAACTAGCTGACCAGGCAAACTTTGTTCTGCCAAAAAAGTAGCCTTTGTCCTTCTCCAAGATCCAATCTATCCCGCAATTTGTCAAAATTTGATCAACGGTTTAGATGTGAAAACGTAACAGACAGAGTTACTTTCATATTTATAATTTTAAGTACGGATTGTCATATACTAACGCCGAAGTAAAATATCGTAATAAAGAAACATATCTAAAATTCTTCATAATGATCGAATGAATTATACCTTATCCACTTTACCAAAAAATAAAATGTAAACAAACAAACCAATGTTTCTCAAACAAAGCTAGAATAAAAACAACATGGCGGGTATAATCCGACCTAATAATAAAACACTCCTTTCAATGGACAATAGTACGTTGAACAGTACACTTATAATTACCAGCATATAAAACCAGTAAGAGATTTGGAAACATTGTCATTTTAGGTTCTTTAAAATGTAAGTTAGTTATTACAATTAATATTGTAAATATTTGAATTTTATATGCATTAATATTTATCATTCTTAATTGTAAAAATAAAATTATTTTGTTTTTTTTTTTTCTAAAAGTAAGGAATAGTAATATAAAAAATAAGAATATGAGAGATATTTCTAATAAATAATTAAAAGTTGTTATGATAATTTTTATATCATGTTGATTATTATAAAATCGACATCCAGAAACCCTTTTTACGATTTGTTTACATTTTATTTTTTGGTAAAACGGATAAGGTATAGATCAGATGCACTCACAGAAGATATTTAGACACTTCCCTAATTATAGAAGCAATCAAAGACCACCTATGAATAAGCGTATTATCAACCAATTTTATAATAAAGTGTCGAAACATGGAATGTCACTTCACTGATACTGTATAAAGGTTTGAATATCAACAGTGGCTTATCTTAACCGGATTATGGCTACCGGTCTTTGGCATATTGGACGTAAGCGGCCGTTTTATATGCGTTGAGTTTTGACAGGCTTCGCTTTCCTTTCATCAAGACTTTTTAAATGTTTTTACGAGAGTAAGATAAAATGTAATACATAACAATATTATAAATGTGAAAGTAAACTCTTTCTGTTATGTTTTCACGTGAAGCCACTGGACAAATTTTTATGACTTGGTATAAAGATAGATTGAACTTTGGATAAGGACAAGACATATGCTTTTGTCGCGAAGATGAAACTTAAGTGGGTGAAATAAGGATGTATGAGATTAAGTTTTTTATTTTATTTATATGGCAGAATAACGTTTGCCAGATCAGCTGGTTTTAAATAAACAATAAATTGACTTTTTCTATGGTATTTTTATAGAAAAGTTTTATCTATGGCACAACGGTTTTCGCAATGTAAAGCGAAATAAAGAATGCCATATAACTAGGAAAATTATAGAAATAAGAGATGGATAAAGGAGGACAGGTAGGCCAACGAAAAGATGGATTGCGTAAAAAATGGTATGGCGGAAAAGAGGAGAGTGGAAGGAGAGAACGTGTTCTGTCGACCCCATTTAATTTTTTTTTTATTGCTCTGGGGCAGCAGACGGCCCGCTTAGAATTTAGCAGTTACCGTCGCCTATGGGTGTTTGTAACGCCAGTGGCATCGCGAAACGCTGCTGTCCCATAAGGGTACAGGAACTTGGGTCACTAATTCCGGAACACAACATAAGGTTATTATGGCGGTATACTTAAGACCAAAGGTCGCCATCCAGACGAGCTTGAGGCCCTACCACGTAGATTCCATTTAATGTGGAATAATAGCAGGAAGAAGATGTATGTAATATATAAAGGTGTATTACAATTATGATTCTTACTTTGACACAATATCGGGGAATTGGCACAGTATATTTATTTTTTTGTTGTTTTATTTTATACTGCGATGAAATAGGATATTTGGATAGATTTGCCTGGTTTGATTTGGATTTTACGGAGCCAACTTTTGATACCCCAACCCTGAATGAGAAGCCTTGTCAATATTGACCTTTAGTAGAGTCTAACAGCTAACAAGTCAGGCCCACTTGGACAGTAATGGCATACCCGCTAAAGTTTCTCCATACTGCAAATACTTACGAGCTGTAGTTAGTGGGATCTTCGTATGGGGCATAAGGTAAAAGGCTTAGAGAAGATGAAATGCGCAATATTCATCAGCAGTTGGAGTCAATGTCTGGTACCTGGTACTAGTAGCTCAGTGGTAGGTTAGAATCACGCTTAGGCAGTGTCTCTCACCTAATGTGAATATTATAGAATAATAACCCGCCAATCCGCCTTGGACAAGCGTGCCGGATATACCGACCTTTTTCTCTACTGGGAGGCCCAAGCCCAACTGTGGGACGCTATGGGCTGTTATTATAATATTCGTGTGCAACTAAAGCGCTTAGAAGAGATAAAAAACCTCATCATAATTAAAGAATATTATTACAAAACTGATGAAACACATAAAATGTGTATTTTGCGTAAAGATAAAAAAGGCACAATTAAATTATAAATTTAATAAGATTTTAAATCAAAATTTAGCAAAATTTAATCCATAAAAAGATAACAAATCTGCATGTTTGAAGATATTATGAAATACTTGTTTTAATCTGAATTGACTTGCTTTGTAAACACTATCATTATTCAAATACGATCTATTATTTTTAAAAAAGCAATTGAATAATAATTTAATCGGCATGATTTTGACTCCTATGCAAGAATTTATTAAGAAGGCAACAAACATACTTTAGCAATTCTAAATTTACATTTATAATAATTAATTGAGAACCTTATTTTGAATGTATTAAGGTGCAAAAAGCAATTTGTTTTCGTTAATTTATGCTTCGGAATTTATAGACAGCGCGAGGCGAAGTGGTCAAGTGTGCTTAGATTTATGTACGGAACCCTTTTTTTTCTATAACTTATAATATACGTACACTATAAAGGTATATCTGCTTATGTGGTTGTGGTCATCTAAGAAAATATGGCTACCACGTCCCGTCCCTAAGAAGTTGTAAAAGTAGACTACTCCTTAGACATACTCAATTTTACTACATCTAAACCATCCAGCTAGTAATTTTTATTTTGTGTACAAAAGTGGCATGAACATAAAAGATGTGTAAAAATTTTATTCTAAGCTAATCGACTTTACTTACTCAAATTTGCTTCAAAGCTTATATACCTCAGGCTTGACAGATAAAGATACTGTGGATGACTGGAAATAAATAACTTTTTAGTAAAAAAGAATGGGTAGTTATTGAAAAAAATTGGTGGTATTAACAATGTTTAAAATTTTCTCGGCACATAAAAACTAAATTACATTTTTATTTTTTCTATTGCTGTCACTTAAACTTGATTTTTGATACTGACGAATACCTTTGAAAGGTTAAAAAAAACAATAAATACGCTTAAATTCTGTAAAAAAATAGTTTAATTTTATGAAGTAGCTAACCAAAATCACTTGCCACACCAAACGTAAATCCACATTTAAACTTTAAAATTAAGTCACATGCTTTTAATGATAAGGTCTATCAATCCCAACGGACTAAAATATAAGATGTTTTTAAAAAAGGCACTGCGATATATATATATATATATATATATATATATATATATATATATATATATATATATATATATATATATATATATATATATATATATATATATATATATATATATATATATATATGCGCGTGTGTCGACGCATCCTAAAAGAATGACAATTCGATCCACTAAAATGTTTTTTTTTAATTTGTAAGGCACAACTACGTTTAAGTAATTGATTGTGGAACCCTAAAATGGAGTAGTTTGTAAGTGTGTGAGTGAATGAGCTTTAAGTTGTTGATAAGGTTCAATAAAAAGTGGGATTTAAACACCTTATCGCTGTATCACCGGCCTATTGGTGGTCGGAGGCTTTTTAATTGAAAACTGTGGAGTGGATTCCGTTTTTATTATTAGAAATCATGCTAATATCCTGAGAATATTGTTGGTTTGGTTTGGGATTTACAAATATATATATCGTCGTATCGTGTTTAGTTACTATTGCGTTACCTAAAATTGTTATGGAAAGCTATTATATAGAAAAATGTTACGGAAATTGTAGTCTGTTTTAATTTCGTGACATTTTCGCAAATAGTATAGATGAAATATTTTAAGAAATTTCTTGATGTGACCAAATGTTTCTTCTGCAAAGTCTTTTACAAACGTCTTGTTATTTCTCCGTGCAAGGGCGGAGGAAGAATTCTGACACTTGCGGTGGGGTCGACCTGTCTGCCCAATCGTAGCTAAGTGATAGGGCTCAAGCCAGCCACCTCTGGTTTCGAAATTTTCCATCGTAAATGATGGAAAACTTGCTGATAACCTTAGTCCCAATTCCTCTGGGCAGATGGCAGCGTGTTAGAGATGCTTCTGGCGTCGCAGACATCTATAGTTAATAGCAACTGCTTGCTATATTATCTATGGATTATTATCGAGACCAGATCAGGGACGTCTTGAAAAAAGGCCAGGTCAAGAGTACCCTAAACCGAAGGGCATGTATGAAGGGAATAATGAAAGTGGACGAAGCGAAACATGTAAGGATCGTAGCAAGTGGAAAGAAGTGGTCTCTGCCTACCCCTACAGGAAAGAGGCCTGATTATATGTATGTATGTATTATCATCAAGCGAGCCGTCAGCCTTTCTGCTGTTCCAAAGCATTATATATTTTTTAATGTTAATTGTTCTATAAATATGGACTCCATAGCTCCCTTTTCTCACCACCATCAATAAGCAATAAAATAATACAAATACCAATATAGATTACAATGAAAGCCTCTAATCTGAATGGGCGGCTACTGCGCGGGCGCCGCTCGCCTCAAAGGGGCCGACGCATGCCGTTACACTCATTTGTTTTGTCAACCGACCACCGGGTAATGGACCCCCGAGGTCCCTAACGGGTTAGGAATATTTTCTTAATTATATCACACGCTGACACATAGTTTAAAGCATGCGCTATTAACGGCATCATGGTCAATGGTGCCTACAACCGCAAACTTGCGCTTGAAGTACTAGCACTAAATAGGAATCAGCTATGCAACCTAACGAGGGCGCTTACCGGACACTGTTGCCTAAACAAGCACCTCACCATCATAGGGATTAGGGATAGCAAAGCCTGCAGATTCTGTAATGAGGCGGATGAAACGCCTCTGCACCTGCTGTGCTACTGCTGTTCCCTGATGCATAAACGTAGTCTCATATTAGGAAAACACATGCTGGAACCGGATGAGATACGTGCAGCTCCTGCCAAAAAACTGCTTCGCTACTTCAACGAGGCAGGCTTTGCCAATGAGCTATAGTAAATGTGGCGATCACAATAGTTCATTAAATTGGACGCAGTGATACTAGGTTAGAACAGACTAGCATAGCCACCTTTCGAAATAATAATAATAAATGGTCAATGGTAAGGTGGGCTCGATCCCGTCGGAGGGCAAAATATCTAGCGTATGTTAGCCCTGCGATATGAGTCTTCGATTAGCGGGAGTAGTTAACTAACGTTTAGTTAAGTCATCCAAAAGAACCAAATCTTATATCATTAAACGAGCAATTCTTGTATATATATACCTATATAATTGGAATCTCGGAATCGGCTCCAACAATTTTCATAAAATTTAGTATTCGGGGGGTTTCGGGGGCGATAAATCGATCTAGCTAGGAATCATTTCTAGAAAATGTCAAAAGGTGGCGTTTGAGTAGTCCCAATTTAAACTGAAAAATGACTCATTCCTGACATCTATCGGCGAATAATAATACTAAAAATGACTCTTCCTGACATCTATCGGCAAATAATAATACTATTTTTTTAAATTGCTTTAACGACACAACACTAAAGCTATTCCAGCAGATGGCGTTGTTAAGTAACAAGAAGTCAATGAGTGTTTGCTTTGAGATTAGACTAAGAAAATCAATTGTTAATTTCCAAAAAACCCAATTTATAAAAAAAAAATACCGAGCAAAGCTCGGTCATCCGGATATTATCGTTAATACACAATTGAAATTTAGTCAGAGACATTTTATAACACATGTTTTGCTTTAGTATGAGACATTATTACGGAAATAATAATAGGTAATACTCCTTGCCTAGATTGGACACTTCGTGAAAGAGCAGGGGCCAAAGATCCGTAAGCGGCTCGCGTGTCGCTGGCTGGCGACCACTGGGCTAGGACATGAAAATGTTCCTATAATTTGTTTTCCTAATGAAACAGCATACACTTGGCCAAGTTTGTGTTCAGTCAATTGCTCTATCTAGATTAATGTTTACTGCGCTAATTAAGTTTAAACTTCACTTTTCCGGATACCGCAACTTTTACGCAGTTTTTTAATTAAGAAGAAAACAGGTAGAAGAGATATAGGCACAGGTATAGGTATACCGCATTAGTGCCTTCCAATACAAAACTACTGAGTTTGGTATTGAATCTCATTTTGCCTTCTGAAGCAGTAATTAATTTGCTCTCTTTTCCGACTGATTAATATCAAAATATTATACATAAAAGTACTTGGTAGCTCAATGGTTATACTTGGACGAATCTAGAAGTTCTGGGTTCAAATCCCACGCTGACATAAACCGTTTAGGCAATTTTTGTCGCCTAATGTGTATTATAGAATAATTACCATGTACGAATGGTGACGGAAAACATCGTGAGGAAACTTTCATACCGAAATTACCGGTATATGTAACTCACTAATCTGCCTTGAACAAGCGTGACGGGTATACTATCCTTTCCCTCTAGGGGAAGGTCTAGCCCAGCTGTGGGGCGCTTTGGCTGTTATTTATAATGTACTAGCCGTTCCTGTCCGCTTCGCTGGTCGAATAACAGAAAAAAAATTCATGAGATCATTTTTTTTTCTAAAATAAAAGTAACCTAAGTTACTCCTTGTTACATCAGCTATCTGCCAGTGAAAGTCCCGTCAAAATCGGTCCAACCATTTCAGAAATTAGCCGAAACAAGCAGACATACAAACAGAAAGATAGACAGACAAAAATTGTAAAAAATGTTGTATTGATATATGTACCGTGTATATATCCAAATGCACTTAGTAAAAAGCGGTTATTTTAATATTATAAACAGACACTCCTATTTTATGTATTTGTAGATATGTATATATATATGTATATACTACATATATACATATTAGATCCTCGCCCGTAAAAATACTTAGCTGTTTCACTGGCCATTCCCACCATTCCTCCCTTGGTGGTCGCCCAGGGTTCTAATAACAGCCTCCATTATTTTTTATTAACAATAAAGCATAGGGCATAATAGGTATATACGAGTTTAATGGTAGGCTTTAAGTAATCAAGTCCTGTAAGTACTATGCGAACAAATAAAAAAACAACCAATTATCCAATTTACATGTATGATAACTACATTGGAAAATTTACAAACGGTGTTCTCATGATGCGCAACAAATCGATTAAAACGCTTTCAAGTTATTAGCCTTAAAACGTATTACTTAAGATGACGCTACAGCTTGGTGCATTAATAAACTTAATTATTATTAATAATTATTATAATACTTATTTCTCCGTACATGACGCGGAGAAAGAATACTGACCTCTGTGGCCTGTGGTAAAAGCTCCAAACCAACCCCAGTTAGGTGGTACGACTACAAGCCTGTCTGGACAGCAGCCACCCCTTGTTTCTAAATGCATCGCCATAATAACCTTGTGTTGTACGACATAAGGTAACCGGTACGAGGACGGTAGCGTGTTAGTGGTGTCCATGGTGTTGCAAACATCCATAGGCGATGGTAACTGCTAACTATTACGTAGGCTGCCAACCTGTCTGCTGTCCCACAGCAATTAAAAAAATAACAATAAAACCTGTTATGAATGTATTTTGTCTGTAATGCTGTCCCTTTTTGTAGGTGGAGTTCATAGACAGGCAAACGGTCCACCCTGGAGCAGAAGGAAACCGTCGCCTATGAACGAATACAACGCCAGAGGCATTATATTACCAACTGCCGAAAAAGCTTGTGTTTAAACGTTAACGCATAAGGAGGTCACGGGGTTGATTCCCGTCGATAAAAACAAAAAAGTAGTATACCAGTTATATAGAACCCCTAACACAAGTGATCTGCTTTCTCGGAATAGATGGCGCTAGACTTGCCATGGCAGACGAGTATTTATTTAAATGTTTGTGAAGAAAGCCAATACAGGTTATTAACACGTTGACTGCAATTTCAAATTTCATAAAGTATAGAAACCGTTAGCTTCTTTAGATAATTCTTGATTATATGAATGACTGATAAAATGTGATCATGATAATTTCTATGATTAATATTGTTACAGCCTCGGGTCATTGAATAAAATCTGACTCTAGCTTTATCTACGAGTTATATACGAGTATTATACAATTTTCAATATCAAATTATAATACAGTTACTAAAATTGATGGCGGACGAATGGAAGAGTGTAATGAATGAGTGTCGAATGAGCGGATTGCACCACAGACTACAACTCACTAGTGAGGTGCGCGAACAATTATCCATACTAATATTATAAATGTGAAATTAACTCTGCCTGTCTGTCTGTCCGTTTCCACGCCTAAACCGCTGAAAGAATTTTGATGAACTTCGATATAGAGATGATAGATTGGACCTTGGAGATGGACATAGATTATTTTTTTTAATTTTGGCAAATAACGTTAGCCGGATCAATTAGCATAAAATAACATTTCTTTAGACCCAAGAGGTTAGCGCAGTAAATATCTGCGAGCCAATATGAATAGCCGTTGTAGCGGATCCGAGAGCCGCTACTGTGGATCCCGTCCCAATCGCGTCCGAGTATTCAGCAGTTAATACAAGTCCATACAATTTTGTAATAGTTAATAATTTTACGTTCGTTTAAAATTTATTGTTTATTACGACTGAGCCTTAAATGCTTCACTGAGACAAATCACCAAGAAATCGCAGCGACTTAAAATCGCGTGTACGCTTCTGCGTTCCAACTCAATGACGCGATAACGACAAATAAAACGTGCGATTATTTCTCGCGGCACGTTTGATGTGCTCAAAGGAGGCCGATTTGTTTGGCATAAAGGCCCTTTAGAGCCAATAGCGGGTCTTAGCGGCACAAAAGACTGAAATACAGAAGTAAAGCTTGAATGCGTGCTCAAGAAATTGGTTCATAGACATCTCTTATGTACATAAACTACAAATATTGTCTAGATATCTAATGACTCATCAGTCATACTATCTACTTTCTGTCTTATTTATTATGCCTCTTTGCTTCACTGAGCACAAACACCATGCTCATGTTGTATGAATTTGATCAACAATTTTATCAGAATTCGATTATCTACTACCAGGTATATCTTTTAATTCCTATGGTATACCAGACATACTGATGCCCTACTTAATAGTAATTACTGTAGTCTATGGATGTTTGCTGTCGCCATCCAGGCGAGCTTGGGGCCCTACCACGTAGCTAGTGTGGGTTGTTTTGTCGCTTTTTACGACTGGCCGCAGAGGTCAGTATTCTTTCTATGCCCCTGCACCAATAGAAGTTTTGTATGTAAATTGTACTAACATATAAAAGTCATTACTCACAAATATAACTTTGATTTTTGTTTTCGGCTTTCTTGAACCGTGAGAAAGTATAGAATGAAGCACGCGGAAGCGGTACTTCTGGTACCTCTAGTATTTTGTGTCAGCAGTTATTATTGCAATTCAATTAAGTATGCACATTGTACGGTGAGGTCAGGTTTCGCGAGTCCTTTATGTAATTATGCAGTTTACGCACCGCCGCGGAAAGAGGTTTGGTGTACTTAACGCGATCTTTTTAATTTTTATCCACATCTTCGGATGGTGTTACAAGATTAAAAACCGGCGGAACCGGTTTCGATCTTCTTATCCTAAGTTACGGTTTAAGTGAACATCGTTTCATTAATATATGTGCAGATTAACACTATATTTCCATATTTCTATTATTTTTTATTACAGAAAATTGTAATTACTTGAATGAAGCATACATTATGTTTATTATTACTCGAATCGCTTGTTTCTTTTAAAGATCGAACAGTATACCCGTCATTTTTGTCTATATGTATCTTATTCTCCAATATAATTTATCCTGGCATTTTTATTTTCATTTCAAAAACTGTCATATATTATGTATTACACATTCTTGCAGTCGTTTTTAGATCTCTTCCTGTCCTTGTACCCATCTATTTTTAAGTTTAACTGATAACGTGGTCTACATTACTACTCATGCCCGCATCATGCTAGTCACCTTCTTCTCATATTATGTACTCGCTTCTCTCCATTCTTGTCATTTCACATGTATGTGTGGAGATGATCTCCGGTCTATTTTACAACGAGTTTACAAAATGCATCAATTGTATATCCACCAAATTAGGTCAACCTCTCAGCATGTTGCTGTGTCATTTCATTCAGACGTGCTTGAGCCCTACCACGTTGCTGGGGTTGCTTTGTCGCCTTTTACAACAGGCCGACCCCGGCTGCAGGGGTTTCTTACTCCACCCCTGCACGGACGAATATCACAAAATTATATCTAGTTTTATTTATACTTACTTTAATAGTAGAAAATATAAAGAGGCAGTTAAAGGATGGACTATCGCTTCCGGAGCTTCTCACACATATTCATAGCAAATTATAATTATATAACACATAAAGTTAATTATGTTATTAAAAAACCATTGCGATTCAAGTTTTCAATTGTATTTCAATACAAGAAATAAAAAAGATATTTTTATGATAAAATTTTATAATATTTGGAAAAGAAAAGATAATTTTTTGGGTTACCGATTTTATTTCTCAAAGAACAGTTTCAATTCAATTCAAAGGCAAGTGTAGTTACAGATATTACATAACCAATCTATCTAAGAATACAAATCAAATTGGATTTTGTATAATTCCAATAAGAATTTTAATAAAAAAATCAATTTTCCTCAACTTATTACCTAAAAAAATTTGACATCTGACAAAATTTTAAACTGTCAGCACAAATGTGGCATTTCTATTTGACAGATTTTATTTTGACAAGCACATACGAGGGGTTATGCAGTTCCAACCGAAATAAAATATAGTAAATGACAAGTAAGAATAAGTTATAATAGTTCTTAAAGTCAGCCATATAGCAGTTAACTCGATATTATCGTTAAACGGAACATTATATTTTGAATGACTACATCAGAAATTATCGAAATTTCTTACCGTATTTTAAAGCGTTAATAACTATAATGAATCAGTTACATAAATCCATATTGATTATTACTTTCAAGAGTTGGCATTTGATTCGTTTCGTAACTCGATGCAGAAGTCTCTATAGAAAGTTATATGACAATGACTTAAAATCATTATTTAAAAAAAAACATAAATTTCATTTTTGGAAATCAAATTTATGTATCCAACCAATTTTCGTACACTGCTATATCATTAGCCAATTCTGACGTCTTTTTTTAACGAATTTATATGCCAGGAATGCCGAAACATGTTCCTTTACAAAACTTTATATTCACTTTTTTATTCTTGAGGAACATCAGACAGGCTGATGGCCCACTTAATTGTAAGCAGTAACCTTCGCCTATGGATGTTTGCGGCACTAGGGGTATCGCGAACACGTAGCTGTCCCATAGGAGGACAGGAATCTGGGTCACTAATGCCGGAACACAACACAAGGTTATTAAAGCGGCATACTTATAGACCAAGGGTGGTTGCCATGCAGACGGGCTTGAGACTCTACCACGTAGAAAAAAACATATATTTACCATGATTCTTAGAAATAAACATTTTGTACTTGTTTGACATATTATACTGCCATAGAATATTATGATAGCTTTGCATAGGCAAATATCGTCTGATATCCTAACCTTTTTTTTATATCTAGACTTCAACAAATAGGCAAACGTCTCATCCAGACATTGCAAACACGCTGGTGAACTCGAAAAAATGTAAAACGGCTTTTTTAAAAAGAAATTAGGAATGATGATATCCTTCCTTTCCTTCCAGGAGCAATCAATTTGTCTCCCATCAAGATACTTTAAGTTAGAGATGAGGGAATTCCAATCGTAATAATATCAACATCCGAGTTGTCTCGCGTCAAGGGACCACCAAAAGCGTCGTTTTATCTATTTAATTGCCGGGCCGCGGACACGTTTTTAAGTTAATTGAGGTGCTCCCGGACGCAAAGAGATTAACCGCTGGTGATACACGATTTACAGTTCAACACAGATAAGTTGTTTCAATATGGCTCTTTGGAATAGTACTAATAGTGCTCATTGTTTGTTCTATTCTTAAATGAAAAAACAACTGCTTCTAGTTTATGGTACAGGTGTCTCTCTTTTCCAACGTTTACAATGATGTTTATTACTTTATAATGTAAAAAATTAAAATTACATAAATTAAGCATTGAAAGTCAAAGCTATAGCTAACTAGAGAACAGACGGTGAAAAATCTTACCGGCGACGCTTGTTTGAAATGCTCATTGTTTGATAATATTACAAAAATAGAAATATTCAACACTAATAATATTACTTTGTTTACACTATAGCGAAGTATCATATACTGAAATTCAAAGTAAATTACAGTTCTTCCATGTATCTATGTACGCTACCTATCAATCGAAATTCCATACACGGAGTATTACAGTACTGTTATCTTTGAACAAACAGGGACATTATATTCAAAGTTCTAATAATCGTTTATTGTCAACCTTTTTAAATTAATTTTACTGGAATTATGTTATTAATAAATATGTTTTCCCATTAAGCCATACTTTACTAAGTCTTCGAGATAGTAATCCAAAAGATAAATGCACATTCTCAAACTGGTTTCATAATTTAATTAAAATACGACTAATAACCTTTGTTGCATTCAAAACTTACTCTTAGGAGCAGAGCGAGGATTAGCCATGTTTTGACTTAATGAGATTGCCTCTCGCTAAAAGAAACAATGAGAATTTGACAACTATGCTACTGGCACGCTATGATGGCCGTTTTGACGTTTGTCCACTCCGTGAAGTTTCGTATTAATTAGTAATTACATTTGAAGGAGCAAATTGCTGTTCCATAATATTGTCAATAACTATTTCACGTCGCTATTGACAATAAAGAACGCCAATTTGCTCCTTCAAATGTAAATTACAAATTAATAGGAAACTTCATGAGTGGACAAATTTCAAAACGGCCATCATAGCGTACCGGTATAGTAGTGTAGCTTAATAAATAGTTGCACATGCCACGTTTACTTATAAAACAACTAAATTTATAACGTGAAGCGCGGTGATAGCTTGAGTCAAAAACTAGTGAGAGTATTGCTAAGCTCGCTGCTAATAGAATCAGATAAAAACTGCAGCGCGTCGATGCCTTATGATGAATGTAAACTTTCTTTACCAAGTTAGCACTAAATAGCTCTAGCAAGCTAGAGCAAGCTAGCTTGCTTATGTATACTCTAAGGTGATAAGTAACTAAGGCCTTTAAGGGCTAAGTAACTCATAACCTATCCGAACACAGCAATGGGACCCGATGGGCTGTGATTATTTACAATATATCTTATACAACCCATGAGTAATACGTAATTTTTTTATTATTAATAGTTTTTTACTGAATAACCCCATGTCTATGACCGTCTAACTTCAGATATCTTCAATTGTCAACCCTATTCCGTAAACATAATGTTTAAAATTATAGTAGCAAGATTTTGAACTAGGGTGACTAGAGTAGGGTTGTCAAACAATAGTTGTATGGGATTACGAAACTGTATGAAGGATGGCTTAAGTTATTACGTCACGCCTTAATGGCCGATATGTTATTATACTTGTTATTAATAGTAATAGTGCATATTTGGCGGTTGACGTAATAAATGAGACGGTTACCTGTTATTATTAGTGATGTTACTTAAAATATAGTATGATCATAATGCAAAGAGAAGAATGACATGTTACAAGAAAAAGAAAGAAAAATGAGAATGGAAGTACAGAACATTTTTTTTTATTGTTGAGAACAGACAGGCTTGTGGTTAATAGAAGGCAGTTACCGTCGCCTATGGATATTTGCGACGTTAGGGACACTGTTAACACGCTGATGTCCGCAAGTTACTGGAACCTGGGTCACTAATGCCACAACACAAGGTTATTATGGCGGCATACTTATAGACCAAGGGTGGTTGCCACCTAAACGGGCTTGGGCCCTGCCACCTATCGAATGTTATGCCGACTGTATACAATATGAGATAAGGGCTGCAACTAAATGGATTCTTCTTTTTCCATTTCATAGACAACGAAAGATTTATTTTCTTTCATAAATGGTGGGGTCTGATAACAGAAGCTCTTATGTAAATCAAATTTAGCCTTATTTGTCAGCTTCCGTAGCGCGAGAACTCCTGTAGGATTTTATGTATTTCCAACATTTACAAAGAAGAAGTATATCAGTTAGTACTCATAACATATGTGTTCTGCTTTTTTTTTGGTGGGTAACAGGCTGACGGCCCAATTAATAGAAAGTAGTTATTGTCGCCTATGAATGTCAGCAACGCCAGGGGCGACGCTAATACACTTCTGTTCGCGTAAGGGAATTGGAATCTCTTTTTGAGACAAAATGACGTTGTGTGAATATTTTTGTTTATTTCCGTCATAATATGCTGTCATATATTTTTACATTCAGAACAAATTTAATACAGCCATACTAATGCTGTCGTAACACTTTTGTTATCGCCGGTACCTTCATCATCAAACAAAACATACGCTTCTGTTATTGCTATTACAAAGCGAGGGTGACAAAGAGATTAGGCTTGCACGCCGCTATTGGTCGGCCGTATGACGTCACGGGCGTCCGGTCCCGCCCAGTAGCCTACGCTTTACCGGATTAGAATGTCCGGTACTGTCTGAGAGGACCTCACGCCTGTTTACATTGTACCAGTCGTAAGTTTCATAACATCGATCGACACCCTGAAACTTAAGTAAAGCTTATACCAATAAATACTGTTGTGAGACTAAATATGGACTAAGAGAGAAGAATTTTCTAGAAAAATATAAAGCCACTATTAAGGATTCATCATCATCATCCTAGCGTTAAGTCCCGGTTGCCACGCAAACTTTCGTTTCAGTGCCCGGGTTTCGCTTTCCGACTTTTTCTACTCCACTTCGCGCGATCTTCAGCATCCCTGGTAGTGAGCCCATTGGCACGCATATCACCCTTTACGACGTCAAGCCAGCACTTTTTGGGTCTACCCCTCCTGCCGAGGCCCGACGGAGGCGGCATGGCCAGACATTTGTTTCCTACGTAAGCATCCGGTTGCCGTAAAACATGGCCATACCAACGGAGCCGACACTCCTGCAATTAAGGCACTATTAAGGTTTGTTGTTGCTCTATTGATTTCTTTACTTATTTACATTATTTATGGAGGTAATAGCAATTGTCTCATATGGAGAGCAGTTGAAAAACTGTCCAGCTATATTGTAAAATATAATTCAAAAATCCGCCAGAGCGGCGCTGCTGTAGGACAACAGACAGGCTGACGGCCCATTTAGAATTTAGCAGTTACTGTCGCCTATGGATGTTTGCAACGCCAGAGGCATCACGAACACGTAGAAGTGGGATAAAGAATTTTCAACGCAGCATATTTCAATTCATCTATATAACAGCTACATTAATAGCATCCACTGTATCTGCACAAGGGCGTTTTATCCGTGCAGGGGCGGTGCAAGAATACTAACCTCTGCGGCCGCGGTCGGCCTGTCGTATAGATCGGATTAATAAATAGATAATAATAATATAACAATCATTTTCTTTTTAATTTAGGGCCATTAAACCGATATACCTAATCATGCAATCCCCGTCGCACCCTTTACAGTCTTCATTTTAAAATTATTATTTATAACTGTTTGGTGTTGGGAATGGAACTCCAACAACCCAAATGCACAGCCTCTTACCTCGGTCTTCGTGCTGCTGGGGCTCTTCGATTATGGCTGTAGGAGGCACTGGCACGAACTACTTTCGATTGTGCTAGTTAATTTCTTGAAATATTGGAATAGAACAACGGAAAACGACGCGACGCGTGCGCAGCGTATATTTTGAATGAACGAATCGAGAGATGGCGGCGTCGTCGTAGAATAGGGGTGGCAATGCATTTGCTTAGATACGATTAACTCGATACTAGGAAATATTCGCGGTAAATTGATTGTGCTTAATACTTATCAATAACCTATAATAAAAATGGAGCCTTAGGATAAGTCAACACACAATAATATATCCAAAATAATTATAATTTCAAGTGGTGTGTATAACAAACTATTTGTTTTCATAATCGTTTAATCCAAGCCGCATCCTAAGGTATAATACAAACAAGGTACAAATGTGTTATAGGGTTACCTATAAGTAGGGTTATCTGTCGGTTAAGTGATACTGATTTTCCTGATCAAAGAGTCACTAGAAAATAGCAGAATTTTAGCTAAAATACACCAAAAAGACCTACTTCTTTGGTTTTAGTCCTTTGGAAACTCCAGATTTTTCTACTCGGATATTTGTAAAGCGTACCCAGAAACATATCCCTCCGATGCCTGGATGCCGGGCAGTAAAGAAACACTGGGTACTTTTTGTAGTTTTTTTTTAAATATTTTGTAACAATTCACACAGCGTCATCCAGTCCCGAACTAAATAGCATAGCACTTGTGTTATGGGTACTAGACAACTGATATACTACTTATATACTTTTTGTAAATAAATAGATATTAGGTATAGATAAACACCCAGACGCGAGACGGGAATAGAACCCATGACCTCCGCAAGCGTACCGAAGTGCGTTATCCGTTGCGCCACAGAGGTCGTCATTACCAGCGATTTGAGGCCCCATGTCAATTGTGGGGGCGCATAGATACATTTCACGGGAGTCCCACACTACTTCGCCTCCTTCCCAAATGAAGGAGTATGCATCAAGCATTCACCTCAATAAAAAGATTCCATCTCCAAAAAATAAATCAGTTCATTCTGTGAAACTCAATTTCAATATTAGTAGTAATAAAATAAAAAACAAAACAAGTTAAAAATACAACAGAACAAGTTAGCCGTATTCAAGAGCTTTAACCGCTTATTTTGTTTTGTCCATAACTCAGACAGAATGACATAAAAGTCTAGCCAGACGCGGGGATCGCCTAGCGACGCATTCCTGGAATGTCGACGTGCGCCGAGATCAGCGGTTTGGGCCACTGTGGCCCGCGTAATTGTGCCTGGCGCCTGTCTGACCATTGTTTTACTCCTTTTTCGGTTCCATACGAACCCTTGGAATACACGTTTGGACTTTTTTCCGGCCACGGCTTGTTGGTTTTTGGAATTAGCATGTCTTATTAGCATAACTGTCTGATAACACGTGATTGCTGTTTTAACAGCTCGCCGTTCTGGAGGGGAGGGTTTGGATGTGTGGAGCGTTTTATTTGGTTATCAATATTCTTGTTTAATTTTTATAGTCTAAATGAAAAATTGATATAATAAGATTTAGATTAGATTATTGTTCGTCAACTGAAATCAATTGTAATACCTACTATAGATAATAAATATGTTAAAATAGTCAAAAGTAAATACTTTAGACATAAAAGTATGAAATATTTGTATTTTGTAAAAAAGTAAGACAAAATTATGAACCATCGTGTTTATAATTTTATAAATAATTATGAACCATAAAAATTATATGAATATAGCCAACTCCGCCTCACCAAGTTCACGTAAAGCTATAAATCAACGAAATATTCATCGATTCGCATACAAAGGCGGCTTTTGAGCGAAGAGACGATGGTTGGATAATATATGCGTCTGCGGGCACGGTCACCGAATCGGTAATATTGTTAACAAGGAGTAAAATAACTACACGAGAAACCAAAAGGAGAATTGTGCATCATCTCGAGAATTTCTCAATAAGACGTGTAGTGCGCGTGGGGCAGACGCGGGCGCCGCCCCGCGGCGCACCGGTGGCGCCTCTATCGATTATGCACGCATCCCACTCGCACGGCCGCGCGCGTCCCTCTCGCACGCGCGCGGGTGGCGGCTGGCCCGCGCGTCATTACCAGCCGCGCGGCCACCTCGCGCGATCACCAAACGACCCCTGCCTACTCTCAGGACTTTCGTTTAAATACAGACCTCGCAGGCCATATCATTAATCTATTACGAAGATCGTAAGGTGGGCTCGTGCATGTGAGGCCATTTCTCGTTTTTTCTCGTCGTCTCGGTTAGGATTTGTTGTCGGGCGGCGCGTGGTGAAAGGTAACGATGCCACGAGAACGATATTCGGTTTTATGGTGCTTAATTAGCGTTGATCTTTCGCTCTGTCGGCGTCTCGTCGCCGCGGAGGCCTACCCATATAAGTCAGCCGTTCGCCTTTATCGGCCAATATCTCAAGACTGGGTCGTAGATCTAATTCAAAGCAATCACGATGGGACTTGCCGGACTTAAAATACATTTATCACGGCGACGCAATTGTGTACTGAGCCATTGATAGTTCATGATACTGTTGACAATAAATATGGAAAAATAAACACCGTGGTTATTTATTAAGATTGCTTTCACAAAAAAAATGTTACATTGTTGAACGCGGCCCGTGACGCGTCGCTCGTCCGCAAGCGGGCTGCGCGGGCGCCGCGCCCGGCTCCATTCATATTTCCACAACTGGCCGCTAATTACAGCCTTCGGACGGGCCTCGGCTCTCGCACCGATCTACTTGATTAAGTTCTTAACATTATACACTTCATAATAACATGTTCCTAAAGATATTATCTCGTCGTATTTGTCAACTAGTTTTCCTAGATTCTTTCATTTCGCGTGCAGAGAAAAGAAAATTAAGGAAGATAAATAACAGACTTAAGTGCTCTGTTGTTAGGCTCTGTTGTGAATCAGCTAACTTGGTAGTACAACCGTAATTTCCTATAAACAGCACTCACAGAGTCGTAAATTAAAATCTGATGTTGTAGAATTAAACTGTAAAACGGAAGATGTGGTTTCAAATCATTTTCTTGTGGTCGGCTAAGAATTTTTAAATAATGCCGTCAATTCTTGCGAAACCACTGTGGTGCTTGGTCATCGAAATATTTTTCCTATTAGTTAATTTGTTATTACTGTACGTTGATAGTCCCAATTTTCCACGTATATCTTTATAACACTATAATATAAAGAGGTATAGAGAAATATGTTTTTATAGAAATAATTTTGAAGATTGTTAAGTCCAAACTTGAAAATAATTATGATAAGAAATTAGAACCTTTTCTTTTCTAAGGATATGATTGAGGAATAGCTCGATTTCTCTTTTAGAGTTCAGCTGTTCATATTAAACTATTAAATTTTCCACAATTATACTAAATTATTCCCTAAAGTAGATTTGTGCAAATTAAAAAAAAGAGACCACAAATATAGGAAATACTTTATAATGTCTTTTATCTCATTCTCTCCTCGTTATATTCTATAAATATGTATATAGGTGTCTCTTTTTGCTGTGACTTTTCCGTTTCATCGCGTTTCAGATCACAACGATGCTAAAGAAGTTTTCACTTCAAAAGGATTATTTCAATAATAGCAACAACAGAGACATGTCGCATGCTTAATCATAAACTGACCGATTACGATTTAGGTCTAAAGTGAGTTAATATAACGGGCAGCATTGTCTCGACGCCCTCTATCGGCCAAACTAAGATTTATTTCGATATCTCTTTCCAACACTGAGTTACCACTATTTAGTTATAAGTCAATATATGGGATAAGTAGTAAATGACAAAACTTTTTTTGCGATTTCCCAAAAAACAGGTTTTTTGAGTTAGGTCAGTTTATGATTAAGCATGCGATGTGTTGAGAAAATAATTAATCAATGAACATTTGAGACTCGATTTATGATAGTGAAGAAACTCCGCCTTTTTTAATCTCCAAAAAATTATTTAACTTTGAATTAGTAGAACTCAAGACGAATTAATTACGCTTGTTAATAAAGCAGTTTAAACGTTTGTTATTAAATATAAATAATGAGAATTTACTTTGTCTTTAAATTTTTTGGAAAAGATTTCATGCTCACAAAATTTGTATAGATATAGAATAGTTTTATTTCAGAAAATTCTTATTAAAATTATAATTTACATTGACGTTTAGTATAAATGTTATGTACTTAAGTTTTCTCATTTCCGAGACTAATAGATACCATCGACTGGCTTTATTTTGTTTTTAAAGAACGTGTGTACTTTGCTGAGTAGAAGGTATCTTCTACTCAGCAAGTGCTATATCTTTTAGTTACATTTATAGTCATCGTTAAATCCAGGTTATAACCTAAATTTTTACTTCGGTGCACATGGTCTGCTTTCCGCCTTTTTTAAACTACGCACAGTCTTCAGCATTCTTTGCAATGAGTGTCATCATCATCATCTTAGCGTTGAATCCCGGTTGCAGCCCATACTCTCGCTTAAGCGCCCGAGGTCCGCTTGACGACTTTTTCTTCTCCACTTCGCACGATCTTCGACATCTCTAGTGGTCAGTCCATTGGCACGCATATCAACCCTTCTTCTCTAATCGTAGAGTGTATTAGTATGCATTTCACTATTTATGAAGTTATGCCAGCTTTTTATATCCCCCGTCGAGATCCGGCCGAGGAAATAATCAAACATTTTATTACAAGTAGCCGAATGACGTTGAACATACTACTGAAGGTAACTCTGAAGTTAACAGTCTTCCCTCGTTCGTAGCAAATCGATTTTAAAGACCAGTTGAAATATATAAATACATATTGAACACTTCAAGTGATCATTAAAATCGATCAAATTGTAAATTTGACTCCAGTGTAACTGGAAGTCTCAGCACATAGTAACTGGATTGGAAATAATTTATACATAGCTTTAATTTGACTCGACGTGTAACAAACCTCTTTAATGATCATGTCATGCGGCTAGGTACTTCGTTACTCGATATAGAATTGCAATCAGTGACTATTAGTAGCGACTCTTACGGATCACTCTAATTCAAATGGTCGATTGGATCCTGGTTGGATACATGCTTAGAGGATTCTCGTATTTTATTTTGATATTTCAATCCTAAAAACAAACGCCAGTGCATGTTCATTTACTGTAAACTATAGGTAAGGTGTATAAATTAGGCCACTTCTCCGTGCAGGGTCGGAGTAAGAATACTAACCGATAAACGACAAAACAACCCTAGTTACGTGGTAGGGACCTGCTCGTCTGGATGGCGACCACCCTTGTTCTTAAATATGGCGGCATAATAACCTTGCGTTAGCGCATAAGTGACCTAGGTTCCTGTACCCCTATGGAACAGTTGGAACAGCAGTGTGTTCACGGTGCCTCTGGCTTCGCAAACATTCATAGTCGATGGTAACTGCTTACTATCAAGTGGGCCGTCAGCCTGTCTGCTGTTCCTCAGCAATAAAAACAAACTATCTGTTACGACTCCATGAGCGATGTGTATACCTGGGGTGGCTCAATTCATAATTTTGGCCGAGACCACAATGCCAACACGAGGACTTGCGAGGGATTCTAGACCAAATAGAATAGAATATAAAACCTTATATTATAATACACGTGTTTCTATGTATTCAACATACCCACCCCATTATGCCTATAAATCAGCAAACATAAAATGTATCTATATCCACAAAATAGGTAAGGTTAAAATATATTATTAAAACTTAAATTACTCTGAAAAAGAAAAAAAAATTCCAAATATTACTTTTTTTAAACTACCCCCTTTACAATGTTACGTACAGTATGAATATGATAGAAAAATACAAAATATTTTACAACAAAACCCACTCATAACCACAAAGGTTGTAAGTTATTAAAGCAATAAAGTATTCTCAGAGTTCGGGAGGTGCTCTGTCGAGTCTGTTTGTTTTGCAGGCGAGAACTTCGCCCAACCTATAATTACGGTCATGATATACTTTTTAACATGCAGTTGTTGTAAACTTTTGGTTGTTCTTCATATTTTAACTTTAATTTTGTGGCACTTATTTAAATTGAAACTATTCTGAAATTATAATAATATAAAATAATAATAAAAAATGTATATGGGCAGTTTTTTTTAAATAAATCATGTTCTAATTGCAGGTATACGAATTTTTTGTACTCACTGAGCTTTCACTCAGAAAATAGAATCAGTCTACCCCATCATCTTCATGGGATGTCGCAAAAGGCAACGAATGATTACGCTTTTTCTACTTCATTTAGCTGTAAACATTGCCGTTTTGTTTTTGTTTTAGAAAAAATGGCATTGAAAGATACTGACGCAAATAAGTAGGTACAAAGAAGTTTAGACACATGCATCTTAGTTTGCTTTTTTTGCGATATGCCTATCAGTTATGATTTTAATTTAAAAAATATTCCAAATGTTACGCATATATGTAGACGACGGTAACTGCTATAGCCGGAGGCGCGGGCGCAGGTCTCGTGGAACTTGTTATTATTATTAATAAACTCGCTCATTCAACATCAACAGACCACGAATATGTCCAACGTCTAGTATCGGCAATGGATGATATAATTAATGCAAAACAAGTTAATTAGTCATACCTTTTTGTAAATAAATACTACATTACAGTACAAGTACATCTTTTCTATTTTTTATTTATTTTATAATTCATTTTTGAAGCTTTACATTTCTTTAAAATTAAATGAAAAATTCGTTTTAATTATTAAATATTTTATACAAATGAATAGCAAAACCAATTTTTATAATATATCAGCTAATCTAGTATATAATTCAATTATTATTAGCCATAGATCTAATTAATTAAGCTACAAATTCGAAAGTGAATTTTGACAAAAACCTTCCTTAATAACATGATTTCAACGTCGTTCTTATTTACCTAGAGTCTAGAGAATAATAAAAGACTAATTACCAATTATTACATTTTGATAGTTAGAAAAAAGTTTGATTGATTAAAAATAGAAAAAAAGGAATTGTTTGATTTTTATTTCAGATGAAATTAGTCAAAATACATTTGTAAAAATAAAATACTAATTCCAATTAAATTAATAAGTTTAACCTTAAACAGCTAAGTGTATTTATTTATTATTGTAACCATATAGGTACGTACGTTAAGCATTCGATAAGTTGAATTTGAGTTATGTATTAACTTGATGATGATATGAACATCTGAATAACAGCCAATTCTCATGAAATTATTCACGAGGAAAAAATCTACACTTTATTTTAGATTAGCAATCAGGCTTAAATGGCCCATATTCATATGACTAAAGACAGTTTTTCTCTCCTTCGTAGGAGCTCATCTATAACCAAAGTCAACGGATGTTGTCTAAGTTGCTGTGGCCCAACCCGGCACCTAGTGCGCCCAGAGACCCCCACTCAGATCATTTGGTTAGTAGACATTTTTTTTATTTTTTGTTTTAGAAAAATTTCTAAAAAATACTTATACTTTTATGAAACTAATTGATGTCAAACATATTTTATTATATACACGTATGTAGACAAAAATAGTTTATTTATATAAAACATATCGCCTATGACATTTTTGAGTAAATCATATTTTATCAACTTATTTTAATTAACTCTGAAAATTTACTCAATTTCCTTAACGTATATTGGTTTACCTTTTATAATGATTAAAGAGGTTTCATTTACTCTTTGCTGCTCAATTTTGACTGACTAAATTAGGACAACTTGTGTTCACGATTCTGTCATGCTTTTGTATGTGTGAATTTAAATTCGGCAGCAGCAGAGAAGGGTACAAATTGCTACTGTACTAGCCTTGTTTTTAAAATCAACAGCTTGCATTGCTTTTAAAATCACCTGTCTGCTAATCAAATTTCGTCGAACTATTTCTTTTTTTATTGTTGTAGGACAGTAGACAGGCTGACGGCCAACTTTGAATTTACCGTTAGTTACCGTCGCTTATGTGTGTTTGCAACACCAGTGGCATCGCGAACACGCTGCTATCCCATAAGGGTACATGAACTTTGGTCACAGAACACAATTATTATGACGGCATACTTAATACCAAAGGTAGTCGGCATCCAGACGGGCTTGAGGCCCTACCACGTAGCTAGTTAGCCACGTAGTTGTTTTATCGCATTTTACGACAGGCTGACCCCGACCGCAGAGGTCAGTATTCTTTCTCCGCCCCTGCACGGATAAAAACGAACATTAGTCGCAATATCCGGACAAATAGATACACATGTTAAAGTTTTTTATTTATTTAGACACCAAATCTATCATAACTAAGCACCTTTTTTAAATTAGTATACTTAATATCAATAGATGTGTTTTACAAAAGTTCTTGATTGACATACCTACATATTATAATACTATTATAATATTTAATCAAGTAAGAAAAAATAATTGACTAAATGACAGATGAACTTCTTTTAAATAAGCCCGAGTAATATATGTTTACAAATTCATATTAGTCTAAAGGAAATTAAAAAATAACCGTCAAAACAGTTCTTTTCCGACAACGCCCAGAGACCAGAGTTAAATTTGTAGGATATAATGCCCTATACACAAGAAGATAAATGCTATTTAATTTTTTATGTTGATATTGTTTACAAATATATTTCAAAATGTGATATTTACACAAAACATTAGTATATTATAACTATAATACATTTGCCTTTGATTTGAATTATATTATTATATAATTTAATATATATTTTTAATAAAAACTGGTGAACAGTGGCGTAGCGAGCTTAACCCGCGCCCGGGGCACAATACCTTTTTAGCGCTCCAATTTGAAAACCATATAATATTATATATAAAATACTAACAAATTAATTAATAAATAAAGTAATATAAATTAAGTCATAGGCTCAAGCTAGACTTTAAATTTGAGACAAAAAATGTAGTTGAGAAAACAAGACTAGATTTTGAAATGAATATGTATATGATCCTCTAGAATTAGTTCAAAGAAGAAAGAAACTAGAAAAGACGTGCCATTTCTATTTTGAATATATTATTACAGTTTGATTTAGACTATTAGTGTTCCTTTTTATTTACGAATTAACATTTATTATATTACACTGGCACTAAATTTAACATATATTTTCAAGAAATCAATTATAATAGAAATAAAAATTATCCAGCAATTTTTTGTTTTGCGGACCATTTGGCGCCCCTTTGCGAGTAGCGCCCGGGGCATGATGCCCCCCCTGCCACGCCACTGCTGGTGAAAGTTCTAATTTGATCTCAGAGAAAATTCTAAAAAAAAAAATTTCTATTCGCTATACATGTTCGAAGAAAATTTTGAAGCACTGAGCACTTAATTTCTTTAGTATTAAATAAGACGCTGGCTACGTAACGAGAGAGATAGAGTCAGCGCAAAAAACTCATCAGTCTCGCATTGAGTTTCTACATAAATGGTTCATGGGCTATATTATATATATTATTGTATTATTTTCACTCCTGTTGGCAGTCTTCGTGACCGTCCTTATTAATTTTAGCTACACTATTAACAAATTGAATACATATTAGCTGACACGGCAAACGTTCTTCTGTCATGTAAATTAAAAAAGTAGCCTATTAGCCTATTAGTATTTAATGAAATCCATCAAAATTGGTTCAGAGGTACGAATTCACGTTTTCAGTTTTTTATTTTATTTAAATATTTAAAAAATATATCCGGTTCCGTTCGGGTTTATTTTTCTGGACCTTTATAACGACTGGTCTCGTGTGTACTACGCATAATGGATTCAAGAAAATTGATGTTCTAAATCGTGAAGGCAGATGTTAATGATTCTATTATTTATGATCGGGTCGGAACTATTATACTTTTTTTACAGTAACGCGTTCGGATACGTGTCTATTCATCCGTATAATTTCCTTGTTTTCGGGGTAACGATGCTCAAATAGCATTGTGTTTTGTATAGCTTGTTAGGATGATCACCTAAAACCGTGACGGATGGGAAGATTTTATAATCCAACGCTCCAAAGGATCAGGAAAATTTATAATTAATAATACATTAGATCATTTCAAACATTTGAACATTTGAAGGCCTGTTTTAAAGTTAGTTAATATAGGGAGTGTAGTAGGATAGTGAAGTCTTATTGCTAGATTAGCATATATTATAGACCTTATATTGAAGAACCACCCTATAAAATAACGTAAGGTTGACTCAGAATAGGAAAAACTATAAGAAAACTTCGTGAACACTTTAAACATGTTCCTCAGTCATGAAGAAGATATATTGAATATAAAACGTTTTTTTATATAATGAAATAGTTAGTTTTTTAATTAATTTGCTAGGATAGGGCCCCAAGCCTGTATGGGTGGCAGCCATCTCTAGTCTATAAGTATGCCGCTATAATAACCTTGGTTGTGTTCCGCTCTAAGTGACCCAGGTTCCCATATGCGGACAGCAAGGTGTTCGCGATGCGTCGAGCGTCGCAAACATTCATAGGCGGCGGTAACTGCTCACTAATAAGAGGGCTATCAGACTGTTTGCTGTTTCACAATAGTAAATGATAAAAAACGTGTCCTCCTCTTCAACTTCCGTCTGTTAGCAGTTATCTCAACGTTCACACCTTCTTTCGATACATCATGTTTTACGCAATTCATTAATATTTTTTGGGTCATCATGAATTTTGCTTCGCATAATATATAACCAATAATAATATGACCATGTTTTACTAATATATTACTTTTTAGTTTATTTCCGTTCACTTTCCAAAATGTTATCTTCTAAATAAGAATATACAAGACTTTCTTTTATATTATTCTATAAAAGCATCGTATACATTACCTTTGGCAAGATACCTCACTGGTCCCGTGGGTTGTGTACTGCGCGGGGCTGCGGACCCGTAATTGATTGCCTGAGTGATTGATAGCCATTGATAGCGGTGCCGGCTTACCGTTCACCGGGAATCGTGTTAAACAAAGCCAAATAGATAAAGGTTTTGTGCCAAAATAAGAAAGGAGGTTTATTTATCGTTAGAAATAAAAATGCTTTTCAAATTTCGAATTTCGGGCTTTATAAGCGCCATCTTTGCAAGCAATAACTTTTTTTTTTATTGCTATAGAACAGCAGACAGGCTGACGGCCCGCTTAGGATTTAGCAGTTACCGTCGCCTATAGGTGTATGCAACGCCAGTGGTATCGCGAACACGCTGCTGTCTCATAAAGGTACAGGAACTTGAGTCACTAATGCCGGAACACAACACAAGGTTATTATGGCGGCATACTTAAGACCAAAGGTGGTCGCCATCCAGACGGGCTTGAGGCCCTACCACGTAGCTAGGGTGGGTTGTTTTGTCGCCTTTTACGACAGGCCGACTCCGGCCACAGAGGTTAGTATTCTTTTTCCGCCCCTGCACGGATAACTACAAACATTTACCGACAAATTTAATAGATGATCTGAGTCACGTTGTTTTTGCTAATTGTGCAGTTCCGTAGTCCTCGCAAAGTTTGCATCACATGTTTCTTGTCTTTCGCCTTCACATTCCAGCCCTTACAACTTTTCAAAGGTCATAAGTCCATTGGACGTTCTACTTTACCTTTTCAGAGTTATATAAGATTACTTTAGCTCTAATAAATATAAGATTATTTCTAATATATAAATGCTGTACCCGAAACCCATAAATTTTCCCGTAACACAATTTTCAGATAATCTCTCAGGTAGTCTCAAATTAATCCTTCAAAATAATATATCAATTCTAGTGCGCACTCGTTTCTACATTCACAATTGCTAATGTTACAAGTTCCCAATCCGAGGTCTATCAAATATTTTTTTTTTATAAATATATTTTAAATTAACATCATCTGTTATTTGTACGTGTTAGAGCAGCCATAAACATTTCGCCAGCTGTTAAAATATAAAACAAATAAAACTATTTATTAGCTCATTTAAAAAAGGAACAGCTTGTTAGTTTGTCAAAAACAAACCCCCAATCATAACGCAATTAAGTACGTTTTTACGCTAATTTTTTGACTATCTTTTTTGTAAGACAACACGATGGCGATTTATATTAATTTTAACTTTATTACAGTATGATTAAAGTTCATAATCAGGTGATTATTTTGTAAATAAATATTTAAGTTAGTGTGTTCAATACGTATAATTAAGCTGCAGACACCTTGGTGCTGGCGCCTCGGGCTGTTTCGATTTAGGGTATCCTTATTGCCCCTAATTATGTTAGGACAGTGTTACTTGATAATGTTTTATAGCTATAATCAAGTACAGATAGCGAACTGTGACTAACTTCAAGTTAATCTTACACGGTTGCAACTGGAACTTATATTTTGAAGTCCGAGATACTGCTGAATATTCTCTTAATCATAAAATTCCGCGCCTTTAATGCATCAAGACTAATAAAATGTGGGATTGTTGATGTTAGATTTATATGGGATGGGAGCCTAGCTCAGTGCTTAATGATCACGATTGCACGCACCGCTTAGACAAATTTTCTCGTATAATGTACATAATTGCCATGTACCGACGGTGAAGGAAGACATCATAAGGAAAACGTTTATCCGTGCAGGGGCGGAGAAAGAATACTGACCTTGGCGGCCGGGGTCGGCCTGTCGTAAAAGGCGACAAAACAACCCCTAGCTGTGTGGTAGGGCCCCAAGCCCGTCTGGATGGCGACCACCTTTGGTCTTATCTTAAGTATGCCGCCTAACCTTGTGTTATATTCCGGCATTAGTGACCCAAGTTCCTGTATCCTTATGAGACACCAGCGTGTTCGCAATGCCACTAGTGTTGCAAACACCCATAGGCGACGGTAACTGCTAAATTCTAAGCGGGCTGTCTGTCTGCTGTCCTACAGCAATAAAAAAATCAGGGACACTCAGCTAAAGTGAAACCAAACGGAACTTCCTAACAAGTTGTCCTTAACTTATTTGCTGCTACAAAGACAAGTTGGTAAACAGTACCTACATCGATTCATCAAAAGCATTTGTATAACGTAATCTTTCACCTTTAAAAGTTATTTAACAAAACAATTTCTAATTTAACTGTGACCCCGTATAGAACCGTTATTGCGATCCCCGATAACAATTAAAACATAAGTTAATCGACTCATCAATCATCGAAAATAACGAAAAATGTAAATCTATCATATCAAACGATTATTATCTTTATTTTTTTAAATACTTCATCAAACTCTTATTAAAAATTCACTTCTTAGACATGAATATTCATAGTTTAATTGATTATATTTATAATTTAGAGCTTGTAATATCTATTACATTTTAAAAATAAAATTGTCTGTAATAAACGAGAAATTATTTAAAAAAATCCAAGGATCATACACATATGATCCACACAAACAAACATCCACAATGTACAGGTGGCCAGATGTTCTCGTCTTATCGAGATCACCGTTTTTTTTTAATAATTTATGAAAGACTGGTACTTTCTATATGTCTAATATGGTTACGCTATTAACAATCAACTATTTTGTCAATAGTGTCTAAAAAATACGTTGTCAAACCAATATTTGCTCTTTGCACTTTTTTGAGCTTTCAACATTTTGATTAATATGAAGTTTCCAAACCAAACTTTGATATTTAAAAACCGCTATATGATTTCCAATCGTTACATTACTTTATTATATTATTTCTTGTAAAATTTTAAGTCAAATGTTTTTTACTCCATATATTAAAGTTTAACTTTCTGCACAGTAGATATTTGTTTGACAACGACGATATGCAAGTTAGCCAAGACTCGCAGCCTCAATTCCATTGCTCAATGACGTTAATTTTATTGTTTTATTTTTCAATCTTGTAGATATGATATATATAGTTGACACATACACGAATTTTTGTTGAAAATCTCCTTACGTTATGCTACATAAAAATAATCAACAGTTGTAGAATATTTGACACGTATAAGGAAAACTTTTAAATGGCGTCTATTAGCCTAAAAATTACCGTATCTAAGATTAAACTTTGACGACCGCTATGGCGTAACGGCTAACGCAAATGTTGCATGGACCCATATCTCGAATTCGTTTATCAAAACAGAACATAAACAATACACGTAATTTCGTATATTATGCTTGTTTATATACACTAAATGGTCGTGATAACTCGTATAAAATAACTCGCATAGAACATCTAAAATGGAGTTGGATAGGACATATGCTACGTTGCAAAATAAATAAATGGAGCAAACAAGTAACCTTATGGTATCCAAGAGGGGATATCAGAAGATAGAGGCGTCCGAAAACAAGATGGAGTGACGATATCCGTCTAACCCTAGGACCAAACTGGACCAGAGTTGCAGAAGACCGAGCTCAATGCAGAGAGCTGGAGAAATAAAATTCATAAAACCAAAAAATGTTAAATTGCATGTAGTTCGGAAGAAAAGGGCTTTATTATATTATAAGTGGTCGCGATATAAAAATTATTAAAACATCCAATGATAGATTAATCGGATTTTATGACAGTGAACTGTTAGGAAGTAGAAAATTTAAATCTATACCTACAAGGTTAATATTTCCAGGCTAAAAACTACTTGCGAACCATTCAAGTATTTTTTATTGCTGTGGGACAGCTTACTATACTATAGTTAAGAGTTACCTTCGCCTATCGATGTTTGCGATGCCAGGGTCACTTATGCTGCAACACAACACATAGTTATTATAATTACATATTTAGAAACCAAGGGTGGTTGTTATCCAGACGGGAATGGAGCCCTACCATCTAGCTTAGAGTTGTTTAGTTACCTTTTACGACAGGCCGATCCCGACCGTAGGGGTCAGTATTCTTATTTCCCCCCTGCATGTGAAGTGTTTGTACAAAGGGAATAAAAGGAGTTTAATACTACTCCTTTTATTCCTGAGTAAGACTCCGATTTTTTTTATTGCTGTAGGACAGCAGACAGACCACTTAGAATTTAGCAGTTACACTCGCCTATGGGTATTTGCAACGCCATTGGCATCGCGGACACGCTCCTGTACCCATAAGGGTACTTATAAAAGGGTAACTTGGGTCAATAATGTCGGAACACAACACAAAGTTATTATGGCGGCATTCTTAAGACCAACTGTGGTCACCATGCAGACGGGCTTAAGGCTTGGGGCCCTACCACGTAGCTAGAGTGGATTGTTTGGTCGCCTTTTACGACAGGCCGATCCCGGCCGCAGAAGTCAGTATTCTTTCTCCGTCCCTGCACGGATTATTAGACAGGAAGTATTGGTAGCACTGAATTCTAGTTCACTAGCTCATTATATGAAACTTCGTTCTGAGCTCTCAGTGTTTTATGACGTGCGAGGGCGCATATTTCGTCGAAAGCAGGTGCCAATGATCTATTGATCATATAATTTTATATAGGGACCATTTATTACGTAACATAAATAATTCCTGTTTATTTGTTTTTCAAGTTTACAATTTTACTGTTAAAATGGCTACTTAGTAGACAAACTACATTTAAAGTACCTACCTATACATTTGATTCATTAAGTTTGATTTTTATTTAGTTTTGTTCGGATATTATTAAAATTGGAGAAATAGGAAATAAAAAACGCGTAGACACCACTAAGTCAGTATAAAATTATATCTACAGCGTTAATGAAGCACCTTAAATATCATGGTAGCAATTAGAAGCTATAGGATTTCCGCCATTTCAACTATACTGCTAGAACCACTTCAGTTTACTCCTACCTTTTTAAAACTTCAACTTAGGAACAATCCATTAACGCCATAGATATTCTAGTGCATTTAAATGTAGAACGAAGAAATGTAGAACCTCGCTGCCATAAACGACAGTGGCGCCTCCACCTGCAATTACAATTTACATCAAAAATAATGACAATCCAAACACTGTAGAGCTATCCCATATAGCAAACTACAAACGAATAAAAGCCCTTTATGTTCTGGTGTTTTAAAAAGCTCGGACGATTTAATACTCGACTTTAAGCACTGTGCGGCTCGGATGAAACGTTTTTATAGTTTTAAATCATCAGAGTGGTAGGGCTTGTATACGTAAAAGTAACAAAGCGTTTACAAATAATGCACACCATTTTACTGTTTTAGAATAAAACACTTTGTCATAGAATAAAAAGATTTTTCTAGTTATTAGAAAAAATTATAAGAGTAAAATATTTATTATGCGACATGGTGAAGTTAACTGATAACTGTCACTCAAGAACTCGTCACAATATATTCACAGTAGTTTCTCAAATATTCATAAATCTACACGTGTTTCATATCAATGCAGATAAAAAATGCAATGGGCATTGTTCATTTTTTTAAATGTTGTAATTAAGGTTACTGATCATTACGGACTAATTAATTATGAAAAATATTCACATTTTATTGATATGTTTGATAAAATATGATTTACCTTCTCTGCCCTTCAAATTTCACTATATAGTTTGTATCATTGCCTCAGAAAGTAAAAAGTAAGTGGCAAGTATTGATAATCTGTCATGTGTCAAATTTATAAATGTCAAAAATAATATTTTTTCTTGCGACTTCTCTTTTTTTCGTATGAACATTGACAGATATGAGATGGATGACATCATCGTGTTGATAGCTTTCATTTTTTTAAATTATTTCTAGTGAGGCAACGGCACAGTCCATTGTGCCGTGTGATGACGTCACTTACCTTTAAAATTAAAAATATTTTTTTTTTTTTAAATAACTGTTGAGCCAATCTTCAAAATATTCAAATTAGTTTCTCAAAATGCTCTAAATTTTCAAAAAATAAATTAAAATCGAATGGTTAAAAATTTTAGACAATCCCCATTACAAGATTTTATTTAAATTTTAATATTAAATTTTTATTCTAATTTTAAGTGCAATACTTTTTAGATAAAAGCAATGGGTACACTTTGAGACCAATATATAGATAAAGAGGATAGAGGTCAAGGGTTCGATTCCCACAATAGCAAGCTTAAGCAGTTTTGTGCTTATCCAACAAATAAATAAAATTGGAGTGTCTGTTTGTAATATTAAAACAACCGCTTTTTACTAAGTGCATCTGGATGTGTAATACACGGTACATATACCAAAACAACATTTTTTACAATTTTTGTCTATCTGTCTTTCTGTTTGTTTCGGCTAATCTCTGAAATGGCTGGACCGATTTTAATGGGACTTTCACTGACTATTTGATGTAACAAGGAGTAACTTAGGCTATTTCCATTTTAGAAAAAAATGGATCTCATGAATTTTTTTTTCTGTTACTTGACTAGCGAAACGAAAAAGAATAACCTGAGGTAACTTACCGAGATCGTGTGAACATATGAGTTATATATTTATTTCAAAATTTACAGACAAACTTTAATACAATATTATACAATACTTATTAAAATTACAATATTAGTCAGGTTATATTTTGTTTAATTAATCAATCATTATAAACGTCATCTCAAAAATTATATACCTAGTCAGGTCATAAGTATTGTCACACAGTAAAAACTTTTCTTTTAGAATGCTGGCCACAAAAAAAGTTATTGAATTCGAATCTCGAATTGTTCATGAAAATAAAAATGTATACTTTTAGAATTTTACTAATTTTTTCAATATGGAGTGGACGCTTAAAGAAGACCGTGTTGCAGTTATTGCGTTGCATCGTTGCGGTTACGCGCCAATTCAAATTTTTAACATACTGAAAAATTTGAATATAACCAAAAGATTCATTTATCGTACCATCAAACGATACAATGAAGACTCTAGTGTAGATGACAGGTCAAGAAGTGGTCGCCCTCGGTCTGTTAGGACTCCAGCAGTGATAAAAGCTGTGAAGGCACGAATTCAAAGAAATCCCAAACGTAAGCAGAAACTGTTGGCCCTTCAGATGGGGTTAAGCAGAACCACGGTGAAAAGGGTGTTAAATGAAGACTTAGGGCTTCGGGCATATCGAAGAAAAACAGGACATCGTTTGAATGCTCGTCTAATGGACCTGAGACTGAAGAGATGCCGCGCTTTGTTGAAGCGGTACGCGGGAAAAAAATATCGGGAAATTCTTTTTTCGGATGAAAAAATGTTTACCGTAGAAGAGAGCTACAACAAACAAAATGATAAGGTGTACGCACACAGTAGTGAAGAAGCGAGCAACCGTATTCCGCGTGTCCAACGAGGTCATTTTCCATCCTCGCTCATGGTATGGTTGGGAGTTTCTTATTGGGGCTTAACAGAGGTACATTTTTGTGAGAAAGGTGTAAAAACGAATGCTGTTGTGTATCAAAATACAGTCCTGACGAACCTTGTGGAACCTGTTTCTCATACCATGTTCAATAACAGGCACTGGGTATTCCAACAAGATTCGGCGCCAACTCATAGAGCGAAGAGCACACAAGACTGGCTGGCGGCGCGTGAAATCGACTTCATCCGGCACGAAGACTGGCCCTCCTCCAGTCCAGATTTGAATCCGTTAGATTACAAGATATGGCAACACTTGGAGGAAAAGGCGTGCTCAAAGCCTCATCCCAATTTGGAGTCACTCAAGACATCCTTGATTAAGGCAGCCGCCGATATTGACATGGACCTCGTTCGTGCTGCGATAGACGACTGGCCGCGCAGATTGAAGGCTTGTATTCAAAATCACGGAGGTCATTTTGAATAAACTTTAATGTCATAAGAATCTATGTTTTGTTAAGTTCATTTTGGTATATGAATGGTTACATAATGAATAAACTTGTTACAATTATTTTACATTAAACATGTGACAGAATTTATGACCTGACTAGGTATATGGTAAAGTCATAGAAATATTTTTAATGGTCAACAGATCTCAGTCTTTTATGTATCTCACATAATTCCAGACACTTGGTTAAAATTTTCGGCCACCTATCATCAAATATGTCGATTTCTTGAGAGAACTCTAACAATTCGTTTAGCCTGAATAGACCTCGCAATTAAGTTGAACTGCCAAAACCGCTTAGACAAACGCGACGGGTATATATTATCCATTCCAATCCCAGCAGTGGGACATTGCAGACTATTATTATCATTATAAACGCAAACTTACCTATTACCTATTTTCTTTCAAATCAAATACAAAGTTGCGAATGATCGACAAGAGAAGTTTTACATGAAATTCCTTAAAACCTACACAACTTGTCCAGTCACGTCTTGAGCACTTGAAAGTTGCGATAACTAGAGAATTTGTAGAGCAGTAAACAATTTTGTGCGTAGGTTGCTAGTCTCCATTGGAATACTATCAGGTTGGTCTTGTTTTCCTGGTAGATAAAGTTGTTGACTAGTTCCTTTTGCACTTTGGTAGGTACACAATCTTCGATAATGCTTTCCTACTTATATTTACATTGCTTTATTTTTCACGAGTTTATCGATTATTTGTCAGTTTTAAAAAAATAATTATTAAGTAGAGAACATTATGATTTTTTGTGATTTTGACAATGATCATCGAAGCTGAACTCCTTGGTAGAAGGGTTTTCATTTCTTAATGGTTGCGATTCAGTTGTCCACGCAACCGAAGTTATAGGCGGATAGTGGTATTTAACTTATAGCGGTTAAATACTAGTTCAATGTGGACCTAAAAACGAATATCATATGACCAGAGAAAGAAATTGTTAATTGATTGGCACTCTTATATAATATTTTAAAAACATGGGCGGTGATTATGATGAAATGACCAATTTCTATTAATTTCTTATTGGTTTCGACCTGTAGATATGTAGGTAGTGGTAAAATACCAGTAAACGCGTGGTGTCAGCACTCGACAGGCGGCACCTGTGTCGGTTAAGATGAAAGCGGCCAGCTTTGTGCGCAGGCGCTGCCGGCAAATATTTATTTTAATTTAGTGCCCACCCGCCGAACGCTCCTTAATCGCTAATGGATTTGCTCCTGTACAATCGGCGCATGCGCAGCCTCCTATGAGTCCATATAATGGCTGGTTATCATATTAACGCACATATTTACATGTTTAAATTCTTGCGTTTATGATCACAGTAATTATTAAATTTTATAAAACTATAATTTGAAAAAATATTGTAATGTTGTGTCATCACGATTTTGTTCTTATTTAGTCTTACTATCATCAACTTACTTATTACTCATCGTGCCTCTTTAATTTTTATTCGTTTGTCTCCAAATATTTAGAATCGTAATTTTCTTCGTTTCAATTAAAGACGACGCGGAGATTATGTCACCAAACTGCCGCGTCACATACGTCGGTGTCCGCGTGTTTTGCTCCAATATTTGCCCACGCTTTTTGTGGTAAAAAGGACATTAGTGAACCCTTTTGTTGACACAAAGCTAAGACGGTTTGCGTGTCAACAGTTTGTACAAATATTGGTGCATCGGCGGCTTTTCTATATAACGTAATCTGCCTGACTGTCGGCATGGTTTGTGTAGTGTATAACTTTACACTACGCACTGGCTAAGTGAAGTAAGTTGATTCACTTCCTCCGTGTCTAAAAACAGCGCTGCCTTAAGGATATTTTACGTTGGGGTGCGGAGTGGTCAGCCTGCAAGAGTGGGGACACTTGTCAACCAAAAAAAAAAACGCAATGTAATTTGTATAAAATAATTTAATATTGGTTTATCTTATATTTTTATTTTGCCCATGCATTTGACGAAACAAAGTGTATAAATCGGTGCATGATGTTCATATTCAATGAGTTAGAGTTTAATGAAATAACCAAATTTCTAGCGCTTGCGTGCACCCCCAAGGACTCTGCGCCCGGGTGCACCCGTACTCCTTGAACCCCAGATTAAGACGTTCCTGTTGATCAGCTTAATTATTAAGGGTTTCAACGTATCTCTAGTGAAAGTACGAGATATTAAATCGTTTACCTAGTTTGAGGTACAAGGCATTGTGTGTGTTTTAGGTAAAGATGGCCTTGTCTAAAAATCGCTCAGTTAGAATCAAACAGGATTTTACTTAAGATTTGTAATACTTTTTCCGTGCAGGATTGGATAAAGAATACTAACCTCTGCGGCCGGGTTCGGCCTGTCGTAAAAGGCAATTAAACTACCCAAGCTACGTGGTAAGCCTCCAACCCCATCTGGATGGCAACTACGCTCGGTTTTTAAATATACCGCCATTATAACCTTGTTTTTGTGTTCCGGCATTAATGACAAGGTTCTAATATATATCTTATAGCAGAGAGTTGGTGCCCCTGGCGTTTCAGACACCCATAGGAGACAGTAACTGCTAACCACTAAGTTAGCCTGTCGTCAGCCTGTCGGCTATCTTACAGCAATAAAAATAAACTTCTAGTACTGTAGAAGGTTACCAAGTGGTATCATACGAGGACCAATGTAGAGGTCACGAATTTGAACACCACGATGGCAGGGGTGGAGTAAGAATACAAACCCCTGCGACCGGGATTGGCCTGCCGTCAAAGGCGACTTAACAACCCTCTAGCTACGTGGTAGGGCCACAAGCCCGTCTGGATGGCAACCACACTGGGTCTTAAGTATGCCGCCATAATAGCCTTATATTGTGTTCCGACATTAGTGACCCCTGTACCCCTATGGGACAGCAGCGTGTTCACGGTGCAGTCTGCCTGTCTGTTGTTCCTATGCAATATAAAAAAGTGAGAGTTAAAAAAAGAGAAAGTCGCTCATTAAAGTGATAAAGTATGCTGCTAGTATTACAGTACCTAGATGAAGACTAAGATACTTTTCAAATTAATTATAACAGTATATAATATTCCTCCATAATACTGTATCTATATTTCAGGTCAGCCTGTCTGCTAGCCTACAGCAATAAAAAAAAACACGACTTTTCTTTTTCTTGAGCACTGTGCTCAGATGGTATAGATGTGGCATCGATTTTTGCAAAAGCAACACAACATTAATAATAACTCTGAGAGGATAACCGAATGATTGTGATAGTCCTCCTCAGTTTCTGATTGTCTTTAGATTCGAGTCTTTCCAATTTTTGTCGTTGGGTATGAAGATAAAGGTATTATTGGAGTGTTCTATTCTTTTAAAAATTAGCATTCAAATGGATGGATGGATGGATTCTGTGAATCATTTAATAATAAAGAAAAATTTAAATATCATTGTTATTAAAACAAGTTAGAATTGCTCCATTCCTAGAGGTACTCAGGCTATTATAGCCTTGAAGAATTTCATGATCCCTTTTCTCAAGAAAGGTAGTAAGAAAGGAGAAAAAAATTTTCAACAAATTCACAAATGTTCTTTATTTAAATTATTTGATTTCGTTGAATTTTCTCTTAGCAACACTAGACGTCTCTGGTGTTCGAATTCAATCGATGGAGCACAAGCACCGAAGCTTGCTGAAATCCCGTCCTTCCTTCATCGAATTCCGAACGTGTGCAACAAAAAAGTTTCTATACACTCGAATCACGTTTCGATGCTGTTCTGCGAATTAAAATTACAAAAAGCCAAACGGAGACGGCCGTAAGCCGAGTACGTGAGAGCGAGCAATATGCAACACCGTCGCATACACGCCCCTGTTCGGATAAAATTCAAAATAAGATTTCAAAGGTTAAAAGGAAAAACAAACAGGCGGCTCGGGTTTCTCTAGTTTGTTAGAGCGGGATAGGTGTAGTTTAGTTGGCACCGCTTTCGTATTGGTTAGTTGATATGAGTTATGGCGAGTGTTTGCCGCGCGAATTAGCCATTTGGCGCGAACTTGTGGGGCGACGCCCGATGGGGTCGCGTTGCCTATTCACCTAGTCACCTACGAGAAGTAATGACCAGACAATATCATTACCATTGGGATAGGTTATGTCAATATCAAAATAAACATCGCTTGAAATATTCTAAATATAATTCAACTCAAAATAGAACATCAGTGTTATTTACGTATCTAAATTTTATACCAAAAACATAACGTAAGTACTTGACCTGTAGATGACCACTAACGCCCAAAAACCGATAAAATAAAAATTAATGGCATGCTTTTAAACTAATTCCAAATTAAATTGTCGATGCTACCATGAAGTCATCGAACTGTGTAAATTAAGTATCCTCTATTTTTTGATATTCCAAATGACCACCAATTTTTTGACGATTGACACCCTATAAAAGTATATTAGTATAATTGGTATTAATTTTTAAGGATTGCAAAATTTTTAAGTTAAAGTTATATAGCAACTTATTGACCTCAATGATAATATTTTTCCGATTTTACTATTTGTTTAGGGTTAATTAAAGTAAAGAGGTATCTGATATAATTATATACGAATATATATTTACAAAATCAAGCTAATGAGGTGGTCCACTACTGATTCAAATGTATCATGATTTTCTAGTAATTCACCGAAATGGGCAACTTTTGATAAAATCGTTTGCTATGTAAATATACCATACTAACTAATATATTGAGGACAGGTTAATTTAGTTTTACAATTAGTTACATTTATTTAGTATTTGAGCACCTTTATTGTAAGGTAAGATTAGTTCCTGAAAGCAATTTTTCACGTCGTAGATGTCTGAGAAAAAGCGTACATTTCTGAAGTATACTCCAGCTGCAATGCTCTTAACCGTCAAAGATGTTTGATAAGACGGGCGTTATGAGTCAAACCTGTCAAGTTCTGACTCACACGCTTTGCTGAGGAGAAAGCGCGAAGGAGTTAAAAAATTACACTGACCAAAAATATAACATTATAGGTTCAGACCTAAAATGCTATATTTGAACAGTTTCAGAACCGCTCCATAAAATCATCATGATCAGTATGCTAAACTTAAATACGAAAATAAATTTTATTTTATGAAACAAAACATTTACAATCTGATATTGAAATTCAGTAATTGCTCTTAAAAAGGAAAAACGACCAGTTCAACGAGAAATGTTCCATAGATACATTATATTATATATGTTTACGCAATTTTCCTACTAGTTATATCAATTAAAACACCAAGTGATTAATTTGTTTTTTATTTAACAAATAACCACAAATATCTGGATGGTCATCTACTGGTGCAAAATATGGTCACCTACTATCACTATTAAAAATTTCAATGGTAATTTACCAAAAATATGTAGGAAGTTATAACGCAAAACAATTTAATAAATTTACTAAACAAAATGCTTCAACTCAATTTGAGAAAATTACAAAATATTTTTTGAAATTTACCAAGCGGTTACAGAAAATTTGATTAATAATTTACTATACAGTTTTATAATTTCATTCAAATTGAGTTAAAGCATTTTGTTTAGTAAATTTATTAAATTGTTTTGGTTTAAAACTTCCTACACATTTTTGGTAAATATTTATCATAGAAGTGCTTAGTAAATTTACTTTGCAAGGTTGTAACTATACCACTTAATTCGCTTGAATTAAGTTTGATAAAATTACGAAATATTTTTTAAAATTTACTCCGCGGATACAGAAAATTTGATTAGTAATTTTACTATACAGTTTTGTAATTTTATTCAAAAAACATACGATACATAGACTTATATTATTATTATTTATTCTTATTATTATTTTGATCCGTGCAGGGGCGGAGAAAGAATACTAACCTCTGTGGCCGGGGTCGGCCTGTCGTAAAAGGCGACAAAACAACCCACCCTAGCTTTAGCTATCATTTATGATAGGGTCTGAAGCCCGTCTGGATGGCGACCACTTTTGGTCTTAAGTATGCCGCCATAATAACCTTGTGTTGTGTTCCGGCATTACATACATAAAAATTCTCCTTAGAACTTTAACTGAGAAAAAAAATTCTCTTAAATAGTCCGCTACTGGGGCTCTTGCCTTAATCATAATTTGACAGAACCTCTCATAATATCTCACAAATATATCGCATAATTTACTAAACTATTTGTTGTAATTAAAACCTAATCATCTATACAAATAAATAAAAGTGGAGGGTCTGTTTGTAATATTAAAATAACCGCTTTTTACTAAGTGCATTTGTATGTATACACGGTACATATACCAAAACAACATTTTTTACAATTTTTGTCTGTCTGTCTGTTTGTTCCGGCTAATCTCTGAAACGAATGGACCGATTTTGACGGGACTTTCACTGGCAGATAGCTGATGTAACAAGGAGTAACTTAGGCTACTTTTATTTTAGAAAAAAAAAATGGTTTTAGTTAAAAGTGATCAGGTTCGGATTTTTATTATTCCAATTTAAGTTGACCTCAGATTTATATTGTCAATCATATAAAATAGGGTTCAGCTTAGGCTGGACTAAGTGGGTTCGAACGCAGTTTGTATATTTCATTTATTTATATTTTAGGGTTTATAGGGTTTGTAACCTAAAATAAACCATAAGATATATCCAAAAAATGCTGCCCAAAGTCACTATTCAACGCGGACGGAGTCGCGGGCACAGCTAGTAATTACTAAAATAAATAATTAAAATACTACCGCCATCTAGTGGTGGATAGAAAAACTATTTTTCTTTGTAGAATGTAACACTATTTACAAATTAGCAGGCTGTATGGTCTTTGCCTGTTCCTCGTGTAGGACGAAAAAAGAATTACCAATTAAAGAGAATTCTTACGAGTTTTATGAATGGAAGACATACGTTTTAGTTGTGACCGACTATATAAATTTCTACAACTGCTTATAACCTAAAAATTTATTACATTAATATATAAAATATAGACTTTTGAATCGTCTAAACAGTAATTAAATCGGCAGGCACTATCAAAATTGTATTCTTTATATGGTTTCATTCACAAAATATAAAGCTGTCGCGGATTAGCGAAACTCACAAAAACATTCAATGATGTGGTAGATATATACTCCGATCATAGTTAATCAAAAAACGATGGACCGAGCAATTATAATTCGTTTATGATCTATAACCGAATCCAAACGATTGCAACGGTACTGCTTGTGGCGCCATCTCACGTTGAAGCAACCGCCATGTTGGATTAGGGACAAGACTATTATATTTTATCTAGAAACTATCGATATTTTTAATATTTGTTGATAAATATACTTTAATAGTTAACTAATTACATATTTTTTTCTTACTTTTCTTTATTAATTCATTAAATTAATAGATCTAGCTTTTAAACGATAAAATTATTACAAAAATTTATAGTAAATCGCACGTTTGCTCCTTTTATGTCTACCTAATTATGAAATGTAATGGATTTAGTAAATATATTAAAAAATCATTTTAATATTCGTAACGTAATTATTTAAATGAATTGTAATAATAATATCGACTTTTTATAATTCCCTAAAAATAAGATATTGACAAGACAAGATTTAATATGATTGAAATTAAAAATTAATTTAAGATATTTTATCTCTTTTGTTTCTTCTCAAATCGAAGCAATTTTAACCATGTAATCTTCAATTTTCTTACAATTTTATCCACATGATTTACCTTACGTACCTACCTTTACGATTTTGTTTAAAGAAGTTTTTGAGGGAATAAGCTACACAAGCATGTCTTTGAATATGTAAAAGATATCTCTTCTTGCATTTTGAAATAAGAATCAAAAATCATTTTAGAATCAGATTTAATGTGATTATTATGAATGACAAAAATCATTAAAGTAAGGCAAGCGGCGGGTTGTAAAAACTAAGCCATAGATATTACATATAACATGTGGTGCCGACCCCATATATTGTGGGGTAAGGGCAGGAGGAAGAAGAAGAATGACGAAAATCCCCAAACATAAATCTCGTGCTATTTGTTATTAGATGCATGCATAACGTGACCATACGTCCCGCTTTCAGGCTGTCCGTCCCGCTGTCTCCAACTAGAACAAAAATGTCCCGCTTTTACGAATAAACCTTTATACCTACTTAACTGTTGCCTACATTAGTATCGCGAAAGACGGCAGCGCAGTGTAGACGCGGGTTGACAGTCAGGAACAAGCAAGAGCGAGCGACTGACATGTGAGAACGGGATAAACGAAAAATGATAGTTCATTTATCTGTTGTGCATGTGTTTAGGTATTAGAAACTTACCGAATACTTACTTATCCCAACTCCTTATTGTATTACAAAATACTTACTAAAGTAACTCCAATTTTGCTGTAGCAAAGTAGTTTTTTGTTGCGAAATTATTTATAAATATTATTTTTAGGGCAAGTTGGTGTAAGAATTAAGATGTCAGTGAGGGTAAAATACCATAATAAATTATTGCGTCATTTTTTAAACCATAATTTGTATTTTGCACTTAAATATACATCTTACACTGACGTATCCTATATATGTATTTATTTATATACGAAATTCCGTAAGGGTCCCGCTTTGACACTAGAAAAAAATGGGCACATTATGTATGCATATTATTACAGTAATTTTGGAATTAAATTTAGCCAAAAGAGCTTAAATTTATCACTTAACAGGTGAAGATCTTCGCATTTATATATTATAATTTCATATATAGGTAACAACATAACTAAGAATTTACCTAGGTGACCGCGATTCGAAAAAATTAATAAAATCCGTTGAAGGACAAAATATATACCAAAAATAATTAGCGAGAAATGGGAAAAATGGCTTTAAGTCTAATGATTCACCAATAATTAAAAACTAATTTGATCATATCTACTCTATATAAAATGGATGTGATATATAAAGGTCCCTAAATAAAAATCTGTCAATTTATTTAAGAGCTACTTTGTCATCGCCTGATGATATACCCGATACACACATACCCGATGAAATATTTAAAATATTAAACCTTAGATTTACTTAACAAAAATAATTCAGCTTGATACAATATATATTAATAATTTTATTTAAATCGATCAATACATGTCATTAGTTAAAAGTTAAGCTTAAAATTGATGTTAGTAAAATCGTCAAAATTTCCTTACAATAGTAATTTGAAACCGCAAGGACTCGACGCTGATAGAAGATTTTTTAAGTAAAGTTTATAAAACCTTACCCTATACAGGTATTGTAAAAAATATACGAAATTTATAAAATGAATAAAAACAATAATTAACATTTTTAAATATGTTATAAATAAAACTTTAAATCAAGTATATTGTAATATCGAATACAATGTAAATGCAAACATAAGTAGGAAAGACGTTGGACAAGATTTTTAATCGACAAGCGGTAAACATCGATATGGCGCCGAGACCACCGACAAACCCGATTTACATATAAATTTGTTGTCCAGCCGTAAAATAAAGAAATTGGATGGACGAATAAAAGGCCCGTAATTAAATCCGACGCTACAAGATACAACTATAATTTCATTTTAATGTTATCGTTTTGGAAATGGACCTTCCTCAGTCGGCCCGCTTCGTTAGTTGCTACAAAAATGCTTTTATGAGGTCATTAAAGGATCATCAGTTGTTTACGTCATTCCTTGATTTGTGTTGTGACTCCAACTGCACTTAACATGACTCAATTATATCTGAATCTATTTTTAATATTTAATACTCATTATTCATCTAGCTGCGTTCTAATTCGTTAACTAACTGGTTTGTTACTTCTTATCTCTCTATTTATGTGCAAAGATATACTAATATACGCTTAGTGTTTATAAGAACAAAAGCTACTGTCCTAATCCTAAAAAGAAACCGTACATTGTTGACAACTAAATGAATTTCATATTTCAAATCTTAAGCAAGGAATAAAGCAAGCGATACTTTTGTTATTTTTGGAAGTTCCTCTCTTTCCTTCTCTTACATAATATGAAATAAGACTTTTGTAGTCAACGGTAGCCTGCAAATTGTTCTGCAGTTTATATGCCATCGATGTAATAAAATGAATATAGGATTATCGATAAGCATAGAAAAATCCAAATGATTTTTTTCTCATAACTTAAGCTTTTGTTAATTCATCTTAATTGCTCAAAATTTCGTGCAATATAAATTTTAATACTTTTTGGTGTATCAAAACAATAATCGGACGTAGTGAGTATATAAAGATAATTAATTGACAAATTAATTCACGACCCTTTATTAGACTTAGGACAATGAAAATGCATCTAGGTTCCTTTTAAGTGTAAATAAGCTCATCTCTCAACTATCACTGTGGTAGAATAGCAACGAGCATTCAATTTTCAACCAAAAATGAAGATTTAGTTTTCAGTTCAAATCAATTTTGCCTTTGCGTAAGGATAGTTTTAAATATAGCTCAATGGAGACCTCAAGAACCTCCAAGTCTATAAGGTAACAAGGGAGATAAAAACCTGTCATTAAAGCAAATAAATAAACACGAGTGACGTTACAGACAATATATGAGCACATAGATATTTGTTTTCCATTCGATTGTATTCGAAATTCGAAAGGATTAATGAAGATATTTTTAATTGACAGTAAGGAAGTCCAACGTAACGCGGTTGTTGACTTGGACCCAAACAGTTGATAGGTGTTTGAACCCGATTCAAATCATTGATGGTCCGTAATTACTGTGTTTAATTTTGCACACGTCAATAAAAGCCAATAACTTAGTATTTGCCTGTCCATTCATTTCATTCGGTTTTTTTATAATTATTATAACGATGTCGATCTGGCATGGATATAAAATTGAAAAGTGTTTTGCAGTAAATTGTCGACTTGAAGATTTGGATATTATCGAAGTTTTGTATATTGTTCTATAATTTTACCAGCCGACCCGATAAATGTTTTTGGCTTGTATAAATAAAAAAAAATACAATTTGAATAAGATTTCCATAAAGTCCGTTCTTAGTAAGTGTTAACATTATTAGAGATCTCATAATGAGTGATATTTTGGTTATATATAATATAATATATAGATTATTATTATCTATGGTTCGGACTCAGGGGATTTCTCGTAGAGAATAATTTTTCATTTCGTTCCTAGGGTATCATATAGAATCATCATGAAATGGATGATCATATGAAATGGATTTATTTCTGTTAATTCCTTTTAGGTTTCGGACATGATTATTTTTATTTGTTTTTATGTACCTAAACGAAATACTAATAAATTCTTGACTATTCGACGTTAATGACAAGGAAGTTTCCAGAAATGGTGAATTACGATTACCACGATGACGTATTGGCAATTAAAACAAAGGCAAGAACTTTTATCGTAATATTATCAAGAAATTAAACGTTGAAGAAAATCTTTATTCGTATAAAATACACCTGTACTAATATTTTTTAATTATCATATTTATAGATAGATATTATCATAAAAACAAACTTTCGTTTTTATGAGAACAAGTTTCTTTCAACTATATGTTGCAAGAAATTCTATAAACACCAAAGAATCACGGTTGTGAAGGGTCCAAAACCTTCCAAAACTAGTTCAATATTCTGCCAGCTGGTTTCCAAAGACCTATTATTTCCATTGACTAAAATTAAACAAACACATAGCGACTGTAACTAAAGAAGTCCAATGTAATACTTAAGAAGGAAGAGAACTGAAGTGTTCATACAATAAATCTTCGCATTAAACGGAAGCTGTCCCAACCGAATAATCAATTCATTAAATCAAATTAAAAGCAATTTAAATTAATAAAGTTAGCGCAAGTGGCATGGGGGACACCAATTAGGCAATAAAATTCGTTTAACATGAAGTACGTAACAAGTATTGGTTCCCAAACACATTGTGCAGCGTAGTTTTTTTATAACTGAGATCGGCTGTCAGGCAAACAGCCCACTCGTTAGTAGGTGGCCATCGCTTGTACGCGTTTGTGACACCTGATTGCCAACGTGCAACTAACCTCGAACATGAACTGAAACCTGGTTTACCGGCACACAACAAAATGTCATTATGGCGGCATGTTTTAAAACCAGCGATGGTTGCCATCCAGTGGGGCTTGGTGCCTACCTAGCGAAAGTTTAATGTATTTAATGATTTATAAACCGGGCCATATAGTCCTGACCAAAAAGAGGATAGATAACTTTAATTCCCTATGAAAAAAGAATCCGCGCAGGGGAATTATCCGTGCAGGGGCGGAGAAAGAATACTAACCTCAGGGTCGGCCTGTCGTAAAAGCTGACAAAACAACCCACCCTAGCTACGTGGTACGGCTTCAAGCGCATCTGGATGGCGACTACTTTTGGTCTTAAGTATGTCGCCATAATAACCTTGTGTTGTGTTCCGGCATTAGTGACCCAAGTTCCTGTACCCTTATGGGACAGCAGCGTGTTCGCGATGCCACTGGCGCTGTAAACACCCATAGGCGACGGTAACTGCTAAATTCTAAGCGGGCCGTCAGCCTGTCTGCTGTCCTACAGCAATAAAAAAAAAGAATAACTGACAACAAAGGAAAAATGTTTACTTCCTCTGCCCTATACTCATCTACTCTCAGGTTTATAATTATTATATCGTGGTGTGCATGTCTAAATACAAGTCCGTCAAGAGATAGATTGGACCTTGAAGAAGGACATAGGTTGCTTTTGTTGCGCATTTATTTATTTATTTATATGACTGATGATTCAGGTCAGCTAGTAAATGAAAATCCGTCCAAATGAAAATAACAACTTCGTTTAAACACAACACTATATTTAATTTAATTAAAATGTAAACGTAAGTCAGTAAGTATTGATTTTAACATACATATGTACATGAAATACTTGGCATTACAATTGCATACAATCGTAATCTAGATATCAGTATTGTTCTAGATGTACATTAAAAAAATACATGCAAAATCGTATTCAATATTCCACTGCTGTACACTGATAAATCAATATTCATGACAGTATATTTTATGCAACTTGTTGTTACGTACTAAAGATATCGGTTCGCTTTGTGATTGTTAATTTACTATGAAGCGTATAGGTCTCTCTCTCTCTCTCTGTGGTCGTTCCCTCATGGATAAAGATTGTTTTAATTATTGATTGTGGACATCAGTGCTGTGGTGTACCATGATTTAATAATCTGCCTTCATAGGTGCCTGTCCATAGTACTTCTGATGACCAAGCAAAATTTGGATTAGACCGTTCGCGAACTCGTTTACCCTCCGTGTTTCCAACTACAATCAGCATTTCTAGGTTTTTATCTCCCTTCCTTATTATAGAGGGTATAGAAAATCATATGTGTTTAAAAAGTATCCGTCAAAATACATTAATACAAATTTAAGTGATCGCATCATTTTAAATTATAGAGTAAATCACCTGTATTCGTCACTTTTTCAATTTCTACCCCATATGAGAAGATTTTCCTTCCTCTTTACAAATTTTAGAAATTTTACAAACAAGGAGACCTTGTGAAATTGACATATCACACGCTAGCAAAATGATTAAAAATAACAAAGATTTCAGTGTGAATCCAATTCAAATTTTTATCGAGACAATTAGAAAAAAATAGTATTTATATCTGTAATAAATGAGAAACTAAGATTATTTTCTCCAAAAACTGCAATAATTGCCAGAAATAATTGATCTAGCTCACGACTTCCTTAGAAAGTGACAGAAACCGGCAAATTGATTTCTGTTTCTAGTTCACAGACAGCGAAAGAAGCCTTGTGTTGTCTTTTGAGTTCAGATTTTGGGGTTTAAGTGACTTCACAGTCAGTCACATGTAAACAAATCTTTTGCACAAGAAAAGTTGTATGCAATAGATAATAACCTTATAGGAGAGAAATACTCTGTAACATTAATCTTCGGATTTATTTCAACCGTATGCCAATTTTATTGTTCTATCTACTATTAATCTGCATTCATTCCTCTATGAAATAATTTTTTTTTTTTTTTAATGTCATAAATTAAACATTTATGACATTACTTATATTTAAAATCAAGTATTATGAATCTTAAGCGTGTATTTCTTTATAAATCGGTTTTAATCGCGTGTTTTTTTTTAACTGCTATGTGACCTTATATATTGTTATAAGTTCTTCGGAATTAACGAAGACTGAAGAAAACTTTTATTACAAGGAAAAATAGCTTAAACATTAGTTTGGCCAAACGAAATTACAGTTAGGTTAAAGGGAGAGTTGAAATTAAACGGGTAATGCGACGTAATTTGGTAACCGCCGGTTAGGGCTACACCACCTTATCATTATGTGATGAAAAAAGCGAAAAGCGTAAGGTCGCATTAGGGCTGACACTTATCATTTCATGAATAAATTTTATTGAGGTCTAACTATATTTGCTTAATAAGTTATTGATGGCCGCGTGTTTCTTTTTTTAGATGTAAAACATTTAGCCGCACACAAAAACACACACACACTCTATAAAATCCATAAGTAAGCATATCTATTACAGTTTTTTTCTTAAGTCTATTTCATCAATAAAATAAAAAATCATGGAAAGGCATCGATTGATTCGCTGAGGTTTTACCCTCTGATCTTCAACAGTGTACCATTAAAGGGCCGTTTTCGGATGCAACTGATTTTGACCACTGGTGATGATGACAACCCTATAAAGTTCACCCACTTGTTAAGTAATATTTTAACGCATAATTTGGGGGTGTCCCTTATGTTTTATTACGCGTATTCAATACAGTTCATTCGGCTTTATATCTCTTGAATAATATATTCGATAGTTTTCATCGATATTTTTCGTACACTTACAACATTTCTAATCTTAAGTATTTTAAATTTGAAAAAATTCAGAAAAATAAGCTACGAGAGAATAAGGAGTATTACAATAATTATAAGCAGGGCTGTAGTTAGAGTCGAATTTGAGGTAGGGCAGCATTGGTTGCAGGTAGGGCAGTAGTAAAAAATTTATCATAATTGATCTGCCCTCGAAGCACGGGCTCCTAAATCAACCACCATGTATATGTATATTTTTTATGACAGATCATGAGCATGGATCTAAGAACTATTAAATACTCAATGATGAAGAACAAGCGAACAAGATGATTGAACTTCCAGATTTGGATGTAGAGATCCACGTCTGAGTGAGCGTGAGGTAATAATTAATTGTTAGTTGTGGTGATACGAGTAAATAGATACGACCAAAAATACCATTTAGATCATATTATTTCTGCAAACTTATTATAATAATTAACATAATAAAAAAAATATTTAAAACAGCTGAATTCTACGATTCGCTATGTTATTAAAAATGCGAAGAACGGAAAAGTTTAGATAACTATCACTATAATTTTTTTATCTCAAACTATGAACAAAATTTAATTATATATATATATTATATATTGTTTTGTGCGTTTTGTGGCGAAATGCTTATCCTGAAATTAGGGTTACCATCTCAAAAATCTGTCAACCAGGAGAAGAAACGTAAAACCCCCGGATTGCGGAGCTTACAACCCAGACGTTTGAACTGTTTTCTAAGTTACTCGGTAGAATAAAATATAGTTTTGATGGTCATAAATCAACTATTATTTATTATAATAAAATTTTAAACTAAATTACGTGATTAAGTGATTATTATTATTATTACTGACACATAATTTAACTTCTATTGATTCCCGTAATTTATAATAACTTTAATTTTTATCAAATATAAATACTTGTATTTATTTACTTATTTTGTATATACCTATACATAGGAAATTAAAGAAAGACCGTTAACAGGCTGTCACTTTTCTCATAATGCAAGTTTTCCGTACATTTTTACAAGTCTCAAAGTTTACCGTACATTTTTATTATATAAAAATATATATATAGTGAAACTGACGAGGGCGCTTATTGGGCTACAAAATCAGCAGGTTTTGTATTAAGACAGATGAAACGTCTCTACACCTGCTATTATCGCTCTCCTACTGCATAAACGTAATACACGTAAACGTTAAACACGTAAACCTGATTATAAGGTTTATTATTTTTATATTATTTTTACCAAGCTTAAAGAATATTGTATATTTTAATGCAAAGTATTATATTTCATAAAAAGCCTGAACAAAGAGTAGATAATAATTATATTGTATTCTATCTCATTCCCTCGCAGGCTAAATCCTATTTATTAATATGTTCGTCTCTTTTTGGTGTCGCTTTTTTGTTTCATCGAACTTTAAAATCACAACAGTGCTAATGAAGTTTCACTACAAAATTGACATCAACTAATTAAAGCTACACAAATTGCCAAATAGGGATGATATTTGTTGGATAGTTTGTTTATATGTGTTTTCCCCATGTAATAGGCCGTCGTATCTCACACGCTGCCAAGGGATGTACGGGTTCGGGATTTAAATAGCTCACTATCTCACAGTCTGTTGTTGGGGCCTTTACTTATCCTGACGTAAACACAATAAAACTCTTTACTCAGGGGACAACAACCCCCCCGGTGACGTGCTTTTAGCTGCAGGACCACACGTCCATGTTGGTGTGGCTGCACCGTAGCTCTAAGTTGTGATATTTTTATCCGTGCAGGGGCGGAGAAAGAATACTAACCTCTGTGGCCGGGGTCGGCCTGTCGTAAAAGGCGACAAAACAATCCACCCTAGCTACGTGGTAGGGCCTCAAGCCCGTCTGGATGGCGACCACCTTTGGTCTTAAGTATGCCACCATAATAACTTTGTGTTGTGTTCCGGCATTAGTGACCCAAGTTCCTGTACCCTTATGAGTCCGGAGCGTGTTCGCGATGCCACTGGCGTTGCAAACACCTATAGGCGACGGTAACTGGTAAATTCTAAGCGGGCTGTCAGCCTGTCTGCTGTCCTACGCAATAAAAAAAAATATTTTCCTCCTGTGCACGCACTAAACGAGAGATATGGAGACCTTCAATACAAAAATCCATCATTTTCGGTCTGGTAGTAGCAAGAGAAAAACGGCTTTCATTGTCCAGTACCCACAACACGAGAGCACTGTTGCTAACTTTGGGACAAGATGGCTGTGTGGGAATTGTCATAGCATACTATATTTCCAAACTACGTGGGGTAAAGAAAGCGGGGTGTCAGTAGCTCCAGGGTGGTGAATCTTCATCTGTTCGGGGTGGCGTTAGTCGGGTTGCGCCGTTTCCCAGCACCTAGGATTTCAGCGAAAGATGAACCTGGTTTTTAATTGGTATGAGCCCCTAATGCGGTCCCGGGTGGGAGACAATGTCAAAGACATGTTTGACGACCTCCGTGGCAGCTGACGCACTTTGATATGCTCGCGGAGATCACGGGTTCGATTCCCATATCTCGTCTGGGTGTCTATGTATAATATGAATTTATTTACAAAAATATATGTAGTTCATCAGTTGTCTAGTATCCATAACACAAGTGCTATGCTACTTACTTTGGAATTAGATGGTGATGTGTTCATTATGCGAGTATATTTAAATATTTTATTTATTTATTTCTCCTCCTAGCCACAATTATGCAATATTTGTTTATTGTTAGTCGTCTTTTACCCTATTAACGGCGCCATATTCTACGGGTATACCCATACTCACACGAACAAATTAAAATCAAAAGAAATTACGCCATAAAAAGCACACAAGCTCATGAACCATGTAATTTTTCAAATACCCCTCAATAGAAATTACTGGCTAATAACACCTGTAATGTTCACAGAAAGATTAAGTATTAGTTATTTCAGCAATTATTGTAGCAATTCAGGTTTGAATTTCTTTAACAACTACCCTCGAAGGTACGGGCGATTTGTATTGCCATGTACATACATAATATTTAAAGTACCCCCCTTTACTTTGAAAATATTTCTAAATGTATATATATTAGCTTAGAACACCACTCATATTATTTTGAAAAAGTGATTTTTATAATTTTTTGTTACTATTTAAAACTCATATCATAGAACATAAAATTAGAAATACAGTATACTCAAAGTTATTTCATTGAAAACTGAAAATCGAGAAATGTTTGTTTGATATATTATGACATGACAGCATGATTTTTAGTTAATTCACAATAAAACTAACTGTAGGTTGAATTTAATAATTATTTTATTTAAAAAGAAACAATGTTATTATGATCATTATTGCGTATAAAATATTGAAAAACAAATTTAATTTGCTACTTAAATTTTTGGTTGTGTATAACTGGAAAGTAAAATACAGAAATAATATATTAATATAATTAGACAATTAATAAAAAAAAAATCAAATGTAAGATTTAATTGTTTATAGTAACCAAAAATATAAGTTTATGTTGATGGTAACATCAGTTCTATAATATAGAACTTGTGTATTTATTTTAAATAAATATATGTACTAAGACAATTCATACAGCGCCATCTAGTCCCAAAATAACAAAACTTGTGTTATGGGTACTAGACAACTGATACTATTTATCATATATACTTTTTTTTCTTACAAAATACATATTATATATTATATATATTATATAAACACCCAAACGGGAGACGGGAATCGAACCCATGACATCAGAAAGTGTATCGAAGTCCGCTAGCCACTACGCCACATAGACAATTCTCTGCTCTGTGTAATAATCTTGTAAAATTATGTTAATATTTTAAACAAACACTATTCACCAGATTATAATGAATTAGTTGGATCATGTAAATATAATATTTTGTCCTCTATGAAAATCGGAGTCAATAAATCAACATGATTTATAATTTATTAAGTTATGTTAAAAAGTTACTATTTAAATACTATGTTAATCATTAAATTTTCCACAGAAATAAGTATTTTTTATTATAATTAATATTTGTATACAAATTTGGTGGAATTCTGAAAAACGGCAACCCCGGTCACGATAGTCTCATACATCATTTAGCGGTAATGAGTTCTAATCCATATGTAACCAATATGTGGGTATTTTTCGAACATAAAATTCTTGTTTTTTTACATAGTTTTGTATAATAATTTCTGATATACTCAAAATTAATTGTGTTGGTGAACATACCATACCCTATCAACTGTTTAACAGCAAAAAAAAACATTAGTCTACCACGATCACCACCACCATGAGGGAACCAAAGTTTTCTAAGTTACTCTATGCATGTTTATCGACACAACAAGATAAATTTAATTAGGTTATCTGAAAATCGAGAAATGTTTGTTTGATATATTATGACATGACAGCATGATTTTCAGTTAATTCACAATAAATCACAAATAAAATAATTATTAAATTCAACCTACAGTTAGTTTTATTGTGAATTAACTGAAGATCATGCTGTCATGTCATAATATATCAAGATGGATGATGGCTGTCATGTCATAATATATCAAGATGGATATCAATGATCTGGTCAAGATCGCCGGAATAGGTTGGATGAGGGCAGCGCAGGACCGATCATCGTGGAGATCTTTGGGGGAGGCCTTTGTCCAGCAGTGGGCGTCTTCCAGCTGAAATGATGATGATCTGGAAGAGATTATTTTATGCGAATAAATACAGGAAAAAAAGGCCAAGGTCGGCCTGTCGTAAGCCTGTCGCAGCTAAGTGGTAATGAGTCAAGCCAAGCCCGTCTGGATGGCAAATACCTTTGGCCTTAAGTATGCCGCCATAATAACCTTGTGTTGTGTTCCGGTATTACCAAGTTCCTGTGCCCGACCTTACGGGACAGCAGCGTATTCGCGATGCCACTGGCATTGCAAACACCCATAGGCGACGGTAACTGCTAAATTCTAGGTGGGCCGTTAGCCTGTCTGCTGTCCTACAGGAAAAAAAATAATATTATTGGATTTAAATAGAAATAAATAGTCTAAAAAATATTATAAAACGAAAAATTAAAGAAAACAATTGCAGAACGAGCGTGCTCACCTAGTATATAGATAAATAGCTTTATGGGTTGCCTGGAAGAAATTGCTTAAAGCGATAAGGCCGCCCATTGTCTCCAATATTTACAATATTCTCTTTAACCTGTATTATATCATTAGGTTAAGTTGGTGACAATAAAGTATTATCTATCTATCTTTTTATTATTTTATATTGTTGTCATACTAAGTTTTTTTCTGATTCCAAACAATAAAGTTCTGCTAATATGTATACATTTTCCATTTTTTCATAATCAATGCCTAGTTTGGATGCCCAGGCAAGGCTATTTTTAACACACATCTAGTTAATTATCACGTATACTTAAAGCATAATACAGGCAGATAATAATCTAAACCACCTGAAACCACTGAAATAATCTAAACCATACCCTGAACACCTCAGGAATGTTGAACTTGAAATCTCAAAGTCACAGTGGCCACGAATATGTAATGCTTTTTTACAAATGTAGTCCATACCGAAGGGCTAGCCAAGTATTTTTAACGTAGAATACGTTCAATGCTACGAAAAAATCGTATCCAAGTTTTGACAGTTTTTTCGAAAACAAAATAATTTTAAAAAAACACTTACAATCATTATATTAGTGCTTAAAGAAAGCGATTTCATATTGGGATGCCATTGTGTATATATCGGTGTTCTTTGTTTAAATATTTGGTTATGTCGGAATTTTTAAATTAGCTTAAGTTACTGAGTGTCAGATCAAGTTCCTAAGCTGTCTAAAGTGTATTACGCAGACGATCCTGAACTCAATGCACAAGTACCAGCCGAGGTTTCACCTGGTGAGGGCGAACGACATCCTCAAGCTGCCGTACTCCACCTTCAGGACTTACGTCTTCAAGGAGACGGAGTTCATCGCTGTGACCGCATATCAAAATGAAAAGGTATGTTTAATCAAATCCAAGTCATTTATTTCCATATAACATTAGATCACTTATTGAATATCGAGAAGCTACTACCGTTTCCAGCACATAACCCTAATTAGAGAACAAACGAATTCTTGTAGCTCGCGTGGATGTCCATCATTGATAATGAAAAAGTATTTGTGTCTGCAATTTAAATAAGGAAAACTTCAGAAAAGTAGATTAAATTTCATATATTAGTAGTATATAAAAGCTACGAAATCCCGAACAAAGAAGAGACAAAGGTTATAGAAAACTAAATACTATTTATGAATATGTCTGTCTTTTTTATGTGTCGCTTTTTCGTTTCATCGGGTTTTCGAAACACAACGGTGCTAAAGAAGTTTCACTTCAATAAAAATATGCTAAGCGCACTCACTCATCACTTCTATGTAATGTAACTTCAGTCAATTCGGTTCAGTACTTCCAGGTTCTGAACGAAAACACTTTTACCCTCTAAAATAGAATAGAATTTAAAAATATCTTAAGATTCAAAAGTTTATTTCTATTTTATTACTAGAAAATCAAATATTTGTTGTGAAATTGTATGAATTAATTACTGCTTTAATCAGTCTTAGGAAAGCGACAAGGTAACAATAAATCTGCACTAAGAGAATTCAATATGCCTAAGCGTCACCATGCGTAACCACTGCTCAGGGGCTCCAAACCTTAACAATTGCATGTTACGAATTCTCAAACGCGTTATAAAATAATAAAGGAACGAATTATGATATGAAATAAAGTCAAGACGTCATCTTTTTCTACCTTAACGGTTGAATGATTACAACAAAACGGGCACTCTTACATAGTGGATTCGGAAATAATCTTTTTTTTTTTTTTTTTTTTTTTATTGCTTGAGTTCAGCAGACAGGCAAACGGCCCACCCTGGCAGGTGGTCACCGTCGCCTATGGACGTTTGCAGCACCAGAGGCACCACCAACGCGCTGCCGGTCTCGAAGAAATTTTATAACGCCTTTTTTGAAGAACCCCATATCATACCGCGCTGAGAAAACCTCAGCCGGAAGCTCATTCCAGATCCTGAGAGTACGCAACATGAACATTCTTGAGAACCGTTTCGTACAGGAAGGAAGAGGCTCCAAGAAATGGGGATGAACACCCAGCCGATGGCGGGCAGTGCGGTGGTAGAAAGACGACGAGGGCATCATCCTAAATAGTTCTTCAGAACACTCCCCGTTGTACAGACGGTAGAATACGCAAAGAGATGCAAAGTCTCTCCGAAGTCCAAGCGTGTCTAAACCGTCTGTGAGCATGGGATCGCCGACAACACGAACTGCGCGCCGTTAGATCGAGTCTAGGGGATTGAGCTGACAGGCCGGTGCTCCAGCCCATAAATATGAGCAGTACTCCATATGCGGTCTGACCTGTGCTTTATATAGCACAAGCCGTTGCCTTGGACTGAAGTACTGCTTGGACCGGTTTAGCACACCTAGCTTTTTGGAGGCAAGCTTAGCTTTACCCTCCAATTGTCCCCTAAACTGCACATCATTCGTGATGTCGACACCAAGGATCCCAATACTACTTGCGATGGAAAGAGAGGTTCCTTGAAACTGTGGCGCAGGTGCGAACGGGGTTTTCTTGGCAGAGAATACGCAGACCTGCGTCTTCGAGGGGTTGAACTGGACAAGGTTTTGTCGTCCCCATTCAGAGACCCTCTCTAGAGAGTTCTCTACTTCAGACACAAGTCTGACCCGACTTTCTTCCAAAAACGCAGGAGAGAGACTTACACGACCAGTGTACCGTGCATCGCCGGTGCCATCATCCGCATAGCAATGAATGCCATCTATAGATAACATGTCATTGATATGCAGAATAAATAGCGTCGGCGACAGCACACAACCCTGGGGCACACCAGCATTGATAGGTTTCACACTGGAGCAGCAACCGTCAACAACGACCTTAATACTGCGCTCAGCGAGAAAGCTGGATAGCCAGGTGCAAAGACTCCCAGGTATCCCGTAAGATGGAAGCTTCGCAAGAAGAGCCCTATGCCAGACCCGATCGAAGGCCTTAGCGATGTCTAGGCTAACAGCCAGGGCTTCTCCCTTGCTCTCAACGGCTTCAGCCCAACGGTGGGTTAGGTAAACCAGGAGATCCCCAGCGGACCGACCATGTCGAAAACCATATTGGCGATCATTAAGCAGCTGGGAATCCTCCAGGTAACCCAGGAGTTGTGCGTTGATGATCCGCTCCATCACCTTTGAGAGCAAAGAAGTTATCGCTATAGGCCTGTAGTTGGACGGGTCCGTTCGGTCACCCTTTTTGGGAATAGGGTGAACATGGGCCACCTTCCACGAAGCCGGGACACAACCATTGCGGTAGGATAATGTAAAAAGTCGGGAAAGGACTGGAGACAGCTCAGCTGAGCACATTCGCAGCACAATAGCGGGGATACCGTCCGGCCCGGTGGACTTCTTGACGTCGAGGGATCGGAGGACACGTCTCACGGCTTTTTGGGAAAACCGTACCTCCGACATTGTGGAGTCTCCACATCTTCTAATAGAAGGTGGAGACTGTCCCCCGTCATCAAGAGTCGAATTGGCTGCAAAGATTTCACCCAGGAGATCGGCTTTATCCTTAGCAGCATGAGCCAGACGGTCGTCAGCTGCACGTAGTGGAGGAATGGACGCCCGACAAAAGTTTCCTTCGACTTGTCCCCTAAACTGCACATCATTCGTGATGTCGACACCAAGGATCCCAATACTACTTGCGATGGAAAGAGAGGTTCCTTGAAACTGTGGCGCAGGTGCGAACGGGGTTTTCTTGGTTTGCTAAAGCAAGCGACCAGAAAGCCCTAGTCCCAGAGGGATAGCTGGCGAGACGCTCGCCAATCCTGCCGATGTGCTCAAATTTTGCTCTAGCAATCCGTTTTTTATTGCTGTGGGACCGCAGACAGGCTGACGGCAAACTTAGAATTTAGCAGTTACCGTTGCCTATGTGTGTTTGCAACGCCAGTGGCATCGCGAACACGCTGCTGACCCATAATGGTACAGGAACTTGGGTCACTAATGCCGGAACACAACACAAGGTTATTATAGCGACATACTTAAGACCAAAGGTGGTCGCCACCCAGACGGGCTTGGGGCCGTACCACGTAGCTGGGGTGGGTTGTTTTGTCGCCTTGTACGACAGGCCGACCCCGGCCGTAGAGGTTATTTATTACAGAGGTTAGGAGTTATTTCCAATATTCTCACTGGTCTGAGTTATGTGGTACCTAGATCCAAAAACTCGCCGTCTTATAGTTCTCATAATACAAGCATAGTTTAGTTTGGGGACAGAAGACAGACCTAGCGTTGTCATGTGTTGATTATGACTTTCTTTTAGTATAATCAAGTTAATTCTAATTAAACTGTAAAAAGTGGTAAAAAATAAGATGATTAAATCAGATTATTTATTACAGATAACACAATTGAAGATTGACAACAACCCCTTCGCAAAAGGTTTCCGGGACACTGGAGCTGGGAAAAGGGAGAAGAAGTAAGTATTTAACACTTTACACTTTCTCCTACATTTAATTGATTTATTAATAGCTGTTAAAGTTTATAATTTGAATAAAAAATTAACTTGAAATAAAGTTTCGTGCCACGTTTAAGCACGAAGCCGAACTTGCACTATCGACTATCTAGTTGTCTAGCAAGTAAATGTTAATTAACATGTACCTTTTGATAATGTACACTTAAGTCTCGATTGCTCAACAGAAATTACATTCAATTTATTTAAAAGATAAGCCAGTCTTATTTTAAAAGGAGTGTTGTAGTTTGTTCTAATTTGACAATCCAATGTTGTCGTTCAAGTCGGAATATTGAGAAATTGTCACATGTTTTACGTCTAGTGGCATTAGTTGTAGGCGTGGAGCGTCTTGATATGTTTATAATCCAGGATGAGTTAAATTGTCCTGTGGCATGCGTCTTTACAGCAGTTATTGTATCCTAATTTTTGTTATTAATATCGCGTTATTCACAGTGGATAAAAACCCAAGGAAACCTACCTACGCGTCAAGGTCTATGTCGTGAGCGTTACATATTTTGGGCGGATGGATAAAAGTGTGACAAATGTCTAACTTTCATGTCCGGGCAGGACCGCAGTAAGAATACTGACGACCCCTGCGGCTGAAGACCTATCTGTGTGGCAACTACCCCTGATTTTCTAAGCATTCCTACACCGAAAAAAGAAGAAAAACATGTCTCTCGCTTAGCAGTGAGCTTTTATATGTTTCATATTAAGCACAACATAGAAGTTGTTAATTTACTAATTTTTTTTAAATTCTTAAACGACATTAAAATTAACTTTTTTCGGTCACTTCAAAAAAATCGTTTTAATGGGGACAGTGAATTAGTAATAAATGATAGTAAACTGTTTCTACTGCTATGCCTTAAAAGCTCCGAAGTTGAGACCAAGTATTTAATATACATGCATATTTAAGTTTATAGCCTATAAACTGTTAAATAGTCGACGCAATGTATTAGACAACATTATCTACAATCATAAGCGATAAATAGTGAAACTCAATTACGGAAACACCGTGGGTGGCACCGCGTTAGAAGACGAGCTGCAAGATTAATGAACGCGAAAACTGCCGAGTGTTTAACTAAAAGCTTACTGAATTAGCTATCTGTGAATCTCTTTCCAAATTAATTAGGCCACGGTGGTTGGCGAGCGCGGCCGGCGCCGTTCGAAATTCAAATTAAACCAATCGGGCGCCTCCTTATTCGTGTTTCGAGTTAAACATGGCGGGTAACGGCTCTGAAATGGTGGAGTCATTCAACTTGGCGCTTTTTCCAGCGTCTTTGGCGTGCGAGGGAGAAAATTGGATTTCCGCGATAAAATCAGCTCGGGTTTTTTTCGCCGCATAATTTGCTACCGCCAGGGGATAGGCGTTCTGCTTATTTGAAATTCTAAAGAACTCAATTAGTGGTTTGTTATCAATCTGTTCATACCTTCCGATCGTTACCACCCGATTGCCGAGTGCTTGTCGAGTGGTGGTTTGATTTCTGTTTGTGCTCTTGAATTTATAAGTAGCGGCTGCCTTATCCAATTTCGATCGATAACTTTGTAAATCTAATATATTTTATAACTAGCAAGAATTTATTTTAAATTATTATAATAAATACACTACAAAACATTTATTTATAACTAGCTGTGCCCGCGACTCCGCCCGCGTGGAATAGTGCCTTTGGGCAGAATTTTTTGGATATCTTATGGTTTATTTGGGATTACAAACCCTATAAACCCTAAAATATAAATGAAATATGCAAACAGTCAGTATTATCGAATGCAACTGTTACGCCATGCGCCTCCGGAATACGTATACGTTTGAACCTATAAAGTCCAGCCTAAGCTAAACCCTATTTCATATGATTGATGACATAAATCTAAGGTTAACTTAAATTAGAAATTCAACCTATAATTCCAGCCTAAGCTGAACCCTATTTCATATGATTGATGATATAAATCTGAGGTCAACTTAAATTAGAATATAAAATTTCCGAAACTTATCATTTTTGACAAAAACTATTTTTTTTTTTCTAAAATAAAAATAGCCTAAGTTACTCTTTGATACATTAGCTATCTGCCAATGAAAGTCCCGTCAAAATCGGTGCCACAGACAGAAAATCGTAAAAAATGTTTTTTTGGTAGTACACACGGTAAAAAGCGGTTATTTTAATATTACAAACAGACCCTCCAATTTTATTTATTTGTGGGTATAGATTTAATAGAGTTACCCCAAATTTTAACAAGCTATTTTAAACTATAAACTTCTGCTTAATGAGTTGCAATGCTTGCTGGTTTCTCTGTTACTACTTTCAAGACTTTTTATAGAAATATAGATAATTTATATACTTATTAGTCATTGTACTGTATTATTTAAATCTTCAGCTATATAGCTTCAAAAATATATTGTAATACTGTATATATACTAACACTAAAATAAAGTAGTAAGTATTACAATGGTAGTAGTGAGACCAGGAACGATCATTGGAACCTCCTGAGTTGAAATTGAAAGCTTACGGCGTATTTGGAGTATCATTGGGATTACATATTAATTCTGAGATAAACCTTCTTCGTTATACTATATTGACACACAGCTTGTAAATTTATAATCTAACTAACCAAAACACACGCTGTAAAATGCTTTATCTTTATATCCGTGCAGGGGCGGAGAAAAAATACTGACCTCTGTGGCCGGGATAGGCCTATCGTAAAAGGCGCCAAAGCAACCCTAGCTGCATGGTAGGGCCCCAAGCCCGTCTGGATGGCATCCATCTTAAGTATGCCGCCATAATAACCTTGTGTTGTGTTCCGGCATTAGTGACCCAAGTGCCTGTGTACCCTTATGAGACAGCAGCGTGTTCGCGATACCACTGGCGTTGCAAACACCCATAAGCGACGGTAACTGCTAAATTCTAAGCGGGCCGTCAGCCTGTCTGCTGTCCTAAAGACATAAAAAATATCTTTATAAATTTAGAATATTGATAGTTTTCTGCCTTATACCGATTTATGTGCTTACCAAATTTAAGGACACGACTGGAATAAAGTTCCACAAGTTTCAAAGCGAGGATTAAGATCATTAGCGATAGCATTAATCTATTTAAAACACCCTCGAGGCAAATGCCGCAACACCTCTGAGGGCGCTAGTGAGCCGAGTCGCGTGGCTCGAATTTCGCCACCATCATTAGATAGTGATTAACCTTTCTCAATCCCTAAGGACCGCAGCGGGTTATTAGAAAATGTCAGTTTTCACACCCCTGATTGTTTGAGAGAAACGTAATTGCATCTATAGTCTTTACTTTGAAAAGGTTGTTGTTTCTTAAACTAAGTACTATACTTAAGAATATGGCTTTTATTACGTAATAATTTAGACTGGGTTCATGACATCCCAAAATCTACAGTTAATTTACCATTTTTTGTTTCGAATTCTTTAGATGGCTCAATTAGAGAGACGAATGGACTGAATGAATTTCGACATGGTAACTTGGTGTCCAATCCAAATGAATTTGTCATAGGTTTAAAAATTTAATTCTAGTATTCACCTTGTATGACTACCATAATTTTTGTGAATTTTTTGTCACAAAAATGTGTATACGATTTTCTTAGCTGACTTGTAAGCTTGTTTTTATTTTTATTTATCTTGCTATAATATGTAGCTTAACAGGAAATATTTAATTAACATATATATATAGTAAAATATAAATAACAGAACGAGGTAAGTTTAAACTATAAAGAGCAAGATAATACTGACATAGTGGCATATTTAGACAAGGTTATTATGTTGCCATCCGCTCGGGACCTAGGTTATCTGGAACCTAGCTAGGGGTTATTTCGTTACCTGTTATGACAAGCTGCTTCTGGCCGTAGGGGTTAGTATAAGAATACTGACCCCTACGGCCGGAAGCAGCTTACTTCGCCACGGAAAAAGAAGAAATATAAAATGATCTCTCTGTATCTAAATCTATTTCATAAAACCAAAACTCCGAAAGTCAAATATTCCATAACATTTTTGGAAACAAATTGGATGAGCATTACCTTAAATTTACGCTTATTATAAAAGAAAGCAGCAGCATAATGTAGCGTCTTAAAAGAAATTAGAAGTCAGTTTCCTTAATAATGTGAAAACTTGTATCACTGGACTACTACAAACTTATAACCATCTCATCATCTTTCAATCGCCCAATCCTGACAAGGCCATTTATGCAGCTTTTGAATCGAGCCTTCAAAATTTAATCACCATTCTCTTATTTCCTATTGATATTTAATAAAGCTACAACTTCCACGAACAATTTAAAAGCACCCCAACATTAAACATGGACACCAAAAGTGATGTCAATTATTTGCCTTCAGCCACAGCTGTGGATAAACAACTCTTTATCATCGCATTGTTTTAGGGAACCCCAAACGCTCGGATCGGAACCCTGATTATCGGGGTCCCACACTAAATTCATTTTATTGACTCATCTCATCGCTGCCTGATAGAATTTAATTTGTGCCACCCCTTAAAATATAGGGATGTCCAAATTGTCAAAAAAGTATGTTATAAAAGTAGATTGAATTGTATTAAATTTTACAATATTACTTTATTATTAATTGGTATATCATATTAAAACTTCTTACATTTCAATAATGCAATTATTGAAATTCGTAGTTTTAAAAGTCGCTGAAAAAATTTGTTATATAGAATTCACAAAAAGCAACTAGGGAGACTAATAATATACATGAAAAGCATGACGGATTACTTTTTCAGTTCTTGATATACTGCACTTCTGTCAAATATCCCTTCCCTTTTTTTCATTGAACGCTCGCACATTAATTGCGGTAGAATCTTTGTACTTTGTGATTCTGCAATGTAGTCTCAGAAATCCTTCGAGAAATATCATACATTATTACATTACATATTACAAGTATATTTTAGTTATTAGTTTTGAAATATGATATAATATCATACTGATTTGATTAATAGCTTTTGACCACCACCGTGGCGTAGCGACTAACGTACGTTAGAATGTCTGCGGAGATCATAATTTCGATCCCCGTGTCGAGTTTGGACGTTTTGTCTAATATGTATTTATTTACAAAAGTATATAAGTAGTTTATCAGTTGGCTAGTATCCATAAGTGCTCTGGTGCTTACTTTGCGACTAGATCGCATTGTCTGAATTGTCCCAGTATATTATTATTTAAAATAAATAAATAAAAATTATTAGGATAGTTAGAATAATAATCATTATTTAATAATAATGATTATTAATATAAATAAATTTGTTAACCCGCCACACAGGCTCTTACTAGATCTAATATGGGGAACAGTTATTAATTTTAGTACGTCTTATAAACTTTTTTCGTCTTAAAGATTGTTGTAGCAAATGATTTTTGTTTAATATAAACACTTTTTACCATACAAGGCTGGAAAGTTAAACAATAAATTTCATTCATTTTATTTTTTTTATGGCTCAGGAACAGCAGACAGGCTGACGGCCCACTTAATAGTAAGCAGTTATCGTCACCTATGAATGTTTGCCACACTAGAGGCATCGCGAACATGCTGCTAACCCTTAGGGGTACAGGAACCTGGATCACTAATGCTAATGTTAAAGCAGATATTTAATTAAGATCGAATGTTTATCTGCTTTTAGATTAAAACTTATTTTGCCAGCCCTACGTTAAACTGTTTCACATTAGGGTGTCCATGTTACAATGTAAACTGGCACTGACGTGGGGTGGCTGTGCCTTGTAATTTTGCCAAATTTTTATCCCGGGATCGCGCGGTTAGTTCGCCCCCGCTTAGGGCGCTTTTTATGAACCTTATTCTTGTTGGCAAGACAAGACTTGAGTTTAAAGTAGATCCTGATTTGTTGATATTGTTTTCAATATTATTTAGTTTTAACAGTCTATTGTTGACCACTCAAATATTATGTCCTAATACAGGAATTGGGTTTTTGTCGCCTTTTACGACAGGTCGACCCCGGCCACAGTGATCAGTATTCTTTCTCCGCCCCTGTACGGATAGAGAAGACCATTAACTTTTATCCCACCCTAGCTACGTGGTAGGGCCCCAAGCCCATCTGGATGACGACCACCTTTCGTCTTAAATATGTCACCATACTAATTCATTGTGTTCCGGCATTAGTAACCCAAGTTCCTGTACCCTTATGCGACAGCAGCGTGTTCGCGATGCCACTGGCGTTGCAAACACCCATAGGCGACGGCAACTACTAAATTCTAAGCGGTCCGTCAGCCTGTCTGCTGACTGCTTACTATTTTAAATGTTGTCCCTATATTGTCCCAAACTGAAAAAATCTTATTTATACCTAATACATAGGTATTAGGTATCCTGTATCCTGTCTATACTGTCTTATATAAATATAAGACAGTATAGACAGTATAGACTGACATAATTCGATCAGTTAGTTTCACATAATTCGGTAGTCATTATTTACCAACTACGTACGTATTCTTTCAGTAAAACAATAGCACCCCATTAAGTGGAAGGTAGGGTTAGCAAATTAATACGGCCGGGGCATCGTCTTAATTAGCGTCAGAGGCGGGCACATAAAAGGGCCTCTGTTCACAGAGCTATGAACAGTATCAAAGCGGACTTTCCACGTACTAGGAAAAGGAACGCCGCAAGAATGTTCCGCATTACCTACCTATACAGGGTTGAACATTTTGAAATCATTTATTGAACTAATGATTTACTAAAACCTTAGAAATAAATTCAAAATCGTTTTGTTAATCGTTTTGTTAATGTGCAAGTAACTATGTATGTCTGTTACGTTTTCACGCCTAAATCTCTAAACCAATTTTGATGAATTTCTGCATAGAGATAGATCTTGGAAAAAGACATAGGCTTCTTTTGTTGCGGTTTCTTTAAAATTTATAAATAAACGTTGTTCTGCCATATATGGCAGAACAACGTTTGCCGGGTCAGCTAGTTTAATAAGGCTGCCTCCATTGTTTAGCGGCTAACGCAAGTCGGATAACTGCGGAGGTCACGGGTTCAATTCCCAAGTCTGTGATAATGATGTGATGTATAATATGTATTTACTTACTATATGTGTATCTATAATACATCAGCTATCTAGTACCCATAATACAAACGCTCTTATTTTGCAACTAAATGGTGTTGTCTAAATTCTCAAAGTATATTTATATATTATTATTATTTATTATGTTTATCCGTGCAGGGGTGGAGAAAGAATACTAACCTCTGTGGCCGGGGTCGGCCTGTCATAAAAGGCGACAAAACAACCCACTCTAGCTACGTGATAGGGCCTCAAGCCCGTCTGGATGGCGACCACCTTTGGTCTTAAGTATGCCACCATAATAACCTTGTGTTGTGTTCCGGCATTAGTGACCCAAGTTCCTGTACCCTTATGGGACAGCAGCGTGTTTGCGATACCACTGGCGTTGCAAACACCCATAGGCGACGGCATATCTAAATTCTAAGCGGGCCGTCAGCCTGTCTGCTGTCCTAGAGCATTAAAAAAAAATATCAAAATGTTTGATAACAATGTAACTACACTTTACAATAAACAAATATATCACAGTGTCAGACAATTCACACAGTGCCATCGGGTACCAAAGTAGAACAACATAGCGCTTGTGTTATGAGTACCTACTATACAACTAATATTTGGCGTATATACTTTTCTTTTGTAAATAAATACATAATATACATAAACACCCTGACTCGAGATGGGAAGCAACGTGAATCCCGCAGGGGTTCCAAAGTGCAAAAACCGTTGGGCCATGCTGGTTTTCTATATTAATATCACTAACATACTAATAACAAATAATACACTTAGTTGTGACCACGTTTCAATACCATTACGCGATAACAGAGTGCTAGCGCCCCTGACGTTGCAAACACCCATAAGCGACGAAAATTCTAAATGGACCAGCAGTCTGTCTGTTATCCTACAGATATAAAACAAATACAGTGTCTATACGTCTCACAAATCATACTTAATATTATAAATGTTTGTTTGTTACGTTTTCACGCGAAACCTACTTAACCGATCATCGTGAAACTTTGTACATACATTCTTGGAGGTATTAGAAGTAACATAGGATACTTTTTACTGAAAAAAAAAATTACGAAAATATTATACCCTTGCTCATTTTTTTTCGATTTAATTTTGCCCGTTAATCGCTGCTGATCGGCTAGTTAATTAATAAACTACTATGTATTTAACCCGCTACAATGTAATATCAAGGCACAATTCGATATATTTTATGTCTTCCATGTATATTTTTTATTGGAATATGTCAGGTAGTTTGACAACTCATCTTTAGCAAGTACCGTTGCCTATAAAAGTTTTCAAACATAAATTCCCTCGATAGTTCACGTTACCTAATTAGTGTCTGATATTTTTGCATTATAGAATACAACCTTGTTTCCTGGGTTTTATTCAAAATAAATGTATTTTAGTCCAGTTTATTAATCATTTATTATGTGACATAGAAAGTAACACTATAAATATGTCTCCAATATGTCTCCAGTTAAAACGGAATGTAATATTTTTTAGAAATTTGATTTTATTCATCAACATACTCTCCTCCGAAAGTGATACATTCATTATATTAAATTCATTACTCTTCAAACTTATATGTGGCTAGCTACATATGGCATTATAAGGTCGTATCGTGAATTCGGTTTGATAGAGGACTAATTATTATATTTATTATACAACTAGTTGACCCGGCAAATGTTGTTATGCCATATGAATTTAAAAAAATAGCCCTATGTCCTTCTCCAAGGTTCAATCTATGACTATACCGAAATTCAAAATTGGTTCAGCGGTTTAGGCGTGAACGCGTAACAAACAAACAAACTCACTTTTGCATTTATAATACTAGTTAGAATTTTATCGGCAAATAGAGTCCTGATCAAAGTTCTCGTTGATCCACTACTCGTATATTTGTTAATAAATTATATTACATCGTTTATATTTTTATTTGTAATTAAAAAGTTGTTATTTTGACCTATTAAAGCAGAAGTTGTAATTATTTTCAAAATCGAATATCATTTATTCATTAACAATTGCAAATTAAAGATTAACCACTCGGCACCAAACTAGGCATAGCCTGTATTTTGGAAATCAGTATATTACAAATGAGCAAAGAACAATTAAAATATCTATTCAAACAAATTTTATTTATAGAAAAAGAAAGTATAACTTAATTTGCGTACAAACTGCTCTAAAGTGTGGTGGGATTACTGCAATTATATTAATTTGAATCATTTACAGATTAAATAATTAATTATAATATTATTATTATATTATATAAAGGGAAATTAAATAAATAAATACAAAGAAATTTGTATACTTTTAAGTATACAATTAAATGTATGTCATAGAGTAAAACATTGTTATTTGATTTTTTTGCTATTTTGTTAGCTTTAATATTAGTCACACAATCGTGTCAGATTTTATGAGATAATTCACAAGGCCATCTAGTCCCTAAGTAGCATAGCACTTGTGTTATGGGTACTAGACAACTGATATATTACTAACATACTTTTTTATAAATGAATACATATTATACATAAACACCGAAACGGGAGACGGTAATCGAACCCGTGACCTCCGCAAGCGTACCGAAGTGCGTTATCTGTTACGCCACAGAGGTCCGTGTAATATTTTTACCAAGAAATATGTATGGCACAGCCCTGGCTTACAGAAGGGTACAGTCGAGCTTCGGCCGGCATGCATTCCGATGTAGGAGGCACGGGTGGCGAGCGCAGCGTTTGTCAAAACACTCACGTCCTGCGCGTTTCCGGACGGCCATGTTGCCAAGATGGACCGCAGCGTCCGGCACTTCCTGCCACCGGATGACGTCATGAAAGATTTTCTCGCATTCAATTAATTCGACCTTTTAAGTCGTACGCTATTGTATATATAGACAAACAAATATTGTTGTGTTGTATAAATTATGACGTGTTCGTGTGTTAATTTTTATAAATAGTACCAAAACTTAAGTTGATATTGAATTTACAAGCTTTCTTTGCTTTTCATGGTACTTAATTATTTTCTCTTATATTGAACTTTCGATGTCATATTTGTTAGATAGTATACTTTTCTTGGATAGCATAAAAAGAAGTTGAACAAAATTACGTCGTTTTTCCTTATTAAATAAGCTACAATTCTCTTGTTATAATAAAAACACTGAATATCAAATAAATAAAACTACTTTGTTACATTAGTTCTAGATTTAAGGCTATTAATTAGTGTTATTTATTGTTTATCATATATTTATCGCATACCTGTTAAGACTTGCACGTCTCGGATGCCAACTTCTTTCTAAAACTACTTTAAATAATAATTGAGATGATTTCCATAAAGCTATCCTATTTATTCAATTAAGTTTCTTGCATTATATGTTATAATACGAGTACATACTTTATTTCAAATAAAAGTAACATCCGGATGAGCCGACAATGGCGGCCCATCCGGTGCAAAATGTTGTCTAAGCACACTAAAAGCGCCTCACCGGCGGAAGTGGGTTATTGTACAACGGAAACATCCCGTACCACGTAAAATGTTTTGAAAAGTATGCAATGGATTTTCGGGTGTACGAAGGGTGTTGAGTTTCCGTAACTGAAGCTTTGTTATTTTTTAACTACCCGCTCTACTGTTAACTTTAAATCTTGCTAGTGGTGTAAAGGAAAAAGGCAGTTACTCGTATATACGTCGGACTTAACCTTTTTTTCTGTATCCTCTGTCCATTGACCATGAGAGTGGATAGTATTACACATACCTTTGAATTCTGTGTGCAGCTTGTACGATGTTATCACCATTAAGTATGCCATAATCACTGTAAGCGGAAAATACTGCTTTAAATGTCAATCAATGCCATAGTGCGAATCGAAAAGTTTAAGCGTAGTCTATCTACTGTTTGTATGATAACTATTTCGTTACCACGTACTTGGGTTGATTGAACTAAAATATAAATAGATATTGGATTAATTATATAATTTCATGGATGAACTATATGAAAATGGAGAGATTTTTTATTAACAAGTGTTGACGTTATTTAATTTTTCGGACAGTTTGGAATGCCACCGAAATTATTAAGATAATATTGTTGTTGTTCTTTCATAATCCAACGATGTCATCCACCACTGAGGCAGATTTTTCACCTATAATGTGATACATGTCAATCTGCTTTGAACATGCTTGTATGTCTGTCCATTCCCTCTAGAGGTCTGGGAAGATATAAGCTGTTATTATATATTATGTATTGGCGCTATGATAACACGAGTAGTCTGTCTGTGTACCGCAGGCAGGCGCTGCTGACGGCGCGGTCGGACACGCGCGACGAGGATGACGAGCGGCCACTGGACGTCGGCGGCCCCTCCAGTCCCCCGCCTCCTTCAAGCACCACCACTACCCATCATAATACTAGTTGTGAGTATCGGATTCAAATACGTCCTTCCCTAATTTTTTCGACTTGAGTATTAAATAAACTATCATTGTGAATATGTGTAAAAAATCTTTGTGTGTTTTATATATCTACCAAAATTTTGGCATATTTAGCATAATAAAATTTAAGAAATATGTTTCTTTAGTAGATTTCAATATTAATTCATTGGAATAATACGTTATACTTTATGGTACCTAACGAGGGCTGCAAAATTACTTTTCTGTTTGAGAGTCCCGAAAAGATTTGAAAAGAATGTGTAGGTATTGTAATTAATGTTGCTACGTTAATTAATACATAATACGTATTATTATTTGTTGTAGCGTGGTTCAGCTCGAGCGGTACGGGCGGGGGCGCTGACTCTGGTGCGGAAGAAGTTATCGAAGCGAACTCAGACTCATCGTGTTCTGGTGGTGCGCGAGCTCCCTCCCCTCCCCCGGGCCCATCGCGGCCCTCTCCGGCACCTGACGTGAGCCTCGGTCCACCCGTGCAGCCGCCACTTCTCCCATACCTGTATCCCCCTTCGCTGTACCCGCCGCCATTCTTCCCGCCACACCAGATGCCGCCGGGGCTACTGTTCAATCTGCACCCTTTGCTGCAGCAGTATTCGCTGCCTCCCCCGGGGCCACCAGCGCCGACGACAGTGCCCTCGCTGGCGAAGGCGCACAGGTTCGCGCCGTACGCTCTGCCCGGGCTAGGCTCGGCATTTGAGCAGGTAGCCCCACGGGCACGTAGTCTCAGTTCCTCACCGGCGCGCGGGCGTGCTGCATCTCCGCCGGCGCCAGCGCGGGCTTCCTCTGCCGATCCGCCACCGGACGCCCCCTCGTCGACAACGGCGCCGGCGCCGACCACACCACCCGCCTCCGACCTCAAGAGCATCGAGCGTATGGTCAACGGGCTGGACGTCGAGACGCAGGACTGATTCGCGTCCCATCTCTGTACATAGCCTGTATTTATACGTGTAGGCGACTGAGAGCATTTTACCAATATGAGTACTAGTAATAGGAAGGAAATATTTCCACACTACTGTTATTTCAGGCAGAAGGAATGAAGAAAGCTGACAGAGCATGAATGCATAAGTTACAAGCACACAGTTTCTCTTGCAATATAGGAAAATCTAATTATAACAAGTTTGTTTATTTGATTTATTAAAGTACTTTTTACAGCCAAGTATAAAACTTTGTCCATCTTAGTCCAATGATAAAGTACATTTCTAATTAGCTCCGAATGGTGGAATGCTCTAAGACGGCGGTGTTGACCCTCGTTTTGTATCGTTCCTATTTTTTGTTCTTTTGAGGTTTATCTGGGTCGATCGGCTTATAATGATTGTAAATAGTTAAGCTTGTGATAGGGATTTCACATTTAAGTATAGCTCGAAGGGAATGTCACGTGATTTAGGAACAAATTTATGTCAATGTGGTACCGAAGACAAGAAGAACGTATTACCAACTTTTAGTATAAAATGGGATCTAAAAAAATTACTAGAATAGAATCATAGTATATATTATTCTTGAAACATATATAAAGATAAAAAGATATTTATACTTTGCGCAGACGCAAGAACGAGAGAACTATAATTTTGAAATTAGAATTTGCAATTTAATTGCAGCATGCGAAAATTTAAATCCATTTTAGTAAGACGTAGCCATTCCTTTCGGGGTTACTAATCTTAGCATCAGGTCACGTTAGTTTATCACATAGATAAAAGTAATCAAATGCAATAGCCATAGGTTTAACTATGCTTCGAAAACTGTTTGTAGCTTTGACGTCAACGGTATTTTAAATTGTTAGTAAAAGAGTCATATTTTATTATTTGTAAACATAAATAGTTATAAAAAAATTGCCTAATTTTTGATGACAAGAGAAAGAGAGAGGCGGACAGCTAGATAAAATAAAATTGTGTTTGTGCTTCATGTTTATATCTTTCATAATGGGTGTCTCGACAATAAGATTCGAAATGAGGATGTTTAAGAGAACATGCTGATTAACAGAATGGAGTTTTATACGTCCTTTACATCGATTTGGATATAAAAAATATAGGAAAAGCAAAGAAGGGACTGGAGCGTGTAGCCCGAACTTTTGGACATCTTGACAGATTGACAACCGATAGAGCTTTTACATAATTTTTTTTTTTTGTGAATATTCTCCTATAGATATTCTAATTACGTGTAATTAGAATATTTTTTGAATTTAGTATTTAGAAAAGAAGTATTTTATTTAGTTTTTTTTCTTAATTATGAAATGGCAAACAATACATCAAAGGTACAAACAAACGAAGGACAATTTTGAATTGATTTAACACCTATATCTTTCATAGTATATAAAAATAATATCGCTTTATTTTGTAAATAAAATTTGTAAGGTATATTTACGTGTTTACTAATTAAATAAATTTAATTAATAATAACATATTTTCAAAATATGTTTTGTCAATTGTGCAGTGAAATGAGTCAGTGTATGATTGTCACATAAGCAGGCAAGAATCATTTTATTCTTATTTGAATAATAACATTTTATAAATTCTAAACTAGTAGTATAAAATATCTTATTTTTTTTCCTAAACAATTTCTTTTTTATGAATGAATATTGTGTTAAAAGTAATTTAGAGTGATTTTAACTAATACATTATAAAACTTACGTTATTTTGTATTAATTCTAACACAGTGGTCGGCAACCCGCGGCTTTTTGATTCCTCGGCTGCGGCTCTTCCGCGAAATGTTTAGTCCAGCCGCGGAATATTACTCATTATCTATAATTATTTCCGTAATAATGTCTCCTACTAAAACAAAGCATGTGTTAAAAATGCCTCTTTGAAGAAATTTCAATTGTGTAATATCTATATTTAGCTCTTTTGGATGACAAGGTTGCCAGCTACTGTGCTAACAGATTATCGGAATGAAAATATTTTTAGGGACATTAATAGGCACTAGATATGGGTAAAATATTCGCCAACAGTTTCTATAGTTAACAATGCTTTTGAATAATATTAAAAAACAATCATACACTGACATGTTGTTAGCAATTGATAAAAAAATCTAAATAATTATAAGTTAAATTTTGTAATATATAGTTGGTAAATATAGTAGTTAAAATAAAAAATATATTAATAATTATTAATGATTATGAAATGAATATAATTTTCCATGGAATTCATTATAGTTAAGTCCAATAATTAAATTTCCGAATAAATTACAGCAAAATGAAACACGTTTAATTTTTTTTGTATAGATAAGAATTATTTCGATGTGAGGTGATTTGAGTCGCAATAAGTATTTGTTATTTTGCTACTTTATTATTTTATGTACAAATTTCAATGCTTTTTAAAATCCTGGGGAAACTGTAAATTTCACAGCTGTAATTGAGAATTATTCATTAAAATATATAGATAAATCTATTGACAAATTTAGTTTGATTTCTTCCTTTTATTACCTATTTAGAATTCTTACATATATATCTTCGTACATATATACTATTTAATTATTTTATTAAAAGGACAACTGCTACATAATAATAAATATACTATTACAATTCACATAGTGCCATCTCGTTTTACGGTAAGCAGCGGAGTGCTTGTGTTATGGATACTAAAAAACTGATATAATACTCATAAAACTGATAAAATACAATTTTTACGTATTTTTTCTTTTTAAATAAATATATACACTCAAACTCGGCACGGGAATTGAAACTATGACCTACTTAGGAGGTTTGACATGCGAAAGCCATATCACGGAGGTACGTGAAACGATTGAAAAAAAGCACATACAACATACCCCGAATTGCGTACGGTTAAAACTGGTTAACATTGTCTATGACCACTTTGGTAATAGACAATCAAAGACATTATCAACGTCATGCCAGCTTCGAAGACGAAATAGTGATGTAAAACCGGTGTAAATTATGAAAAATTGACAGTTAAATCTAAGAATTTTTTTAAGTTACTCTTAAAATCAAATTAAATATACTGTAGGACAACACTGATAATAATGATTCGTACGTATATTTGTTAATAAGGTTTAAAATAGTAATCACCTACTTATAAAATAGCAGTATATATACATATAATAATTGCCGAACGCTTTTTGCGTAGGAATACTTAACAAGCTTCAACAAACGCGCAGTTTAAGTCAATAAAAAGAGCAATAAAACTTTTTGTGACACTATTACAATAGAATTTATGTTGCCAGGAAATAAATCTATTAATGTTATGGTAATTTTGCATAATAATCTTGGTAATGTCAAAAGGAGGTATTCGTAACAGTTATGCAATGATCAAATTGCATTTTTTTAGTGTTGGAGAAAAGCAGGCAGGCTGACGGCCCACTAATTTCTGCGATTCTAGGGGCACCGCGAACACGCTACCGTCCCAGGTTCCAGTACCCGGGTCTGGTACCCTGGATCACTAATGCTGGAACATAACTTAAGGTTATCATGCAGCTTATAGACCAAGGGTGGTTGCCATTCAGACGGGCTGTCGCTTTTTACAACAGGCTGACCCCGGCCGCAGGGGTTAGTATTCATACTCCACCACTACACGGAAAAAAATTTGGATTAACTACAACTATTTTCTGGCTTTTTACAGTCGGGTCAGTGCATTAGATCTTCACAGACGGCTAATAATTAGTGTAATGTACAAACCGCTTGTTTTCAAGAAAAATATCTTTGTAATTCGCCCGAGTACTAAGGAGTCGAGGATATGTAGGACTGCAGGCCTTCCTACTAAAACCCCCGTCTTTCAATCGTCTATTGCCTGCGGCGATGGATAGGTAGGTAGCTTAATCATTACCATAGTCCAGACTGGGGCCGGTACACAGTTGGAATCTGGATGTACGAGTTCGACAATTCTAAATAAAAAACGCTCTAAAAATAAATCATTTTGTATTATATTCTTTTATTAAAAATTATTTTTACCAATTAAGGGTAAATTAAGGTTAAGTGTCCAAGCTCCAAATAATTAAAAGATGATTAAATACATCACCGATTACTACGAATCGATGGATTTATAAACAATGTAGGTAAATGTAAGATGTTCTCATTTAAATAAGCGCTTATTCAATTTATCCCACATTATATTTATTACTATTGCTATTAATATGGGTGGAAATATTAATGTAGTTCTTTAAAACAGTGACACACATCTTTTACGCGATATTTATCTCTGGCAACACCGGTCTGGGTTATGACACGAGAATAATTGGAGACGCTCCCAACACCAGACAGAGATGCGATCTAGTCGCGCGCCTTGCGAGGTGTCACGTACGTAATTGCTGCCTACTTTATCTGATCGTATTTAAGCTGATTCTACATGGGCACATAAAGGTCTGTTGGGAGTGTTTGGAGAGATCTGTCAAACTTGGCAAAGCCATTTAAAAAAATCAAAAAGTGCGTGTGTGCAATTCACATACGGCAGAAGTGAAACTTCAGAAAAGTAGATTACATTTCAGATAATAGTGTAAAAGTTACGAAAGCTCGAACAAAGAGAACACGAAGATTATAGGTTTCATTGTATAAGTACTTGCATTCTTTGTCGTTCTCTCGCAGGCTAAATCCTATTTAGGAATATGTTTGTCTCTTTTGTGTCGTTTTTTCATTTCATCGAATTTTCCAATCACAACGGTTCTAAAGAATTTTCACTTCTAAAAGTACATAACAATATAATTTACTTAATAATCAGTTTTTTCTAAACTACCGCCATTAGTGTAATGGAACCATCAAATAAAAGTAGATGCCACGTGGTTGCATCTAGGATACAATTCCACATTCAGTTTCTTTCACTTCAGCGTATTGGGATTCGATTACAGTACACCTACCTATGTACAGATTGAACTTAGTCATGTTTCGCAATGTAAGAAAAGTGCCTTAGCGTCCTACTTCTTCTTTAATTTTCTATCCCATTTTTACTTCTCATATTTTCTTATAAATTTATTTTAATCTGAAGATAGTGAAAGATAATAATGGACCCTGTCTTCTTTATCTTTTGGAACCATAAATATGCTATGAGAATTCCCACAGCGCCGTCTATCAAAGTCTATCAATAGTCTAGTCAGACTATTGATATACTACTAATAAATACATATTGTAAATGAACATCAAAAAGTCTCAGAATAAAGAATTCCGAAGTGAAAGCTGTTTCGCAACAAAGGTTATCATCAGTTAACATTTGTGATGATGGTGAAATGTAAATTCATCTTTATTCTTGCTAAATTTGTATGCTGAGCTAGTGTTTGCCGATTACAGCTTAAGTGAATGAAGTGCAACGCGAAGCGCTAGATGTACTCACGATAGGCCTAAGCACCGGAGTCTATGACGTGGTGTTGGCTTGATAAACGAGCCAGATTGCGCTGACCTGCTCCATTCATACTCCGCTATGCGATCGACCTGAGATAATTGGAGAATGTTATGAAAAATCTACATATAACTTGTATTAGCCTACTGGTTGCTGGTCGGATATGGATGGATAGAGTTGTGTGAAGACGATTGCGTAGCAAGGACTAAATATTTTTATGCCTTTCAAACCCAATTATGAAAAAAAATTAATTTTTCAAATCGCAATTCGAATAGATAAGTATAAGTAATGCAATCATTTAAAAATTTAGTATTACTGGATCAAAATAACGTTTCACATCTTCGTGACGCTAATATTGCGTTTCATCCTTAAAAAATTTACCCTCATGCGCGCAAAGAAGTTTCACTTCAAAAATAATATTACTCGTACATAAATAGATAAACTGATAAAGATGGGGCTACCACACTTACATTATGTCGTAAAACACAAAAATTGATATTTTTTGTAAACAGTAAACAGGCTTACATAATAGTTAGCAGTCTATGGACGTTTGCAATGCCAGGAGCACCACCAACACGCTGCGCCGCGTTGCGGAACACAACGGGTGGTTGCCAACCAGACGAGTGAAGCCCTAATGCCTAGCGATTGTTTTTTTTTTTCACCTTATACAACGCAGTAATCTATAATAAAATTATTAAAAAAGTTACTTTAGTTCTGTAAACCAAAAATTGTCAATTTGAAGAATTTTTTTACTTTATTTGAAAGATCCTATGTTCTTATTTAAATCTAATAACTATAAATAAGACCTTATTATAGCTAATAGATATAATTAAGATTATAGAATTCTAAATTAATTCTATATTTTCAACGGGAGTGAGATTTTTATGATAATAGATAAAACGATCAGCCGGCACGTTTTGAAACGTTGCAACCAGTCAATTCGTCACTTCGATTGGTTGGAGTTTAATCAATTTCACGCCATTTATGGATCCTATCCAACAGAACTCATGACCAGACCTATTTAATTTATTTCTTTCTTTCTATTAATTTCTTAAGACACGTATTCGTGGATTACTAATGCACTCCATAAAACTTTACACTGGAGTTAGAATAGTGACCCATGTGCCGGGGGCGATCTTTCCTAAATACGACAAAACAACCCTAGCCAGTTGGTAGAGCTCCAAGCCCGTCTGAATGGCAATCGCACCTGGTCTCGAAAAATGCCTCCATAATAACCTTCTGTTATGTTCCGACATAAGTAACCACGCTTCAGTTCCCTTGCGCGGACGGTAGACGACATTAAGTGTACTTTACTATTAGGAGAACCGTCAGCCTGTCTGCTGTCCCACAAAAATACAAAATTTCATTCATAACCTAATTATTCAAACATTTCTTCAGACTTAATGAACCCATCCACTATTAGTCAATTAATAATTGATTAGAACGTTTCACTGACCCCGTGTAATGATTGTGAATCAAACATTTGGAATTATAAATCATTCATTTGATTCAATCAAAACCGATACTTACATAAGGTAAGTCAAAATTTTAATGACTACAATAATGAAAATTGACCAAATTAAAAATATTTTCAGTGTTTTCAAATAACATTAGGAATCCCATTTAGCCGTGTGGTCCCGGCCGAAGAAAGAATAGGGCCACCCCAAATCATCCCAAGGGAGTCGTAAAAGCCGACTGATGGGTCACTCCCTCTGCCAGCTTGCATGCGGCGAGGGAAGGACACCTCTAGGTTTCCCTTTAGAGGTTGGGAGGTCGGACGGCAGTCGCTCCCGTAAAAACCAAAACAAGCCAAATAAAACATGGTCCAAACAAGAAAAGGATGTGTCACGGATAGGGCGTCGCCGCAAAACGACGCGCAGGAACTTCGCCCGACTCCTGTGACAAGTGGACTAGGGCTGCCGTGCCGTGGGCGAGCACGGCTAAAGACACTAGCCCCATCCAAAAGGAAACTCCGCTTCGCAACGTGGAATATTGGCACGTTAACCGGACGCGCGAGAGAGTTGGCCGATGTGCTCTCCAGGCGGAGGGTGGCCGTGGCGTTCCTGCAGGAGACTCGGTGGAAGGCCAGCAGATCCCGGTTCATTGGGAATGGCTACAAGTTGATCTACACAGGTGCACCTGGTGGGGAGAATGGGGTTGCCATAGTGCTCTCGGAGGAGTTCCAGAACGACATTTTGGAAGTGAAACGTCATAGCGACCGGCTTATGGTCGTTAGGGTGCTTATCGATGGGGTAGTTACCCACTTGATAAGTGCCTATGCGCCACAGGCCGGTTGTGACGACGCCGATAAAATAGCGTTTTGGAATCAACTCGGAGAAGTGCTCCGTGGAATCCCATTATCACAGGGGATCGTTTTGGGGGGTGATCTGAACGGTCATGTGGGTGATGAATGTGGGGAATTTGAGCGTGTTCACGGTGGATTTGGGTACGGTAGTCGTAACGCGGAAGGGGAGGACATCCTCAATACGTGTGCGGCTGCCGACCTTGCCATCGTGAACACGTATTTCAAAAAGAGACCCGAGCATCTCATCACCTACAAGAGCGGGAGGAATGCTACCCAAATCGACTTCCTACTCACTAGGAGACACCACATCAGCAAAGTAGCCAACTGCAAGGTCATACCCGGTGAGAGTCTCACTGCACAACACCGTCTTCTTGTCATGGACCTCTGCGTGAAGCCCAAAGGCAAATGTGTCGACCGCCTTCAACGCCGAATCAGGTGGTGGCTGCTTGATGAAGTCAAGTCCCAGGAGTTCGCCTCTGCCATCGGCGACAAGTGCGCCGGAGGTGAGGGCGAACCGGTTCAAGCTTACTGGGACAGGATTCAGGCGGCTATCCTTGGGTCGGCGAGAGAGGTGCTTGGCGTGTCTAAGGGCGGACGCAAGTGTGACAAGGAGACTTGGTGGTGGAACGACTCAGTCCAGAGGGAGACCAGGGCGAAAAAAGCCCTCTTTAAGAAGTGGCAAGCGTCCAGATCTCCTGAAGATCGCGACGCATACAGAGATGCCAAACGCGCCACCAAGAAAGCTGTAGCCAGAGCCAGACGAGACCACTTACAACCACTTTACGATAAGTTGGACTCGTCTGAGGGGCAGAAGCTCATATATAAGTTGGCGCGCTCCAGGGTCAAAGCGGCACAGGATATCTCCAAGTGCCGCTGTGTAAAAGACCCCGGGGGCAACTTGTTATGCGAGGACCTCGCGGTGAAGGAGAGATGGCGCTCATATTTCCACGAGCTGCTGAACAAGCAGCATAAAGAGGTGCAGCCGCCAGATCTTCCTCCGAACCAAGGACTAGTGCCACTGATAACGCCTGCAGAGGTCCAGAATTGTCTTCGCCGCATGAAGAATCGGAAAGCTGTTGGATCCGATGGAGTCCCCATCGAAGCCTGGAAGGCGATGGGCTCTCGTGGTGTGGGCACTTTAACCGACCTTTTTAACCGGACACTCCTCACCGGTACGATCCCGAACCAATGGAGGCTGAGTATCATTACTCCAGTCTTCAAAGGCAAGGGATCGGTGCAGGAGTGCGGTAACTACCGCGGTATAAAGGTCATGTCCCACACCATGAAACTCTTCGAGAGGGTTATCGACTCTCGGATTCGACAGGAGTGCACTGTCTCGGAGTGTCAATATGGGTTTCGCCCTGGTCACGGGACAATGGACCCTATTTTTGCCCTAAGGACTGTCGCGGGGAAATACAGGGCGAAGAATACGCCTCTGCATTGTCTGTTTCTTGACTTGCAGAAGGCCTTCGACTGTATTCCTCGCGCGATAATCTGGTGGGCATTGCGGTACAAGGGGATTCCAGAGGCCTATATTGGGATCATCCGAGACATGTACCGTGATTCCGATTCCGTAGTTCGGACCGCTGTTGGCGACACAAAACCTTTCCCCATCACCGTCGGGGTGCACCAAGGATCCGTCCTTAGTCCGTTTCTGTTTAGCGTGGTATTAGACGTATTGTCAGACAGCATCAGAAACTCACATGAGCAGCCCCCGTGGTTGCTCATGTATGCTGATGATATCGCGCTGGCAGATTCGGACAGGGGTAGGCTGGTGCAACGCGTGAAGGCGTGGAAGGAGTCGCTTGAGAACGGTGGTCTGAAGATCAATGTGGCGAAGACCGAGTACTTGGCCTGTAACTCCACAGATCCCACACCCGTACGCATAGACGGCAACACGGTCGAGCGCACGGACCATGTGAAATACCTGGGATCTGTGTTTCATGCGTCTGGTGACATCGATTGCGACGTCAAGGCACGCATTGCTGCCGCGTGGGCCAAATGGCGTGAGGTAACTGGTGTCATTTGTGACCCCAAGATGCCGGTAAAGTTGAAGGGACGGGTCTATAAGACCATCATTAGGCCTGTCCTTTTATACGGCTGTGAAGCGTGGCCGGTGTTAGAGCGACACAAGCAAGAACTGCGTGTCACGGAGATGAATATGCTGCGGTGGATGTGTGGAGTGACGCGGAAGGACCGCGTTAGGAACTCCCGCATTCGTGGTAGTCTTCATGTCCGTGACATTGCGGATAAATTGCAGGAGTGTCGGCTCCGTTGGTATGGCCATGTTTTACGGCAACCGGATACTTACGTGGGAAACAAATGTCTGGCCATGCCGCCTCCGCCGGGCCCCGGCAGGAGGGGTAGACCCAAAAAGTGCTGGCTTGACGTTGTAAAGGGTGATATGCGTGCCAATGGGCTCACTACCAGGGATGCTGAAGATCGCGCGAAGTGGAGTAGAAAAAGTCGGAAAGCGGACCCCGGGCACCGAAACGAAAGTTTGGGTGGCAACCGGGACTAACGCTAGGATGATGATGATGATGATTAGGAATCCCATTAACGCGTTCAAATAAGAGCAAAGGCATAAAAATACAACAAAGTTTGTATTTTTTTTAATTAGTCATTTATCTTGGACATTTCGTTTACATACGTCACATGTCTTGTAGATGGTGAATTCAAAAATTATAAGAGACTAACAAGTGTAGTACTGGGTGGTCCTAATAAAGTACATGGAGTCAACCTAACTTGCTTGATTCTGAATAGTAATGAGTATTTTTTTCTTTTTTTATAGCTGAGGGACGGCAAACAGGCTGATGGCTCACTTTATAGTAAGCAGCTACGTCGCCAATGGATGTTTGCGACGTTAGGGTTAGGGCAAACACGCTGTTATCCGCGTAGGTAGTGCAACCTGGGTTACCAAGTCTACCATGCAGCTAGGGTGGGTTGTTTGGTCGTCTTTTACTACAGGCCGACCCCGGCCACAGGGGTTAGTACTCTTACTCCGACCCTGCACGGAGAGAACAACTTGTTTTTGTTTAATTAATTATAGGTATTACAATGTAAAAAATTATGAGAACTAAAAAACAAATGCATTGTTGTTGCCAAATGCCCGATTCACACGATGGCGTACATCGTTTAGGCAGTTTTTCTCATCTAATATGTATAATAAGTCGTAAAATGCGACAAAACAACTCACCCTAGCTACGTGGTAGAGCCTCAAGCCCGTCTGGATGGCGATCACCTTAAGTCTTAAGTATACCGCCATAATAACCTTGTGTTGTGTTCCGGCATTAGTGAACCAAGTTCCTGCACCCTTATGCGACATACAGCAGCGTGTTCGCGATGCCACTGGCGTTGCAAACACCCATAGGCGACGGTAACTGCTAAATTCTAAGCGGGCCGTCAGCCTGTCCTGCTGTCCTACAGCAATAAAAAAAATGGATAACACTGATTGTTTGCATATTTCATTATTTTAGGGTTTATAGGGTTTGTAATCCATCAAAATAAACCATAACATATATCTATCCAAAAAATGCTGCCCAAAGTCACTATTCCACGCGGATGGAGTCGCGGGTACAGGTAGTTAGCAAATATAATTGGTAACTAGTAGCTCAGTCACCCACGGAGGCCAATCAAGAGGTCCCGGGTTCAAATACCACGGTGGCATAGCAACTTTCTTCTTTTCTCGCCTAGTGTGCATATCGTATTGTATAATTGCCATGTACTAAAACTAGAAATAGAAACCTACATACCGAGATGGCTGGTATTTCTAACCCGCTAATCCGTCTTGGACAAGAGTCGCGGATATACTCCGTTGCCACTAAGAGGAGGCCTTTTTTTTTTTTACGGGGTGGGGAAATCCTCATGGACTACCTCCGCCTGGGGAAAGGCGGAGGGGCGTGCCGGATTCTTACCGGCTAAAACCACCACCCCGGTGTCTCCTCACACGTGCGCGCGGGGCCGCGGGAATCCAAATTCTTCCGCAGCCCCACACTAGTGCTGGCCCGATCTGTCCGGGCCTCGTCTGCTGCACGGGGTAGTGAGGTGTTTAACTACCCTGTGCATCGCCTCAGAGGCGCGCGCCGACACCCGCGCGCCTCTGAGGCCTCCTCTTAGTCCACCTCGGGACTAAGAGGAGGCCTAACCCAACCTCGAGACGTGATAAGCTGTTATTATTGTGAGAAAAACCTTAAACTTACGCCAAGGTGCAGTTAGAACTTCATATGGATCGTGTATGTTAAAATTCATAAATAGTAAGTAGCTTTTAAAAATGACTAACAATAGAATTTCACTGTCACCAACCGTTGGCAAGTCACAAAAACTATCATAAAACTTTCGGAAAAACTCCGGAATGCAACCGATCTCCGTAACAAAGGGAGGTTCTACACTCGTATATCAGGGAGAACTCATATGTTGCAATTCTTTTCGTCCCGGCTTCAATTGTTCACGGGAAAAAATATGACAGTTATTTGCCCTTTTTTCGGCCCTCCACTTGATGTTAGGCCCGCTATATACGAGTCCATCTACTAAATTTTAAATTCAAATAAGTTTATTAAATATCCTCGTCCTGGTGGTATTGTGCATGGGATACCCAGTTTGATGAAAATTAATTTATGAATACATCCACAATTCAAACAACGCCATCTAGTCCCAAAGTAAGTAGCATAGCACTTGTGTTATGGGTACTTGACAACTACTATACTACATGTATACTTTTTTTATTGCTGTAGGGCCGCAGATAGGTTGACGGCTCGCTTAGAATTTAACATTCTCTATATTCTCTCATAATATGCCTGCGGAGGTCACAGGTTCGATCCTATCTCGACTCTAAGTCTCCAGACATTGTATAAACAATATCTCTCCAGAATATATATAATGTATAAACATTATATATATTTATTTACTTACTAATTAACTTTAATTTAATTAATTTAACTAACAACTTTAATTTAATTAACAGCACTAACATAGAATTTAAATGTAATCTGCATTGAATAAAAGACTTTTTATTTTATATTTATTTATTTATTTACAAAAAGTATTTAAGTAGTATAGCAGTTAACTAGTACCCATAACACAAGTCCTTATTTTGGAACTAAATGGCTCTGTGTGAATTTTCACAATATTATTTTAGTATTGTCATTCTTTTTTTTTTATATTTTCAAGCCCCGCTTCCGATGATATATACTTTATCGGAATCGCTGTAAAACGAATGGTATACCATTTGTTTTGGGCTTTATTGCAAAAACATATGAATTTTTCGCCCGCCGCAGGCATATGCAAGCCACGGTTGAATTTTAACGAACGCTCATTGAGGACAGCTCCAATTGTTATTGTCGAATTTTTGACATTTTCCATGAGATTTATTAACGAGTATTGTGTTATTGATAGGTTCTGAAGAACCTTGAAGCAGCTTGAAAGCTGCTTTCACCATGACTATAGACGTGTAAAGAAGAAATAAAGAATCTAATAATACTAGTGCCTCCAACAGAAGTTATCCTGTACACAAATAAAAATATTATTTAAAAAAACATTTTGTACCGGATTGTGAATTCAAGGCATTTTCGAATCCACTTGAACGCATAAAAAAAATCTCTAAATAAATTTTTTTACTCGTTTGTGAGGACTTCAGTTACATATATACGCACAGAAGAATTATATATGTATAAATATAAATATTTACGGTCCGAAAGAAATATTGTAACTGAAATGGGATTTAACGTAAACTATGTATGTATATAAGTATAGCCATTTACCTATACGGCTGTGAAACGTGGCCTGTGCTAGAGCGACACAGGAACTGCGTGACACGGAGCTGAAAATGCTGCAATGAGTGAAGTGACGTGGAAGGAATTACAAGAGTGTCGCCAGGGAGTGGGAACCCACTGGCTCCGATTTGCTGCCTTCAACGGCTGGTTCCGCGATTTAGGTTTTTGGTTTCATACAATTAGAGGTACACAAACATTTTATAAACATATATGAAACTAGTAGACTAGTTGGTAGTGTATAAAAGTTAGCCGTTTGTATATGTAGCCGATACAGAAGCAAAGCACGTTGTTTAGTTTCTCAGATTATTGTCAGGCGTCGCAGTATCTAAACTGACTTGCGGGTAGGTAAGGAAAAAATACGAAAAGGTGCCTAACCATATCTATAATATTTGTAATAATTTAAAATTATCATTATATCTAGTATAATGATAAATCTCAATATGCTTATATAAGCAAGCACAACGATGCAAGTAGCCAAGTGATTACACGCTCGAAACAAAATCCAAAGTTCACAAATTTTATTTAGATTATAGCCACAGGTGCAGCCACAACTTTTAAATAGGCTTTCTCAACTAATGTGAACATTTTAATATGAGCCACCTACTGACAGTGCAGGGAAATTGATAAGGAAATCTGTACACGATCAATGGTGTAAGAAACCCGCCAGTCCACCTCGAACAAGCATGGCGGTATACGGTTCCGGGTTGGGAGAGCCTCGTTATTAAATAATATAATTGTTTTTTTTTTAAACGGACGTAAATTTCATTATATTGTATTAGTAGTATTATTAGTCCAGCCAAAATACTTCGCTATATTTGTAATGTACACACTCAAAAGTTTATTATATGGCAATGACAATGGCAAATTGAATAGATTTGTACTTAAAAAGTTAAGAAGAACAACTAATGAAAAGACTGCACTTACAGCCTATCACGTCTACGTTGCTTCCATTCTCAGATATGGCTTATTGGTGTGGGGAAACTCGACGGATGTTAGTAAAGTACTTTTGGTACAAAAAAATGTCAGAGCAATATGCGGTGCGGAGCCTTTATAGTCGAGTCGACCTTTATTTAAAAAAAACTAAAATTACTGAGACAAATATTTATATTAATCAAATTGGTATTTTCGTTAAAGAACATCCAGATATGTTTGAAACGTATGGAACTGACAAACGCTTTCTTAGAAGAGACCGCCATGTACCACAATAATTATAAGATTATGGTTTTATAGATCTACAATCATTTACCAAACGTTCTAACAGAGATGCCATTACGTTTGTTCAAAAAGAAATTGAAAAATTGACTCATTGAAAATAGTTTTTATGGGATTAATGAATTTTTTATAGTTATTATTATTTTGACATAATTTATTAGATTTTAGTTTTAAGATAATATTGCATACCGAATGTCGGTGAAACATGTGGTGATTTTTATTTTGACAACTTACGTACCATGTTTAACGCAATAAATACCTATTCTATTCTAATTCTTTTATCCGTGCAGAAGCGGAGAAAAAATACTATTCTCTGCGGCCGAAGTCGGCCTGTCGTAAAAGGCGACAAAACAACCCACCTTAGCTACATGGTAGCGCCCCAAGCCCGTCTGGATGGCGACCACCTTTAGTCTTAAGTATGCCGCCATAGTGTCCTTGTGTTGTGTTCCGGCATTAGTGACCCAAGTTCCTGTACCTGTAACTGCTAAATTCTAAGCGGGCCGTTAGCCTGTTTGCTATCCTACAGCAATAAAAAAAACTGTCACGTCTCGCAATCATTAAAGACAAGTACAAAAACAGCCAATCTTCAGAATCAACAGGCACTTGATGAAGAACATTCAAAATATTCCTAAAACTTTTCGCATTCGTGATCATACATAATGCATCTATGCATTGTGACGAGTAAAGGATGTCTATCCAAATTGCCCGACGGTTAGTTTCACAGTATTACGGATTTGTATGCTTCTCAAATATTCTTAAAACAATGCAAAATACGTTTCGTCATAAAATAACCTATCAGTTGCGCTCTATGTTGGTGGTCCACTAAATCTTTGAGTATTTTTATATGCGTCTATCTGGGTTTACAATTTGGTTATTTTTCTTATAGCTGTGGAATCACAAACAGGCTGACAGCCCTCTTGATAGTAAGATTTTACCATTGACTATGTATACAATACTGCATGCACCTCCGACTGCATGGTTCAGTATACTCCGCCCTGCGTGAAAAAAGAAGCTTGAAGTTTTTTGCTTTGAACAATGAACAGAACGAAATTTGGTCGGCCGTAGGAAAAGGCTTGCAACCTACACTGTAAGACCATGGACCGCGACCTCATGACACTCATTAGGTTCCGAGCCCTGCTCATGAAAGGTTTCAGGGATTTTTCACTGCCCAGTTATGAAAAGGCACGTGAAAGTAGACCAGTATTACCAAAGGTCTCAGGCAGACTTCCCGCTTCCACAAAGTCCCGCGGCAATACTTGAGGCATATGAAGGAACTCCAGGATGGTTTTTATGCATGGAAATCACAATAGTTTATTACTAGAAGTAGTCAAACTAGAATTATTAGACTAGCACAGACACCTTCCCGAATAATTATGCTTAAACTAATAATGCTTAAACTGCTTTCTAAGGAACTGAGGACTAACTTACGAAATTATTAATCTAATAAAATTAAGTGGACTATAAACGGAAAAGGTAATTAAATATATATCCCACTACATGCAGTTTGAGCTTTCCCAAGATTAGGGAACATGTCCACTTGACTTTTTTATATCTCAGACCCCGGGGTGACTATCCGTAATATAAGAAAAACGCCACACTAGTTTCTACGTAGTAATTCATAAATATGATTTACAATCATTTTTGCAAATAGAAATAAAAAAGTATCAATTTAAACATCATTTTTTCTTCTAATTTATAAAAACAAATAAACACTGGTTATTTATCAATATTCAAACAACAATTATGGTTCCAAATTTAAAAATGCGAGACGAAAAACGATATTATTTCAATATTTTTTTGAGATTTTTATCCACTAAAATGCCTAAAAAGCCTAAAATCTTTTTTCTTAACCTGCCAGTTTGCTTCCTGTATTGGTTTAGTTACGCAACCTATTTGCAAGACATTCAAACAGCGATTTTAAGTTTAGTTCGAATACGAATTTCCGCCTGTTTCCTTTGTGATTATTGTATTTTCAGTTTCTTTGAAAAAAAGTTCCTAGCTGTTATGCATTGTTGGAGAGCTAAGAAAACGGTTATGTTTTTAAAATAATCTGCAAGCCAAGTTTGATAACTTTTATTTTTAAGGCATTTTAGTGGAAAAAAATCTCATAAATTATTAAAAGAATATAGTTTTTCGTCTAACATTTTTAAATTTGGACCGATAATTGTTGTTTTAATATTGATAAATAAGCAGTGTTTAATAGCTTTTATAAATCAGAACAAAAAATGAGATTTAAATTGATACTTTTTTCTTAATAAATTTTTGATATTCCATTTTTGACCTATTTTGAAAAAGTTAAAAAAACATGATAATTAAAAAATGGTTCACTTTTGCATAATGCATCTGGGGGTTAAAATTATCACAAATAGTCACCCCTATCACCTCCTAACGGGAATACGTCGAATTATCAATAACCCTGTATACAATCTAATTGTAGATAATATTTATTGCATGCTAAACAGTTGGCATAAGGTTTCTAATCTCGCTTGGTTTATAAACATGAAATACCTTAATAAGTTAATTTATGATTTACGAGAGATTATAGAGAATAGAGCAGGAATCGTACTTTTAGAATTTTTCGAATCCGACTATCTGGTTTAATATTACGATCATTTTTTAATTAAATGAATATATTGTTTTTGATATATCCGTGTTTTTTTCACCTGCTAAAGCTAGTTTTTGTTTTCATGGACATGTTTCCTGCCCTGAAATGGGAATTTAGCTACCCCAATATTTACCAAAGAAGAATGAACAATAAATGGATTAAACTTTTGCTACTTTATAAACACCAACAAACAACAAAAGTTAATGGCAATTTCTCGTAAACCTATATAATAATAATAATAATCTTTATTCAATTTTACAATAACAATACACTTCAACTACAATAGTCGTCGTCTCTAAATAGGCCAGCTCATAGCCTGTGTTAAGGAACGACGGCCATTAAAACAGAACCACACAACGATCGAGTTGAACAAAAATTGACGTTAGTATAAAATATTTAAAAAAACCGTAATAAATCGCCAAATTCACCGGCCGACGGATAGCTTGCCTTCCAAGCTCATGACCCAGGCCAAAAAGAAAAATATTAGGTACGATCAACCACGTAGAAACCCTTATTTTTTCTCAAGTTACTTATTTAACGTCCATAATTTTTTTATAGATTTATATTAAAATTTACAAATAAGGGTCGTACGGGCTTTCTTTTTTCTTTATTAAAAGGCTTGCTATGAAATTTCGAAACGGACATCAAATTTCGAATCAGTACAATAGTTACAACACTACGCATTCCCGTGTCGTCATCTCGCAGTCGTGATGCGATAGTACATCACGATTCGACATTACGACCGACATACGTGAGCTCTTTAACAATACATTTACCATATAAGTTTCAAAGATCTGTAATTTAACGAATACATGGTCATTGAATACATGTTGAAAGTGTACATTGTTTACCTTCTTTTTTCTTACAACCCTTTTAACGCGGTTGCAAGCGCTATGATAATGCCCTTCCAGACACTTTCTTTCTTGTTACAAGATGTAGCTAATTTTTTTTATACAGGTGACTTTTACCTCTAGAGTCTAAAAGAAAATTAAATTGATGCTCTCGCCTTTGTTTCTGTAAACTAACATACTAACATTTAAAGATTTTCTGGGTAAGAAATAGGTTTGCCCTAATGATTTGGTATTTAAGGCAGAATATGGCCATTGTATAATACGTTACTGTACTATTGATATTTATATTTCTAACTATGCGCTTCTGTCTGTAGTCTTATATTAACCTAAAAGAAAATATTTAGACCATAAAAATGCACACATAAGTTTATTTGTCTTCACCACGGTGGGCCAACTTGTGTATTCGGACATCGCATTCTCGGTCCTGTATGAAATCCTATGTAAATAACAATGAAAGAATCAGTAGACAATCTAAGCTTGAAAAATTAAATCATATTTTTAATGAAAACTTACCTTACTTAGATGTCACTGCATAAACGGTACCAAACCAAAAGTTAGTAATTAATAGAAACAATCGCAAATCGACAGTTGGATTGCGCAGGAGTGGGCGCTGCGCCACGACGGGTGGCCCGATCTATTTCCGACAGCTACCGAGAATTGCCGAGCTACTGAACAGAGATTACTTGATATGATACACCTAAATTAATGGTCGCTAAGACCCCGATACATATGTTTCAGTTTTCAGTAATTCTAGCCGAGTTAAGATTTATTTCATTAGTAGCTGACACGAACACGTTGACTTTGTGATTTATATTATACGTAAGGTAGTCCAATACGGAAATACCCTAGTTTTAGTTTTTATTAAAGATATATTTTTAAATTTCAACTCTAAGGTGGAATATCTGAGCTAAATACAGATTTGCCAACTGGTCCATGAGATCCAAGAAGACACGTCATAGGAAGACGTGATCCGCATTACGTAAAAGTACCAAACGCCATCTCACTAGTTTATTAATTGTCGAATTCGATAGTATTTTAAGATATGTGCAATTTTTCACAAGAGAGATGTTGATTTTGCAGTAATTTTAATGTGTCTTAAAATTATTATTGATGTCTTAATGTTATTATGAAGATAATATTAAAGTTAAATATTTACAAATTTTCTTAGTTACTAATATTTTATTATCGGTCCTTTTATTTTGTAAGGCTGCCTTTACCCAAAAAGGGGTCTTTTTACTTTTTTCAAGTTTCTCCACTTTTTTCTATTTTTAGCTGCTTCTATCCAATTCGGGCCTGCAGTCTGGATTATTTCATCTTATGAAGATAAGTTAAGATAAAATTAGAGATGTGTTCCCAACTTTCGCTTCAGTCCGGGGTCCACTTTCCATCTTTTTCTTATTCGCAATATTTGTCATCCTAAGTGAGCACCTGGGTCTACTCCTTCTGCCGAAGCCTAGAAGATTTCACGATATCCCATTCAAGTACTCAGTAAATTGGTATTAAATGTATAAGTAAATTTTTCTTCTTAACTTTAATCGAAAACCAAAAACTTGTCTCATTTAAAACTCAATCAACCGTAAGCCTTAAAAAGCGACCCACGCGACAGCCACACCGCTGCGCGGGCATATAAAAAGTAATTTTCACTTCAATCAATCACATGAAAAACCATCCTTGTTCGTCGGTTAATTCGCTAGAATTCCACAGGAGATTTAGTAAGGGGACGCGTGCTAAAATGGCTACGTTATAATGAGCACCGGCGGGCTCATTGTGCGAAACTAAAAAGAGGACATAAATAACCAAATGAGAATGGAAAAACGGCAAAAATGGTGAAATAAAGGAAGATTCAATTGGTATAAACACAAATTTTGGGGTATTATGGGATAAATTCCTCAAAATTTCTTAATGTTGTTGTGTGAATTAGCTCATTATATTTTGAGAAAGTTTTAATAGGTGAAAATCGTCAGTCCTCTAATTTATTTATTTAGCTAGTTTTAATTAGCTAATTCTCTTTAGTAAGCCTTCGCTGAGTGGCAATTGACACATCGACATCTAGTGCCAAAGTAAGCTGTTAGCACTTGTGTTATGGACTTTTTTTTTGAATGCTGTAGGACAGCAGACAGGCTGACGGCCCGCTTAGAATTTAGCAGTTACCGTCACCTATGGGTGTTTGCAACGCCAGTGGCATCGCGAACACGCTGCTATCCCGTAACAGTACAGGAACTTGGGTCACTAATGCCGGAACATAACACAAGGTTATTATGGCGGCATACATAAGACCAAAGGTGGTCGCCATCAGGACTTGAGACCCTACCACGTAGCCAGGGTGAGTTGTTTTGTCGCCTTTTACGACAGGCCGAGCCCGACCGCAGAGGTTAATATTCTTTCTCCGCCCCTGCACGGATAAAAATAATTTGATGGATACTAAATAATTCATATTTCACTTATTAACGTTTCTTCTGTAAATAAATACATACTAGGTGAAGTAAAAAGAAATCCATTATTTTCTAATAGATAACTTTAGTAATCTGGATCTCGCGCTGTAGAAGTCCGCTCGGTTGACGCCAAGTGACGTTAGAAAGATGAGATTTCTTACTAAAAAAGCTTCACTGACAGCTTTATGATTGGTTAATTGAGTTTTGTTTGAGCGCGTGTCAAAGATGTTCGCTAGCAAAGAAAGATACGTTATAATGGAGGCGCAGGCGTTGACATACGAGTGCGTCACGCAGGTCATCATATTAAAACAATACCTGTTAAATAATCCATCCAAAATGATGGCCACATTACAAAGTGAGCAAAGGCGCCGAAGGGAAATAATTCGTCGGGTATATGCACCAATTGTCACCATTTTGTTCCATTTTCATGACAGCTCTTGGGACGAACCAAAGAGTCAGCGTTTGGCGGTGATAAAATTATCGCACTTTTAAGTTGAAATTTGGTAAATATTTCACTTAGTTGCTGGTTCTGGATTTTATTAATATTATATTAACAATTTCAATATTTATATACATAAAATGTCCTTGTGTAAATATTTGTATTAGGTTGTCTGGATGAGATCGCTTTCTATTGATAAGGTTGCCGATTGTTTTATAATTTTGCACTTTTTCCATTAACTTATGTATGTTATAACTGTGAACAATAAAGAATTTTCTATTCTATATATAAATAATGTATGTAATAATAATATATATAAATAAATATTTATTGATAAGGTATACAAGCAGGTAAAAATCTCAAAAATAGGTCTTAGTATAGGTATGATATTATAGACCTAGATTGTGAACCAATATAGTACATACAACATACAATTTTATCCGTGCAGGGGCGGAGAAAGAATACTAACCTCTGTGTCCGGGGTCGTCCTATCGTAAAAGGCGACAAAACAACCCACCCTAGCTACGTCGTAGGGCCTCAAGCTCGTCTGGATGGCAACCACCTTTGGTCTCAAGTATGCCGCCATAATAACCTTTTGTAGTGTTCCGGCATTAGTGACTCAAGTTCCTGTACCTTTATGGGACAGCAGCATGTTCGCGATGCCACTGGCGTTGCAAACACTTATAGGCGACGGTAACTGCTAAATTCTAAGCGGGCCGTCAGCCTGTCTGCTGTCCTACAGCAATAAAAAAAACAATTTGATATTAATAAGTTAATATGAAAAAGAGGTTATTAGAAAAGGAACTGATTACAAAAATGTGTAAATAGTTTGAAAATAAAAGCCTAATTAACTACTTAAATGATGTACACTACTACACTTTTATGAAATATTCGCTGTGTCACGAAGCAAATTACAGTAGAATTTCGATTATCGGATATTCTATTATCCGAATATCCGATTATCCGGACTCATTCTTGATTTGACGGCGCAACGAAATATATTACGACGAGTTTATTCCCGCCTCCGACGTGTGGCTACTCCCGCTCCCAGTTGTTTACGCGATAGTGTTTGTTATTGTTTCATTTTATTTGATAGCGTTTAACTAATACGTTGTATTTTTTGTTTACATTTCTGTTTACGTTTTGCGTTAAAAATCTATAATGTCTAAGCGAAAAAGAATGGTGTTATCTCTTAATGACAAAGTGAAAATAATTGAGAGTTTAAAAAATGGTGAATCTAGCAGTAAAGTTAAGCAAATGTATGGTGTAGGAACTTCTACGATATCAGATATCAAAAAGAATTCTGATAATCAAATCAAATCAAATTTATTTGCTGTATATGGTTATTACAAGATGTATAATGGTTATTATTAATGTATATACTTATTAAAGTGTCCGCATGTTACATATCTATAAGATGTGCAAATATTTTATAACATGTATAATTGAAAATAATAAATCTTGTCATTTTCAATTAATATTTCTACTACACTACATTATTTTGATTCTTATATTTATTATATAATTTACTTACTATATACAGGATGACTTTGACAAACCCGTCCAAATTTTTTTTACGTACTTAACATCATTTATGGAACCCATTTTTGCAAAAAAAATTATATGTTGAATTTTCACCATAAAATATTTCGTATAGGATCATTAATTCAATCGTACAGAATAATTATATGGTGCAAACAGCGTCGTTAACCTGTTATTACCTGTCTCTGTCACACCCGCGTAAATGAGTAGTGCGTATTCGCTCGCCCGGTTCAATGCCGCCGTCCTCGGCCTTTTACTAGGTCATTGCACTCTCGCGCCGTATTACGTAAATTGCGAGTTCTTTGAATGACTTTGTGATGCTGATTACTCAACATTTTTGTACTATGTGATACTAAACTAAAATACATGTTTCTCATAACTTTTACTAAAGATTCTTCTGTGTGAATTTGGACGGGTGTGTCAAAGTCACCCTGTATGTGTTATTTCAATTAATAATTAAATCTAAAAATATTAAAATTACAATAATCAACATTATGAAAATTCATAATTTTTATCTGTATTGATACCATATTAAAATTCAACTAAGCGCTTGAGAACGAAGATGGAAGCTCGCAACGTAAAGCCATGAAAAAATCTCATAATGTAATTCTGGAGAACGTAGTTTTTACTATCGTATTGTCTAAATGACGTACGTAAAACCCTTTCTATAATAAAAAGTTATTAAAATTTAATTATTGTTTGATTTGACTTTGAAATCGATTATCCAGATTTACTAAATACCCCTGATTTTAATTGATTCGGATAATCGGGATTCTACTAATCAGAAATATTCTTAACAAAATCTAGGTATGACTAGTCGTTATAATAAGTGTCAGTTTATAATGACTTAAACAACCCTAGCTACGTCGTAGGGCTGCAAGCCCGTCTGGATTACAACCACCCTTGATCTTATATATGCCACCATAATAACGTTGTGTTGTGTTCCGGCATTAGTGACCCAGGTTCCTATACCCCTATAGGACAGTGGTGTGTAAGCGAGGCCCCTCGCTCGAAAAAAAAAACATGCATAGGCGACGGTAACTGCTTACTATGTAGTGGATCGATAGCCTCTCTGCTGTTCTTTAGCAATAAAAAAATCTATTGAGCTGCTTTAACCTCGGCAAAGACTGGAAATGTGTAGATGGGTACCTGGTTGCTCAGTGATATTACGCAAATATATAAGGAAAATGGGGTCAAAAAAATAAAAAAGTCAAAAAATCCTTTAACGCACCATCACAACAAAAAATATTGAACATATCGGGATGGAACTACTACCATACGGAATTTTTCGTAGATGGTTAAAGGATATTTATTTTTTGGATTCCATGGACCCGATATTTTCGATTTACTTTTGCCTCTTATTCGCCCAGCGGAGCGGGCGTGATCAGCTAGTTAGGCATAATACCTGCATACTAAGATCACCGGTATCTGTAGCCCGCCTATCCACCTTGGACAAGCGTGGCGCTATACTGTCTGTTCCTTCTAGCGGGAGGCCTAAGCCCAGCAGTGGGACAGCATAAGCTGTTATTATTAATACAGATGGATTTCTGGACTATTGTTGGTTTTTTTTTGTTTAATGCTATAGGACAGCAGACAGGCTGGCGGCCCGCTTAGAATTTAGCAGTTACCGTCGAATATGGGTGATTACAACGCCAGTGGTATCGTGAACATGCTGCTGTCCCATAAGGGTACAAGAACTTGGGTCACTAATGCCGGAACACAACACAAAGTTATTATGGCAGCATACTTAAGACCAAAGGTGGTCGTTATCCAGACGGGCTTGAGGCCCTACCACGTAGCTAGGGTGGGTTGTTTTGTCACCTTTTACGACAGGCCGACCCCGGCCGCAGAGGTTAGTATTCTTTCTCCGCCCCTGCACGGATAGCGCAGGTGTTGTGGAGTCACTGATTTCATTATTAACTTATTTAAACGTTCATTTAACTGCTTTACATTTTTTTTCACAAAAGACTCAAATTTTGTATATTTTGTTTATGAAATTGAATGCATTTTTTTTATCTTTAATGCGAAAAATGGAAATTGATATTTTATAAATAATTTCAAGAGGTAACTCTGTAGCGACCCCTCAGATCACCACGTTATTAAATTATTATTTTACTAGCTGATCCGGCAAACGTTATTCTGCCATATATATAAATAAAAAAACAGATCTTAATTACCATCACCCCTTTGAACCCCCTTTTAGTTTCATTATCGGGACAAAAAGTAGCCTATATCCTTCTCCAAGGTCCAACCTATCTTCACAGCGAAATTCGACAACGAGTTCAGACAGAGTTACTTTTACATTAATATTAGTATGAATTTACATTTTTGATTATATATTGTTGTTTACATTTTGACTTACATGCCAGGACATATTAGCATTTTTTTTTCTTTTTCATTATCACGCTGCCATTCAACGCATAAATACTTTTTGGTTTTGTTACTTAATAATTTTTACCTTATATACTCTACATGGCCGATGAGTAAGTGGGCTCACGCTCATTCATTTGCCTCTATACCTGTCTAACTTAGCAAAAACAAAGCTTTATCATCCAAACTTATCGAGCTGGTCACTATACTCATATATACACCAGTTATTCAGATTCTCTACAACCACTTCCAATCTTTGACGGAAATAATTATAATCACGTTTTGTTTTTTCATATGCAATTAAATCATAGAAAACAGGCCCCAAATCAAGCCCCTTCGCCAATCCAGCTTACCGCAACCTATCCGCCATGACGAATCCGCTAAACCATCAAATAAAACCAGCGCTTAATATTCGACACCAGTGCTAGATGCAATAAATGTCTAAATATTTGTCGTAAACGGCATTTTGGACAGCCGTGCCTAAATGTTTCAGCCCTATTCCGTAGGGACTGGTCAAGTTTGTGTCATTGAACCTGCACTCTCATTCTAGCAAATAGAACACACTTTTCTTCCGCTTTGTTCTTAACTCTAAAATATTTATCTGCTTTAATCAAAAAAGGACTCTATTCCTCATTAAAAGAGTTAAATTTTCTTCACAGTGTGTCCATAAAGCTGAAACACTGTCAAGTAAATATCAAATATATTGTAATCGCAATAGAACATCTATTACTTTGTAGTTTGAGAGTGTGGACAAATACAAATACTAAGGTCAAGATTCGCATCGGCTTATATTTCGCGGTGATATTGGCCGGCAGATAGTTGCATAAAATTTATTAGAGCCGCGTTGCGGGCGTCACGGTGGTTTACATATCAAAATTAAATATCTTAGTTGGAGAATGTGACTTGTTTTGGTATATCGTCATACTCACACTTGGTTTACTTAATCAAAACTAATTTGATGCGGAAAATAAATAAGGAAATTAATCCTATGATTAATGCAAAAGACTCCCGGACAATGCATGTTCTTACTGTTCTAGAATTATCCAAATTCGATAAATTATAATAACAATGTAACGGATATAGACATCGTGTTTCGCTGCTATATTTAAAAATAATTTTGATAATCAATTATACCAAAAGGCACCTGACGTCAGAGTCTCGTCTATCGTTTCAAAAGTTATCCCAACTGCTAGATGAGGAGTATACCAAGAAGTTTTAGAACCCTAAAACTTTTTAAGACCTGTTAGACCCTTAGCGTCTTAGTATATTTTTGTGTTAGTGAAATTATTTACCTATAAACTAGACGTATTAATTTGAACTTCGAAATGATAGGTGTATGTAATGGAATAAAACTTAACACATTTTTAAAGTACTGCTTTTGACGCGTTTGGAAAAATATGAAAGTATTTTTTTAAGATTCGAGCGCACACCGACAGCCAGAAAGCTACATCATGAAGTTAGCTGATAATTGTCTCTCAAGTTTCCGTGAAAACTCGTAACTATATTCACAGTAGTTTCTCAAATATTAATTAGAAATATTTAGTTATCATAAATATACATGTGTATATGTGATTTAAATTGTTTATGTTGATATATATTTTATATCTTATTAATAATTTATCCTTCCTTTTACAAACGAGTTGTGGCATACGGGATGAAATCTTTACCTATTTTTGTTCTGTTACACCAAAGAAGTATAATTTGTCACGTCCGTATACTACACACACGTATTTTTTTTAAATAAATTATGACTAGAATTTAGTTTCAGACCAGTTCAATGGTTTTACATGAAAATATTGGCAAATTAAAGTAGCTAATCAAAATAGGCCGACGGCGATGTGGTGTACCGCCGATGCCAAAGGCGCGGCCACACGGTCACGGCGACCGCCGCGCGACAATGCGACAATTTTCACGCGTCACTGGCGTCACGCAGCGTGCTGAGGGACGCTACTAATGACACCGAACGCGGTCAAACGAACACTTGGATTATTGTGGGTTTCAAACCTCCATTTTAGTGTTGGAGTGGTTTAAAACTGCTCTACTGAACGTTGTCAATACATGATACAAACCAAATTATATTTCTTTATGAAATACTAGCTGACCCAGCAGATGTTGTCCGTTCTTGTAAATAAATATAAAATTGGATAGGATCTCCGCAAAATCCGTTTTTATTAAACGTCTACGTCACAAAATAAGTGGCACAATTACTTCATTTTAGATATCTCGTGATGGGGCCGTGTGGCCCCGGCCAGTGAAAAAAATAGCGTCACCCCAGGTCAACATCTAAAAGGTATCTTATCACCTGCAAGAGTGGGAGGAATGCTACCCAAATCGACTTCCTACTCACTAGGAGACACCACATCAGCAAAGTAGACAAATACAAGGTCATACCCGGTGAGAGTTTCACTGCACAACACCTTCTTCTTGTCATAGACCTCTGTGTGAAGCCCAAACACAAAGTGTCGAGCGCCTTCAGCGCCGAATCAAGTGGTGGCTGCTTGATGAAGTCAAGTCCCAGGAGTTCGCCTCTGCCATCAGCGACAAGTGCGCCGGTTGTGAGGGCGAACCAGTTCAAGCTTACTGGGACTGGATTCAGGCGGCTATTCTTGGGTCGGTGAGAAGGGTGCTTGGTGTGTCTATGAGCGATCGCAAATATGACAAGGAGACATGGTGGTGGAACGACTCAGTCCAGAGGGACTCCACAGCGAAGAAAGCCCTCTTTAAGAAGTGACAAGACCCAGACAGACCCAATAGACCCAAAAAGTGCTGGCTTGACGTCGTAAAGGGTGATATGTGTGCCAATGAGCTCACTACTAGGGATTCTGAAAACTGTGCGAAGTAGCGTAGAAAAAATCGGAAAGCGGACCCCGGGCACCGAAACGGAAGTTTGGGTTACAGCCGGAATACTACGCTGAGATGATTATGATGATGAGATATCTCGTGATGAGTAGTAATGCGCTTATTACTACTCATCTTTCATTCATCATTAACATTTTGAATACGATTTCCATGAAATCCGTTTAAAGCGAGCGTCCACATCGCTAAATTTCGAGTCGATCGGATGTATAGTTTTAGCGATATCGTGATATTTCGCTTGTATATTTAAAGATACGCTACTCTTTAAAAGAAAGGGCAACGATCGACTTCTTTGATGATGTAGAGGGCGTCACATGGTAAAGTTTATTTTCTTATTTATGAGGAAATTAATTAAGGTATAGAAGAATGAAACAAATTAATTTTAATTATAAAATTGTCCGATTACTGTCAAGTCACAACTGCATAAGTTAATTTGTACAAAAATGCATTGAAACCACAAAAGAAGTACTTGAAGTTGTTACTCTTTATTGAAATATTTATAATTTAAGAAATACTAAGTAATTTTGTGGCTAGTTGTGGTCTAGACGACATTATCTTTTTTGGCATTCCTTGCCAGTATGCTCTTAAATGAACTGTTTCAGTTAATATGAGTATTAATAATCTCGTACATAATAATTTTAATTTTTTTTTATTGCTGAGCAACAGCTGACAGGCTGGCGGCTCACTCAATAGTAAGCAGTTACCGTCGCCTATGGATGTTTTCGAAGCTAGGGGTATTGCAAATACGCTACTGTCCCTTAAAGGTACAGAGTCACTAATGCCGGATGCTGGTTATTATGGCGGCATACTTATAGACCAAGGGTGGTTGCCATTCAGAAGGACTTGGGGCCCTACCACGTAGCTAGGGTTGTTTTGTTGCCTTTTATGACTGGCCGTCCTCAATTACAGAGATTAATATTCTTACTCTGGCAAAATTACAAACAAAAATTACAAACTTTACATAAAACTCAACATATTATATTTTTATTTTTTGTTGCACTTACAGTGTTTATAAGCACTTTGTTCCTATAAGCGTGACGACGTTCCAAAACATTAGTGATACCAGGAAATGGTTCAACTGATATTCATTTATTAACGTTTGATTTATACGTCGATATCGGCCTTCAATGGGTTTAAGGGCGCGGCGACATTGTATTGTCGCGCTTCAGCGCATCGCACGCGGTACCACTATTTTTGCTATTTACTAGAAGTGACATGTTACGTTGGGATATTATGACTCGTTATTTATCATCGAAATTAGAAAGTAAAAATACAAAAAGAACACTCATGGTGACCGCTTTCCCTTAATCTGTCTTGTTGCTTAAAGTGATCTCTTTCAATCAACCGTAAACAAAATTAATTTAATTTAAATTTAAGCTTGGCGAGATTATGTTATATTAATTATTATTATATATTTATAAAAGTAACCATAAAAGTTATACAAACGAACGGTTTTATATGATAATTTGATTCAAAATAACTTTTAATAAAATTTTAAGTAATATAAAACGTCACTTCATTCAATAATATAGTGGGCCCCATATTTAAAAAAATTGTCTCTCAACATCAAAAATTGATGAAAATGAAAAAAAAAATGAAAATGAAAAAATATTTATTTACAACATGTACAATTGTGCGAAATAACAGATATTGCAAGTGCAGACAAAATGTGTACAAACATACATGAAGAACTAAGCAATTCAAAACAGATTAACCGTGGCCCCCACGCTAGATCAGAGTCTGTGTTGTGGGGACCCAATACGATCAACAGAAGTAGCAGGCTCGGTTATTTTCTAAGTTAGAATAATAGATATATCAATAGGTCAGCGTATACGCTGACGCCTGTGACTGTTGATACCAGAACTAAGTATAACGTATTAGTACAGTCTGCAACAATGTTGTTATTCAAAACTTCAACAAAAGATTAATTGTTGTGCATATAACCCATAAATTAATATAACGCTTATGAGCTATGTTTATACAAGTATAATACAGCTCACAACGTTCAACAACATAAAGGCCCTACCAACATCTTCGGGGCCCAAGTCAACCTCACCTGCAAGTTGACGTACTCTGCTGAATAATAGACGAAGCCCTGACGACGGCTATCCTTTGGGGGTTGAGAGGTCAGACGGCAGTCGCCCCCGTAAAAGTCAAAATTAGCCAAATCAAAATGGAAATGGCTAGGGTCCGTGAAATCCCATTATCACAGGGGATCTTTTTGGGGGGTGATCTAAACGGTCATGTGGGTGACAGATGTGGGGAATTTGAGCGTGTTCACGGTGGATTTGGGTACGGTAGCCGCAACGCAGAATGAGAGGACATTCTAAATACGTATGCGGCTTGCCATCGTGAATACGTATTTCAAAAAGGGACCCGAGCATCTTATCACCTACAAGAACGGGAGGAATGCTACCCAAATCGACTTCCTACTCACTAGGAGACACCACATCAGCAAAGTGGCCAACTGCAAGGTCATACCCGGTGAGAGTCACTGCACAACATCGTCTTCTTGTCATAGACCTCTGCACTAAGCCTAAAGACACGCATACCGTGCGCGTTCAGCGCCGAATCAGGTGGTGGCTGCTTGATGAAGTCACGTCCCAGGAGTTCGCCTTAGCCGTCGGTGACAAGTGCGCCGGTGGTATGGGCGAACCAGTTCAGGCTTACTGGGACAAGATTCAGGCGGCTATCCTTGGGTCGGCGAAGGAGGTGCTTGGGGTGTCGAAGTGTAAGTGTGACAAGGAGACATGGTGGTTGAACGACACAATCCACAGGGAGACTAGAGCGAAGAAAGCCCTCTTAAAGAAGTAGCAAGTGTCCAGATCTCCTGAAGATTGCGACGCATACCGAGTATCACAGCTAAGAGAAGCTACTAAGAGAGCTATTGCCAGAGCCAGACAAGACAACGTACAACCATTTTATGATAACTTAAAATCGTCTGAGGGGCAGAAGCGCATCTATAAATTGGTGCACTCTAGGGTCAAAGCGGCGCAAGACATTTCCAAGTGCCACTGCGTAAAAGACCCTGTGGGCAACCTGCTATACGAGAACATCGCGGTGAAGGAGAGATGGCGCTCGTATTTCTACGAGCTGCTGAACAGGAAGTACAAAGAGGTGCATCCGCCAGATCTTCCTCCGAATCAAGGACTAGTACCACTGATAACGCCTGCAGAGGTCCAGAATTGTCTTCGCCACATGAAGAAACGGAAAGCTGTTGGATCTCCTCACCGATACGATCCAATGGAGACTGAGTATCATTACTGCAGTCGTCAAAGACAAGGGTCCGGTGCAGAAGTGCGGTAATTACCGAGGTAATAGGGTCTTGTTCCACACCATGAAGCTCTTCGAAAGGGTTATCGACTCTCGGATTCGACAGGAATGCATTGTCTCGGAATGTCAATATGGGTTCGACTGTATTCCTCGCGGGAGAATCTGGTGGGCATTGGGGTTCAAAGGGATTCCAGAGGCCTATATTAACATCATCCAAAACATGTATCGCGATTCCGATTCCGTGGTTCAGACCGCTGTTGATGACACAAAATCCTTCCCTCATCACTGTCAGAGTACACCAGGGATCCGTCCTTAGTCCATCTCTATTCAGCGTGATATTAGACGTACTGTCAGATAGCATCAGAAACTCACATGAGCAGCCCCGTGGCTGCTCATGTATGCTGATGATATCGCGCTGGCAGATTCAGACAGGGGTAAGTTGGTGGGACATTTGAAGGCGTGGAAGAAATCGCTTGAGAACGGCGGTCTGAAACTCAACGTGGCGTAGATCGAGTACTTGGCCTGCAACTCTACAGATCCCACACCTGTAGGCATAGGTGGCGATACAGTCAAGCGCACCTGGGATCTATATTTCGCACGTCTGGTGACATTGACTTCGACGTTAAGGCACGCATTGCTGCCGCGTAGACCAAATGGCGTGAGGTGACTGGTGTCACCTGTGACCCAAAATACCGGTTAAATTGAAGGGACAGGTCTATAAGACCATCATTAGGCCTGTCCTTTTATACAGATGTGAAGCGTGGCCGGTGCTGGAGCGACACAAGCAGGCACTGCGAGTCATGGTAATGAATATGCTGCGGTGAACTCTCGCATTCGCGGCAGCCTTCATGTCCGCACTTAAAGTTGGAAAGTGGACCCCGGGTGCCAAAGCGAGAGTTTGGGCTGCAACCGGGATTCAACGCTAAGATGATGATGATGATTACAGCTTACAACATCCCACAGCTGGCTTCGAGCCTGTCTCTTGAGTAAACAGACAGTACAGGTGACACGCTTGTCTAAAATGCATTGCCGGGTTAAACAGCGATAATCATCACGATGTTATTCGTTGATGAATACTGACAGTGGCCAGTATTCATCAACTATTTAAATGCATAAGTATTAGTCGGAAAACCTCATGAAAATTCCGTTATGCGAATCATAATCTTGTATTGTTTTGGGCTTTGAATGTGGTGTAAACATGTATAAAAAGTACATACTTTTTATATTTTATGTTGTGTATATGAACAAAATAGGACAAAATTGGAAGGCTTTTTATTAGTCACATGAAGCTATTTCCAGACAATTTAAATCTTCGTAAATACCGCCAGCGTCAATTTTCACGCGCGGCTGCAACTATTAATATTCAAATTGGTGCGATCTGTCGCCGCTTCGGTCGCATTGGCCGCCGGACGGTGTGGACGCACCACTATAATTTATATGTGAACCCGGCACACAATCGAAACCAAATTATATGGAAAATGTTTTGTAATTGGGTTGCTTTATAGTATAAAACTACTTTTAATTCTTTATTATTTTATTACTTTGTTGAATTTAGCATTCAAATTTATTTAAAGCCATAAATGGTGTGCTCAAGGAAGCGGAACCCTACTGTCTTATCGGACCAGCTTATCAAGGGCATGTTCTTAACAACTTCTAATTGAAAATAAGCTTACATCGTCTGTGGTAGCCAAGTGGAGTCACACTTGAATTTCCTCTGATGCTCAAAAGAATGTCCTTGGCTGCCTGAGTTAACACAAACAGGTGCCCCTGTTCTTTTCGTCGACCGGGAACACAGGACTTCGACCTGGATGTCAATGAGCACCTCTTGGGCAGAACATGCTGAGCTCAATTTTTTTTTAATTTATCAACAATGCATTTTGCATCAAACTCATATTATAATCAAATATCTACCGACGTCAAGTTGCCTGAATGTTAGAAGATAGCTAAAGCTTAACTTCGAACGCATTATACTCTAATGTTATACTGTAGATATATTGTATTGATATTTTAAGTGAGTGGACGTCAGATTTTATGGGCCCCACATTAACGGAACGTCAAGGTGAACATTTTACAACCTCTAATTGTTCTATATTACAGTCGCCGCTCCGGAACAAGGCAACTGTGAGCTTTAATTAAGTTCCAAAACAGTAACATTACGAAAAATGCTGAAAATTAACATTCGAAACCATATATAATTGTAATTCACAAGTAATTTCTTTTATCTAACCGCGATGATAAGTAGAGGGCGTAGCTCCAATGGTAGATGTTAGCTTCAATGCTCTTAGCATGCAAGAGATACCTAGATCGATATCCAGCGCCTCCAAGATTTTCCAAGATTATCGGAACAACTGACACCCTCATCTCTTACGAAACCATTTTTAAGTAATTTATTATTTAAGTAAATTATTGGGTAAACTTGTGAATACTACACTACATTCGGTTGTTTAGTTTCGAGTTCAGTTCGGTAATAATCCTTATCAATTTGGACTGCTACGGTGGATTGATGGGTAAATTAGCGGTTGTGTATGGCGAGCTCACGTCACGCACGGTGTGACAGAGGCGTCGTAACTGACGGAGTCATGGTGGGTAAATCCATTGTTATTTTGTGATTTCTTATACAATTACCGCATCGTTTATCGACGGAAAACATTGGGACAGTCCCAAAGGAGTATTTAAAGAACAATTGTTGTCCTGCAAATTATTACAGGTGAAAGGAAATCATAGTATCGTACATGTGTTATTATAATAATTGATACTTCAATTTCCCTTATAACACACATTTACAAAATATTTCAGTAATTATTCGAAGATTTTTATGTATGTCAACCAATTACCCATTGTTGATATACCTAAATTTGCTCCATAAATTCCATTCTCATGCTTTTCCATCCAGCCCCGGCCGACAAACTAATGCAGGATATTGGGCTTGGAGGAACTACACTATGTTTGCCAAGATGCGGTCTCCAATCGTATTTCAATTCTGCAACAGATGTGATTGCCCCACTGCCACTTCACTGCAGAAACTTGTATATTTTGCTATATCAGTTACTTTAGTTTTCTAGCGGATTCTTCGTTTCAAAACTGATCCACACACCTGGCCTGCTTTTACCCCACTGAGCGACTTGAAATTTGTGGACCTATCCCGCCGTCGGTGTCATTGTCTCGGCCCTGTAGATCATCACCCCATTTCGTTTGTTCGTTCATGGTTAGGTTAAACTTGTCACAACCAGTCTCCAGTCAATCTGTCAAATCCATAAATCCCCACTGATAATAGATTGTAATGTACGATTCATTTTTTCATATACAAGAAAGAACTAGTGCAGAATGCAGCAATGCTTCTAAAGGTATAGTTTAACGGTGTTGTGTCCAAATAATATCTCTAGATTCGTGAAAATTTGCTAAACCTTCTTCCATACAGGGGCGGAGTAACTGACCCCAGCGACTGGGTCTAACGTAAAATAGCGACAAAAGAACCCTATCTATGTTTAGTTCTATAAATATGTCGCAATCTAATCTTCAGTGCCCCTATTACTAGCGTATTGGCGGTGCCGCATCGTCGCCAACTTCCAAAGATGACGGTAACTGTTTCCTGTTAAGTGGACCGTCAGCCTGTCTGCTGTTTCTCAGCAAACCTCGAGACTCAGTTTGCGTAACCAAGTACAAGCTGGACAGGTATATGTTTTAGCCCGGTACTGAGCACAGTGTTCCAGTCGTTCATACAAGACAAATTTTTATTTTATAAGAAACTATCTTATTAATAAACTATAAACTAAGCAAACGTTATTCTGCCATTTAAATGTAAAAATACATTTTGTATAGACTTTCCGTAAAATCTTAGTGAGCGTCAACATTATGAAATGAGTTACAATGCTAAATGCCAAGTCCTTCGGGTGTATAGTTTTAGGATCTCGTGTTGCGTGGTATTTCGCTTATAGATATATAAATATATTTGGGATAGGATTTAAGTAAAATTTGCTCTTAGTAATCATCTACATCGAGAACAAGTAACTGAGCTACATTTCAAGTCAACTGGGTGTATAGAGATTTCTTCATGAGTGGTATTTTGTTTAGCTATATACATACAGCATTGCAATGGATCTATTATTATTTGTTTGTTACGCTTTCACACGTAAACCGCTGAACCAATTTTAATGAATTTCGGTATAGTCATAGATGGGACCTTGGAGAAGAACATAGGCTACTTTTTTTAAAATTTATATGACAGAACCACGTTTGCCGGGTCAACTAGTAAGTAATGAAAAAAAGGTAATCCCGATCAAACAATCGATGAAAATGTAACTCCATTCAATAACAATAATCATTAGTCGATTTATAGCTGTAACTGACAGTGGTCGTAATCGATTCCCATGACATGTGGCCGCGTGGGGTGCGCGGGCGCACGCTCCATCGGACGCAACGGAAGTCGCTTTTAAGAACTACTAATGTCGCCGAATTACGAGTTAAATTATGATGTAAAGCCCCTGTCTTTATTTTGTATTTGTATTAAAGACAAAATTTTGAAATGGTGTAATTTGTAATTACAGGGGCGAAGTAAAATATCAACCTCGACAAAACAACTCCAGATATGTGGTAAAATCTCAAGCCCGTCTGGGCAATCACTCGTGTTCCAGCATTAGTATCCCAGCATACAGTACCCCTATGCGAACAGCAGTGTTTTCGCGGTGCCACTGGCGTCGCAAATTTCAATAAGTGACGGTATTTACTTACTATTAAGTCAGCTGTCAATGTCAGTGAGAACATATTTTTCAGAGTAACATTGTTTTTACTGTTTAAGATCAGTATCTTAAGCAATAAAAAATGTTATAAACACAATATTTTTGTAATCTAGCGTGTACATATATGTTTACTCATAGGTCATTAGTTATGTCCTTCTTTTACAACTAAAATTAAAACGTTAGCGATGATCAAACAAATATGCGTAAAGCTCAAAAAAAAACTTCTAAAGACTTCTAAAAAAGTAACCAACCAACCGGTCTTGGACAAACGTGGCGGTAACATACGTATTGATAACAAGAAGTGTAACAGACAGAAGTCAACATTCACGCCCTAATAGGAATTCTTTTGCCCTCTGGCAGTATTAAATAGTAATCCTCGCGTGTGATTACAATAATGATACTTAAATTGTACAGTATAAATTTTCATATGAATTTCATACATTACCTTTGCTAATTATAATAATAATAATAATAAATCTTTATTGTAGCACCTTATTAAAAGAGATCCATGATTTACAGTATCAATTTTGGAATGACTTACCAAAATCCATTCCAAACTATAATAAAATGTACACATAACAAAAACACCCCACATATCTCTTACAAATCCAAACTAAACCACTAAATCAAATTGTCAGCTATACAAATCTGTATTATTCCGATACCGTAGTAGCTCGCAGGGCAGCATTTAAAACAATGATAAGATCGTCTGAAACAGGACAGTTGCTGATCTCCAAATCAATATTGGGGATCAAACGGCTGGACCGAGGATAATGGATGTATACTGAGATGGTAATACCTCACATTTGAATAATAATAAAAAATTACGTTCTTAGAGAAATAAATTATTTTTAAACATCATTATCAATATCATCCCAATGCTAAATCACGTCGGTGCCCGGAGTCTGCTTTCCGCCTTTTTTTCTCTACTTCTCACGATTTTCGGCATTCCTGATAGTAAGTCCATTGGCACACATATCACACTACGACGTCAAGCCAACAATTTATGAATATTATTGAATTATAAAGATTTCATACTTCGTAATCGATTTCCTCAGTTACAATTATTTTTTATTGTAACATTTATTTTTTTACAATTCATAAGTAATTTCAAATGTGATAGATCCATCTGGTACCTCCTTGTTAAAGCTGAAAAATGGATTTTAAGTTTTCATGCACAGTCAACAAAGGTCCTATTTAGTTGTTCCGTTAGGGTCCACCCTTAGAAACCATAGAAAAATCAACACATAGAAAAAGCCTAAAAAAATCGAACCTAGCTTCATCTATTCCATCCTTTTACAAGAAACCTTATTATACGAAAAATAAAATAATCAAAATGATACCGCCGCTAAAACCTCGTTCAAATTTGACCCTATGACTATACTAAGAAAGGGCTTGAAAGTAAAACCTTGGAAGTTGTATGAAACGCTTAAAAGAAGTTGAACAAGTCTAAAAGCTAACGCATTCGAATAATAAGATCGCTACTTAAAATATTGCTATTAAAATCCCAAAACGAATCAATGAGATGAGATGAATGAGATTAAAATATTGACAAATATTACATAACTGGTTGTATCAACTCTGTACAGGTCCCCACATGCCGTCCCCTATAAGAAATCGCCCCGTCTCGGGAGATAAATATGTAATCTTAATATAATTGCGCCTCAGCAAACAGATCCCCACCCTTATTGACTGTTCGGTAGAATGAGCTGGGCCCAGTTGGTCACATGTTGGCGGCGTGCCCCAAATGGATGGTGTGTCTTTGATGGAGCGCGACTTGGATGGAATTGGCGATGTGAGAATTTGTCTAATTGCCTGGGGCAGTTTTTATTCCTGTCAAGTTCAGCGGTCAGTGCATGTTATAAAGATTTAGTATCCAAACCGTAAGGGAACTCACCCATACTTGACCCTTGATATATTTGACTCGTTCAGGGGGGGAAGGAGGTCTTCAAAATACCTCACTTAGTCACAGGAAGGAGGGGAGGGGTTTTAAGGGGGAGGGAGGGATTATGATGATCTATAGAAGCTTCCACCTCATCGGCTTCAAATCACAGATCCTCATTAGCTATTTAAGAGCTGAACCAATTAGCTGGTGAGGCTTTAAGTAAAATATATTGGTATCTTGAATATTTAATTCTCATTAATATTACTTACTTATTTGTTTATAAAAAAAAACTATGATTCTTCTGAAAGAACAATATCTTACAACGGTCTGTATCACTGACAGCCTATATTATTACGATCTACTGAGTTCGGATCTCCTCCTAAATGGACGCTTGTTTTTTTGATTAGCAGATTACACACATATATCTCAGAGTCCAATTTCTCCACGATGTTTTCATTCAGTATGTCCATTAAATTATAATATGAAAATTATACGAAAAAATGTGAAATTCAAACGTATCTTCTGCGTTGGGTTCTATTTACTTGGCTGGTACTGGTATTGGGTATTGGTATTATATTTGATTATTGACTAAACTATTATCCGTGCAGATGCAGAGAAAGAATACTAACCTATGCGGCCGGGGTCGGCCTGTCGTAAAAGGCGACAAAACAGCCCACTCTAGCTACTTGATAGGGCCCCAAGCCCGTCTGGATGGCGACCACCTTTCTTATTAAATATGCCGCCATAATAAATTTGTGTTGTGTTAAATTCTAAATGGGCCGTCAGCCTGTCTGCTATCCTACAGCAATAAAAAACACTATGGATTCAAATGCGAAAAATTTGTACCTGAAATTCTTTACTAAGTAAGACATATGAGACATATGTTAAAATTTGGCCACATGATACATTGCCGTTGCTCACCAAGTGTCCGAATAAAATAAGGTAAAATCGCGAAATCACATTAGTCTTCCAAAGACGGATATGTCCTTATAAAATATTTCGTAGCCATTTTAAAATGATCCTTACCTTATGGAGTATTTCCTTTTAATCGTCAGTGGATGTATGGAATAGGAGGGGATGGATAGGTCGAATTGTAATGGTAAAGACAGTGGCAGACGGTCAATGTTCAATTGATATTAATGGCGTTACAACACCTGGTCACGGCGCAAGTGTCATTTCTGCTCGGTTTACATGGCGTATTTACAATAATATCTATTTTAAATACAGAGCTCAGAGTAATTCGACGTACGTTAGGAGGCGATAGGGGTGACTATTTGAGATAATTTTAACCCCGATATGCATTATGGAAAAGGGAACCATTTTTGAGTTATCTTTTTTTTAGCTTTTTTTCAAAATAAATCAAAAGTTTATTTTAAAAAAAAGTATCAATTTAAATCTTATTTTTTCTTTTGATTAAAAAAAAAACGATTAAACACTGGTTATTTATCAATACTAAAACAACAATTATCGGTCCAAATTTAAAAATGCGAGACGAAAATCAACATTATTTCAATGTTTTCTTGAGATTTTTTCCACTAAAATGCCTTAAAAACAAAAAAAAATTATGAAACTTGCTTTGCAGATTATTTTAAAAACATAACCGTTTTCTTAGCTCTCCAACAATGCGTAACAACTAGGACTTATTTCACTACGATTAGGACGATTAAGACAAATTATTTCAAAGAAACTGCAACAAAAAGTGATCACAAAGGAAGCAGGCGGAAATTCGTATTCGAACTAAACTTAAGGTCGTTCTTTAAAATTTCCATAAAATTAATTAAAAACTTATGTAAAACAAGAAATAAATTTTTTAAATAAAATTTAGAACCAGTAACAGTTTAGTAGTAATAACAATTAATAATAAGTAACAATTAAGACATTTTGTAATTTACCCTAATTAAAGTTCTTGCTCGAAGTGACTTCCCCTAGTGCGTACGCAATGTTGCATTCTTTACCTGAACTGTGACTTAACTGCCGAAGTAGTCAAATTATTCCGCATCGCATTTGCTGTGTTTATAATATTCTTGTTTTGAGTTCATCCGCGGATGACACAGGTGAGACATCGTAAACTAGGGATTTTATGTGACCCCAGACATAGAAATCAACTGGCGTTAAGTCCGGACTCCTCGCAGGTCACGGAATGGGTCCTCCTCGCCCTATCCAACGATTAGGAAAATGGCTATCGACTAAAATTGACACCAAAATATGCAGGACATCCATCTTGCTGGTATATCATGTTTTGCCTTGTAGCCAAAGGCACGTCTTCGTGGAGATCGATCATACATTTCATCTGTCAAAAAATATTCGTAAGCTGTAGCATTTAGATTGCTCGGTAAAAAATATGGTCGGATTAAATTATCGTCAATTATTCCCATCCACACATTGAACGAAAAACGACGTTGCGACCCTTATGGCCTATTATTATTTGGATTTTTGTGCACGTTCTAACTCCAATAAGGTTCATTGTGGTGGTTAGTAATCCCATCTTGATCGAATTTGGATTCGTCGGTCTGCGTTGGTTTAAGTACACATTAAACTTAAACCTATTTGCAAGATATTCAAACAACGATTTTAAGCTTAAGTTCGAATACGAATTTCCGCCTGCTTCCTTTGTGATCATTATTTTTTTCAGTTTCTTTGAAATAAGTTCCTAGTTGTTATGAATTGTTGGAGAGCTAAGAAAACGGTTATGTTTTAAAATAATCTGCAAGCCAAGATTTATAATGTTTTTTAAGGTATTTTAATGGAAAAAAAATCTAAAAAAATTGAAATATCGTTTTTCGTCTGATATTTAAATTTGAACCAATAAATTTTTTTTAATATTAAGTAATAATTTAATCTTCTTTATAAATCAGAAGAAAAAATGAGATTTACATTGATACTTTTTTTTAAAATATTTTTGACTTATTTTGAAAAAACTAAGAAACATGATAATTCTAAAAAAGTTCAGTTTTGCATAATGCATATGGAGGTTAAAATTATCGTAAATAGTCACCCCTATCACCTCCTAACGGGAATACGTTGAATTACTAATAACCCTTTTTAATATTAAGGAATAAGAAAAGAGACAATCTATAACCAACGGAGTCGTAAAAGAGACTAATATAATTTAATCTATATCATTTAGTCGGTTTATGGACAGCTAAAGAAGTCAAGTAAAGAGTCAGTTAGCAGAGAAATAAATAAACAGTTTTGAAAAGTTCTTGGTCAAAAAAGCAGAATCACTAGCATAGACGCTAGAAGAAGTCTAAAGTTTCATCAGGTCATCGTGTTCTATCGGGTTGGACTACGTTTGCCAAGACGCGGTGCGACACACATGTCCAACTTATCTCCATTGCAAGCATATTTTGCGAGACGTGTTCATTTTACCTTAGTTTTATTTCGGTAGTAGCTGGATTAGAAAAGTAGAGGATAGAGTGTTATGACGTAATCTTGGGGAGGCCTATGTCCAGCAATGGGGGATACTTTTATATTATGAGCCAATTACCAATATATTAGGCTAATTTGACTTAAAAATTTTAAGTTCGAATACACACATGTAAACATATCTTAATAAAATAACACTACACGATACAATTACTGTAATACTAGTTGCAATAATATCGTGTTAACACCATCGGCAGCTGGTGCCTGGCCCCGCCATTATCCACATTAAGATGTCCGACGATAAAAAAGCGAAACAATCGACAAATACGACAGCGGTGATGTATCGCTAACATTAATTCGTTGACCTGCTCAAAGTGTTGAATTTACACACAGTTATCAATTGACATTTTAACTATAAACTGTAGATAATAAGACCTACATATTTGGACACGTGGTTACGATCACTAATAATGTAAATAACTTGTAGAACTTATAAATTGAAGCAAATAGCTTACTAAACAGCCCATACTATCCCACAGCTGCTAGGCTTAGACTTCAACCTAAAGGGAACGGAGATTTTTACTCGCCGTGCTTGTCTGAAACTTGGCGTGAATCCCTCACCATGTTTTATGAGGTTTTCTCAGGTCCTAACAATTTTTTTCACAGAGTAACGACTAAAAGTGGATCATGCATATTATAAGATGGCGATATTTGCGACCGTTGCTGTTCATTACCATAGGGGTAAAGCGAAGAAGAGGCTGCCGTGGTTATCTCGAGCTCGCGATAACTTTATGTATTTAGGTGAAAATACTTGATGTAGGTACATCCCGCCACTTAGGGGCTAGTGGTAGGATATTGTGACACTCATGTATAATGCGCTCGTGTGCCACCACAATAGACAAGGGGACTCACTGGTATACCCACTAAAACTACATCAGCTTTCTTCTACCGTCCAAAGCCTAGGCGGGGATCCCATGCGTACGGTTTCCCCTCTACAGCTTCGAAGTGGTAAGCCAGTTTCCTCGTGAGAAAATGGCTCCAATTGTTTTAGATGATTTTCTTCAATTTCAATCAAATCTTTCTAACCTTAATTTCCAAAGTACACCAGTACATACATACACAAATTCCGTGAGAGCGGGCCATAACGATAGCCGGCTGTCACATATCCCTTTTATTGATTAGCTAACGATTACTGCCCAAGAGATTCCGGTACCAATACTACCCTTACCCACTGTAGGGTGACCAAGCTATAAGGAAAATCATCTGTAAAAGTTAATTTCTTTTAAAAACTAGCTACCACCCGCGACTTCATCCGCGTTAATTGATATATTAACAAAGTTTTCATCATGAGGCAGAGGTAGAAAAGACTTCCCCTCTCCTGCGATTTCGCGCTACACCGCTTGCCCTACTTCTCCGCAGCAAGAAAACTCACATCACTGAACACGTAGTGATTATAAAAATCGTTGTTTCTTAAAACTTTAATAGCTTTTTATTAAATGAAGATATCGCAATATTTCTTTAGATAAGGGGCAAGCGTCTAAGAAATAAAACTTGAAAAATATAATTAATAATAATAATATTTTGTGACAATTCACACAGCGCCATCTAGTCCCAAACTAAGTAGCATAGCACTTGTGTTATGGGTACTAGACAATTGAAATCTATCCAGAAGTTTTGCCGTGATGCGCGCACAACTGCGTACCTCTAACATTTTATTTATATAGATTAACAAAACAATAATATATTTTTGTAAATTTCAATAATAACATTGAAGAAGTAATTATAATTGTATAATAAATATGAAATACATAGCTGTACCCACTGTTTTGACTATATATGAACATTTTAGTTCTGAATGCTGCTATTTCGAACTTTTATTTCATAAATCTTAGTGTTTCGTCCACATTAAATCATAAAATTGTTAACGTGATGATCAAGTGTCGCCCCTCTTAGATCGAGAGAATCGAGACACCAATTTTGGTTTCAATCACGTCCCTATAGTCGAAGCCGAGAGTTGCAAGACTAGTTCGTTCAAAACACAACAACACGCGTGTGGTAGCTCGCCTTACAACAAAACAAAATCGTTAGAGGTGTTAGCAGCAGTCTTGGGTAAATATAACTATTATTCTCCGTGTAGGAGCAGAATAAGAATAAAAACCTACGGCCGGGGTCGGCCTGTCTTAAAAGGCAACAAAACAACTCTAGCTACGTGGTAGGACTCCGAGCCAGTCTGGATGGCAACTACCCTCGGTTTATAAGTACGCCGCTTTAATATCCTTGTGTTGTGTTCCAGCATTAGTGACCCAGGTTCCTGTACCTCTATGCGACAGCAGGGTGTTCACGGAGTCCTCAGTGTCGCAAACATCCATAGGGGACTGTTTACTATTAAATTTTACAATCCCCCCCCCCCCCCCCCCGATTGTTTTTGGGCATTTTTATTTTATATAATTTGTTTAAAGCATATAAAGTTCAAACAAGCAATAACAAGTAATAAAATTTTATAAATTCTGCCTATTTAATTGTGTTAATCAAATGTACAGTAAGAAGTTTTTTTTTTATTAATTTTATATGTATTTTTTTTATAATGTAAATGAACAAACGACATCTGACAAATCAATCACGGCACACTCAGACCTATCTCTGAAGCCCACCTCGTTGCAAATCTTATGATTGCGCTGCTTTGTTCCTCTGTACTACGTTTTTCGTTACGTTCTTATAAAAATTTTCCAGCCAGGACCTAGATTCATTGCCAGCCAGTAAAGGGCTTTCAGTTTGTCTACTGTTCCTCAGCTATTAAACAAATACGTTGCTTATATATTTGCTGCGCATGGCCATGAATGTCGGCAATCAAATAAATTGCAAAACAGTACGCAGACGTATTTGCTACACTTAGCCTTAAATCTCTCCAAGACCAAACCGAACCTTTCGTATGTAGATTTGTGATGTACATATTTACATCATTATTTTGTATGTAATGTAATTTATCAAATTACATTACATACAAAAATGTAACCATTATTTTTTTCTATTTATATCAAGTGGGTTGTTTAAAAGAACCTTTTTATACGTGCTGAGGCGCGAAAGAATACTAACCTCTGCGGCAGGGTCGGCCTGTCGTAAAAGGCGACAAACAATCCACTCTAGCTACGTGGTAGGGCCCCAAGCCCGTCTGGATAGCGACCACCTTTGGTCTTAAGTATGCCGCCATAATAACCTTGTGTTGTGTTCCGGCATTAGTGACCCAAGTTCCTGTACCCTTATGGGACAGCAGCGTATTCGCGATGCCACTGGTGTTGCAAACACCTATAGGCGATGGTAACTGCTAAATTCTAAGAGGGCCTTTAGCTTATCTGCTGTCCCAGAGCAATAAAAAAAAACCTCGAAGAGCGTGCGTCTAAGCTCAGCGAGCATTTTATGGTGTTCCTACAAGTCGCCATTAAAATAGACATCGACGCATCGCACACCTACGAGGGCGTTATTCATTGCATGTCTCCTTTTAAACAAAATTAAATTGTCCCTAATACAAAACTATTGTTGTCTTAATTGTACGGCTATAAATATTTTGGATCAGGCAATCTATTTAAAGTTAAACGGACTTAACAGACGCACTCCTAAGGTTTCATATTAAATAAATTAATTTAGTGTTGATAGTCATAATTAACTACTATTTTAAGGATTTTAAACGCACCTAGCACTTAAAAGACCAAAATAAATTAATGAACTTTTTTTGACCTCAGCTCCCAGGTAGTCAGTGTACATTCCTAGCGTTCTGTGACGTGGAGTACGCTCTCGTAAGCCAAACATGCAAATTAGATCTACCCAAAAATTAGACCCCTTATACAGGTAGAGCTAAATTACACAAATTGTGCACAATAGAGAAACATCGTCACGTTACACCAAAACAAAAAAAGAACAAAAATGTTGCGTGCATAGAAACGCCTCGCCATAATGAGAATGTGATTGTTTACCCCATTTCCACAGGTTTTCACTGTTTGGGGGTCATTTGAGATGCTTCCCTAAAAAATAGGGCCATCACTCAAATAGGGGAAAACTTTCTGAAATATTTCGTGGTTGAATTCGTGTCAGCAGCTAACGAGACTTGTCTGTCACTTTATTTTTTTTAATGAGGCGAAAACACATAAGCCATTATCGTTAATGCCTGTCGTGTACAAGCTCATCATTTTTATTACCATAAAAAGAAATGCTATTATTTTACGTAAAAAGATGTAATTTACTAGCAATTAATTATTGTTCTTTTGCGTGACAGGTATCTTTTTATTTTAAACGGGGTTTATAGATTGTGTACAAAGACTTTTGAGATACCAGCTACGTACTAAGGCAAAATTAACAGCACTGGTTAGTTGACGAATGTCCTCTTAATAAGTAAACTTGGAACTTTGAACTCCGATCTAATCGCTACTAGAAGTTTAATATACCAAAGTTAAACTTATTTATTAATTTCGTTTAGTAAATAAATACACATTATATATAAACATTCAAAATCGGTACAGGATACGTCCATTAGTCCATGAGCTCTGCAAGCGTTCTGACGCGGGAGACTGACAGTGAGGTCATACATACGGTGTGACTGTCTTTAATTGCTAAGAGGAAGAAATAATTTTTTACATTTTATTATCTTAATCACATTAGTATTGCAACACTATGAATATTCCCAAACTTCCAATTGGTTTAAATAACTGTTGGAGGAATATTGAAAAATTTAATTAATCCAAACCAAGTTGCATTTTAACATACAATTCGAAACAGGAGGTCAGGACGCGTAGATTCATATTGTCTGTTATTTATTTCGCACGACCGCCCAAACTGAATCGAGTGATTGGGCGGCTGCGGTCATGACTACCGAATGAATCTACGCAATTTGTTTTTTTTTTCTATACTATAGTTATTAACCTTTCATCTCATCGTGAAAGCGAAAACAACCAAATTGATAGATCTTGTAAACTACAAGCAATGTAAGTACATATTTTTATAAAATTACCTTTCATTACCATTTTTAATGCAAAAGCATTAAGTGTAATATGTGAATACTGTAAGGCATACAAATAAAGAACTAGTACCACCATCACAAATTATTTGCAGTTCATATAGATAATTTTACCATATCTTCCGTAGGATTCGAACCCAATAGGGCGTTCAAATTTTACGTAACGCAATTTGGGGAAGGGGGGTCTTGTAAAACATTACGATGCGTCACAAAGGCAGGAGGAGGGTTCAATCAATACGTCACTTAACATTTTTTTGTTCAAATAAAAAACTACCTAGTCAGGTCATAAGTATTGTCACACAGTAAAAACTTTTCTTTTAGAATGCTGGCCACAAAAAAGTTTATTGAATTCGAATTTCGAATTGTTCATGAAAATAAAAATGTATACTTTTAGAATTTTACTCATTTTTTAAATATGGAGTGGACGCTTAAAGAAGACCGTGTTGCAGTTATTGCGTTGCATCGTTGCGGTTACGCGCCAATTCAAATTTTTAACATACTGAAAAATTTGAATATAACCAAAAGATTCGTTTATCGTACCATCAAACGATACAATGAAGACTCTAGTGTAGATGACAGGTCAAGAAGTGGTCGCCCTCGGTCTGTTAGGACTCCAGCAGTGATAAAAGCTGTGAAGGCACGAATTCAAAGAAATCCCAAACGTAAGCAGAAACTGTTGGCCCTTCAGATGGGGTTAAGCAGAACCACGGTGAAAAGGGTGTTAAATGAAGACTTAGGGCTTCGGGCATATCGAAGAAAAACAGGGCATCGTTTGAATGCTCGTCTAATGGACCTGAGACTGAAGAGATGCCGCGCTTTGTTGAAGCGGTACGCGGGAAAAAAATATCGGGAAATTCTTTTTTCGGATGAAAAAATGTTTACCGTAGAAGAGAGCTACAACAAACAAAATGATTAGGTGTACGCACACAGTAGTGAAGAAGCGAGCAACCGTATTCCGCGTGTCCAACGAGGTCATTTTCCATCCTCGCTCATGGTATGGTTGGGAGTTTCTTATTGGGGCTTAACAGAGGTACATTTTTGTGAGAAAGGTGTAAAAACGAATGCTGTTGTGTATCAAAATACAGTCCTGACGAACCTTGTGGAACCTGTTTCTCATACCATGTTCAATAACAGGCACTGGGTATTCCAACAAGATTCGGCGCCAGCTCATAGAGCGAAGAGCACACAAGACTGGCTGGCGGCGCGTGAAATCGACTTCATCCGGCACGAAGACTGGCCCTCCTCCAGTCCAGATTTGAATCCGTTAGATTACAAGATATGGCAACACTTGGAGGAAAAGGCCTGCTCAAAGCCTCATCCCAATTTGGAGTCACTCAAGACATCCTTGATTAAGGCAGCCGCCGATATTGACATGGACCTCGTTCGTGCTGCGATAGACGACTGGCCGCGCAGATTGAAGGCTTGTATTCAAAATCACGGAGGTCATTTTGAATAAACTTTAATGTCATAAGAATCTATGTTTTGTTAAGTTCATTTTGGTATATGAATGGTTACATAATTAATAAACTTGTTACAATTATTTTACATTAAACATGTGACAGAATTTATGACCTGACTAGGTATATAATAATAGTTACTTGTAGGTATGTTATGTAACTATTGAGAGGGGAGGTTCAGAAAAACGTTACGGCGCGTTACATGTTTGTGTCAAAAATCTGCCAAAATTGCGTTACGTAATATTTGATTAATATTTACAAATACAAGGCCCCTTAAAAAGAAAGAAAGAAAATTATCTATTTAGGTTCTCATAACATACACAAAAGAATATTCATAAATACGTACTACGATGGGAAATCCTCAGCCGGAAGCACATCCCAAATCCTGAGAGGACGTGACATAAACGTTTTAAACAACAGTTTCGTATAGTAAAGAAGAAGTTCCAGGAAATATTAACGGTCAGCTGATGACGGACAGTGCGGTGGTAAAATGAAGACGGAACCATTTTAAACAGCTTCTCAGAACACTCCCCGTTGTACAAACGGTATAATACGCAGAGATGCAGTATCTCCGAAGGCCAAGCGTGTCTAGACCGTCTGAGTATGGGATACAGGAATGATGAGAGATGAGGATATGGCTTTGAATGCTTAGGCTTTGAAGTAGGTACTCCACCCTATAAATGTGAGCAGTACTCCACGGCCTGACCTGTGTTATGTAGATCCTGTGGTACTCCGTTTATGGTGACGTTGGTTTCTGTGGGTATGGTGTCACTAGCTATGCAGGTGGTTTTATATTATTACTGCAGGTTATTCTGATCCATAATACGTCTGAATCCCGTTTCCCCAGGATTAAAAAAATAAGCTTAACAAATTTAATTTGAACAAATGGCAAAGCTGTTTAATTATAATTATTAAAACCTTATCTTATTCACCACTTCTCACATAAAACAACGTAATAAAGGTGTTGTACATTTTGACACCGTTTTAGCCAACAAACTAGTTTTTGATATTTAACTAACAACGCCACTCAACTATAGTCTATGATTAGGGACACCTGCCCTTGTCCCTGTAGGTCAATTATCGGTCACTTAGATATTATTTATTGTTTAGAAAAGACAAACGAGCTATATTTAATAAAGACACACATGTTATGTACACTGTACAAAATTCTAGATTTTATAAATTCAATTAACTGGTATGTAATACACCAGAACAAATAATAATGCTGATAATAAATTACATTACTGATAATAAATTTACAAATATGCGTGTTAGCGGTGCCCTTGGCGGCAAACTCCTATAGGCGACGGTAACTGCTGACTGATAAGTGCGGCCCACTTAAAACCGTCAGCCTGTAAGAAAGGCCGTCAGCCTGTCTGCTGTTCTTCAACAATAAAAAAACCTAACACATGCCTATATTATATTTAAAATTAGAAAGTTATATTTTTAATTTTTTACATAATGGTTTCACTATTCACTCACAAAGGTGTTTCCTAATTACGGGCCCGAATTTCGAATTAATGAGAAGTATTTAATTAGGCGCTACATTAATTTCCAAACACACTAGTTCTCTTTAAAAACGAACACATAATATTTAATTTCAGTTCATTATATATGTAAATTATTTTAACAAGCGTTTGAATTGTCACACGTTTAGTATGTTATTGTATAATTTTTTAATATATGTTGTTTACTAACGATTGGGATTAGGGTTCTGTATTGTAATACCATTATTTTGTTTATGTGGTTTGACAAAAGTGTACTCAAAGAGAGACGCACACTTATCCTGTCTTTTGCATCCCGCACAGCTGATTTAGAGAGATGGAAATGCATCACGCACACCACACCGCTTGGGGCCGTACAATACGCACATGCGCCCCCACAGTCGACAGGATGCACGTCACTGGTACACCCACTAAACTATCGAATACCATTCTGCACATATCTAATTCATTCTCTGTAACTTATGTAATTTGGAAGCAATGGGTTGTATACATATTAGTTTTGTTTTATAACTTTACATTTTTCTCATAAAATGTAGCTGAACTAATATTGTTTCAAGTAATGGAATGAAAACCAAAGATATATTCAACTCTCCCGCCTCTTAACGGAGTGTAAGCATCTCCAACCAAATTACGTTTATTAGAGTCAAGTTATACCAGACGAGGCTAGCCCAATGTACACTTGATTTAAGTAACGTAATCAATTTGACAATTAGTTTCGAAATCAAAATAGCCTCCAAGATGGCGGTGACTTTGCAACCATCGCATTAATATTTTGTACATAACTAGAGTCAAGATGTCGTCCGAGCATCGTAACCATATCGTATTTCGATATAGAGGAAGTATAAAGTAATATTTAATCATATATTTAAAATTATAAATATTAATCGACAGAACCATTGAATAACAAAATTCACGGTCTGTGTGGAACCAACAATTAAACTATGCACAGCCGTTGAAATATTTACATTGCTATGATAAGCAATGTTATAAGTATGCGCAACCAATAACGTTTATCTTGTGTAATAAAACTATCTTAATAACACTTGGTAATGACGCTACCTGCTGTAGGAATATTAATTTTTTTTATTGCTGAGGAACACCAGTCAGGCTGACAGCCCACTTAATACCTGGCCTACCCGGCGCAGTCAGCCGTGCGCAGGGAGATACCTTGGCCGACTGGGCGCTTTTCACTCGGTCGGGAAAGTATCACCCAGGACATCCCCGTAGATAGACACACGAGCCGAGCAATGACCAAAACGATCCTGGCACAACGGCTCTAGGTGACAACCGGGGTTTTTAGTAGGTTTGACGCCGCGACTACCCTGAGAAGTCACAGTAGCAGGGTGGAGAACGCCACATACCAGCATAGGCTTCGCCCCCCCCCCCCCCCCCCAAAGGGAATTCTAACGCACATTGTTAAGGTGCAGTTTTCCCGGAAAAAATTACTTGAATGTGGATATCCTGTTATACAGGAGTTCACCTAGTGCAGGGAACTGCCTTAAAAAGGCTGTACCCTTATCGGACAATAGCGTGTTCGAGATGCCACTAGCGTTACAAACATCCATAGGCGACGGTAACTATTAAATTCTAAGCGGGCCGTCAGACTGTCTGCTGTCCTACAGCAATTTAAAACAAATGTGCAAAGAGCAAGTTTAGGGATAAGAGTCCGGTGTCCAGTAATTCATTTTGTCTTCCGATTCACAGTCTTTTAAGACTGACCATAGTTTACTATTGTTTAGTATGGTATAGTCTATAGTTTACTATGGTCAGACTTGGAATCTCATAAACTCTTTTAAATTTGTCTATATTTTGAATCCAAATTTGGACTAGGTTCAAGATATCTTGGGTAAGTGAGTAAACGGGTTATGTTATCAAACCCATGAAAAAGTAACTCTGACACAACTTAATGTCTAAAGTCAAGAACATAATGCAAGTTGCCTTATATATAACGTGGTAAGTAGTTCCTTGCGTAGTGCATGTAGGTAATACAGTCTAAGATATGAGGGTACAAAAATATCCACATAATAAATAGCTTCAATGCAAACCTAACATCACAGTATTCTTTTTTTCTTTATATACTACAACACAAACTTTTAACTTATTATCTACGTAGTAGGTAGTAAGTAATAAAGCTATTTTTAGAATTGCAATAATCTATACCCATTTTCCATAAATGGGTCTCACTTCGCTCTTAAGTTATACGACACTTCTAAACATTCGAGATAAGTCAACAAACATCATTGATTAATGTACACCAACAAACAGAAAGTTTAAGAGTAATAGTGTTGTGTTTGGTGATATACAAATCTTGACTTCATTCAGTCGAATCCGTGCGAACCCCCTTTGATGATGTTCGAATGAAATGAGTTCGATAGGAAAACTTTCGCCATCAAATTAAGTAGAAATATTTCACCACGCAAAATACGTTTCATATTATCTTAATACTATATGCATAAGGTTCATTTTTTATTGTTATAATAGTAAATATAAGATATTGGTGTTTAGGGTAGGGCGACATACGTTGATAAAAGCTGGCCACAGATAAAGGCATCGCAATAAAACATTGTCAATAATTGGGGACTCGATCGCGATGCTTTGGACCATTTCGCTGTTAATGTCTCAAACAATTTTGATAGTGATCTAATTGTATTCTTAATTTACTATATTTTGTAAAACATCTGAGTACTGAATTCCTGTTGCGTAACTGCAAATTAATCCAAGCCATGGATTCGCAATTCGCTAAAAACCGTTTGATAGAGAATGTTTGAATTTTAAGAAACAAGTCTTTGAAACTTCTTTCGTTCAATAAATAAGTATACTAGATACGTCTTGGCATGAAGTTTTTATGAATAATAAAAATACTATGATTTTATTTATGTATATTTAAAATTGCATATGCATATTACTAATGAAGATTTTGTAAAAGGAACGTTTTTCATTTATGTCTGCGTAAATAATAAATAATATGTACGTTTCTGCTACAATATTTCCGATAGGTATCTGGCTTCCACGTGATCACGCGCAATTATATAGTGTTGTCTGTTTACGGATAGTGTGGCACAAATAACTGCTACTGATAAATCTATAGTGTGACAAGTGTCGATGCGGATTAGCACAAAACACGGTTAAATGATTTTGCATAGTTATTTTGAACATCATGTTTTGCTAATAAAATTGACATGCTAATGTTTAATCATAAATTTAAAAGTTACAAAAAAGACTAGTATTTAAAACTAAAATAGTTTTTGGAATAAAATTAATGTTTAAATTATAATATGGTATCAGTAGATGTATAGGAAATTAATTAAAATTATGCAATATCAAAAAATAGTAATAATAAATGTCAGAAAAAATTATGTTGTCTTGTTATTTAAGAAATAATCGTCATCAGTGAAAAAGAAAGTCAATTGCTTGAGGCCACTGGATCTAATATTTTTTTTAAATTAAAATAATTTATCATTTAAATATTGTTGTATTGAGTACTAACATTTACTTACTCATATTAATAATTTCTAATGTTGATTTAAATATACTTGTTTTTAATTATTGCAAATACTAGGGGCCATGCATACAACGCTTTTCCGAAACAGTGCCGTTTTTCCACAGGGCGCACATAATTTATTATTGTCCCGTCCATTCCAAATAGCAAGGTCTGACATCCACTGAAATAGACGCTTATTACATTGAACAAACAGTGCCATCTCCATAATACTCGTACATAAAGATGGAAGTGTCAACAGCCTGTGTTTGATAAAAAATGGCTTGCTACTCTGAGTAGATTTTAAATGGAAGAGCACGTACGCAGTGCTTATGCCTTAAAAATATTATATTAGCATTGGTTGAATTGCCCCAAAATGTGCCGTACCGTAACACAGACTCTACTAGACCATAGTAGGCAGATACAACTGTATCCGTGCTAACAGTGGGTGTGAGTTTTTAGAGAGCATATGATGTACTATTTGTTTTACTTAGCTCGTCAATTTCTTTTTTCTCGTTTAATTTAGAATCTATATCAAGCCCGAGAAATCTGTATATATTATTATAAAATAATATATACTACATGCTGCATATACATGCTGCCAGGAAACATGCAGCTATATTTTGTCAGTTGGTGAAAATGGCTTCAAAAATCGAAACACGCATTTGAAATTCATAAAACAAAATGTTATGGCTCTTTTTTCTTCCAAGTGTTTTATTTCACCCTATTCGCTATAAAATGTTTACGAAGTGACATTTCTGCTATACAGTTTAGCTAATTATTATTATTCTAATTTAATTTAAAATTTTATGTTATTGTTATCCTGCTAATAAAATGATCTGTAACTACTTTCTTTTTCATAGATGTCAACCATATTTCCGAAACACCGAAATAAGTTTTACAGTATAGGTACCGTCAGTGTCTTTATTACCATACACAACAGCATAAACACGAGAGGGGAGTCGTGTCTTCTCTATAATTTATGACATACACCAATTTGTTGGAGCTACATTAAAAGGACGACGTAAAATGTTGAATGGTCCGAAAAATAGGGTGACGAGAAGCACGTTTCGCAATGTTTATGCATAACATTATTGCGTTGTCACTCTTCTTTGTAGTAAGGTCAATGATCTATCATCCTTTTTGGATTTTTTAATCCTCGAATTTAATGTTTTTAATCTATGGTACATATACTTTAGATATTCGTACCAGTGCACATAAAAGGGCAAAAACACAGTATTAAACATTATTAATAATATTTCTCTTATGACTTAAAAATGAATACAGTTTCTTCAAAAGCTTAAAATTGTACCTTCACAACTTTGGTTGGATCTTCTCTGTGGGGGGACTATACAAATGCTTCAACGAGATTCCTGAATGAAGTATTTTTATATTCATATTACATAACTAAGTATTAACCATTTGGGTTTAAGTTTACCGATAGTAATAGTCAAAAATTCATTATGGCAAGACCTATACTTGAGATTTTATTTTTCTGAAATATAGATAAAGAACTAGCTGACCTGGCAAACGTTATTCTGCTATATAAATTTAAAAAAGGAGCCTATGTCAGTCTTCTTTATAGCTTTATACCGAAATTAATCAAAATTGGTTCAGCGACTTAGGCGTGAAAAAGTAACAGACAAAGTTAATTTTACATTTATAATATTAGTATGGATTCATAGGCGTTCAAATAGTCCGAAATTCAAAACGTTCGATTGATTTTATCATCAAATATGTATACTTGGTGAGACTTTTCGCATCTCAGAAAGCTGTTTGTTATGTGAAATACGCTGTCATTTTTAAATAAAACTACCCTTAACACTACCTACACAATGCATCAACCTCCCTAGCTAAATACGCCGACTAAACAGCATGGTGTCGGGTTATAAACCAAATTTTAACGCGCCATAACCTCCGGCTGGCAACTCATTCGTGTAATGGCGCCAAATTTAGGCGGGAAAGCAGCTTCCCGTCTAGTAATGACATAACACTCTGATTACATTTTAACATTTTTAACAATAATCTATCATAAATTTTGAAGACCTCCGTGTTGCAACGGCTTTTGCACTTCGACACTCCTGCAGGGGTCAAGGGTTTCATTCTAGTCCCGAGGATATACGTTAATGTATAATAGGAATTTATTTGTAGGTATATTGTTGTATAATTTGTATTTATTTTTTATGGGTACATGCAAGTGTACACATGTTGTAAAAACACTTGCTTAGTACCCATAAAAAAGCGCTTTGATGCTCACTATAGATCTAGCTACTCACTGAGTAACCACACAGCTCTAACTTCCCAGTCTAACGTAAACCCCTACGAAGCTTATGTTGAGACACACCTTAGTGCTGGTGTGATATATTTTTATAAACATAGAAGCTGAAGCTTAGGGGATAAGTAAGTACTCGACAATTGGATCCATACTATGTTCTTGCAAAAATTAGCAGCACATTGCACAGTCATATGCGCCCTTTATATAGGTATACGTACTTGATTACTTAGTAGAAATATCAAATTCTTACCAATAACAGGCCCATCTACATCGTTTAGGTCGAAAATAAATTATCTCTATTTGAAAAAAGTTTTATTTACTCAATAATTATTGAACCAAACGAATAAGAACTTTGACAACTCCTTAATGACATTTGGAAAGGTCAAATTATTTATTAAACTAAATTACAAAATATGTAAAATTATATAAAAACTGAAAAATGTGTTGGTTAGGTTGGGCAGTAGCTATGTCCCTGTTTTCATACATGTGGTCGACTCCAAAAAAATAATTGATAATTTATTGTAGGTTTTGAAGGTTTATAGATGTTTTAACAATAAAAGCTGACCGAATTCTTTGAAAAAGCATTATATTTAAATCAAACCATGTACACAAAAAACTTTATATTACTTCTACTGTGCCACAAACGCATTAATGGTAAATACAGTTCTTTCATACATAATGCTCAAAGTAAAATTATAAATTATAACAGCATTTTTATTTTATTTATTTTTTTCAGGGAAACCAGAATAACTTTTAAGTTTTGCTAACGTTATAGTTAGCAAAGAATAACAAGAATAAATTAATACAATGATTTACAAAATGTTATAGAAAATCTATACATACTTCTTCTTCTTCTTCTTAATTATGGCTCGGCACCATTCGTGCATTGGGCCAGTGTCAAGTATTTTTAATTTGTCAACAAAGCTAGGGAAACTAATATCGCGAATTAAAATTAAACCGTACCGGGAATTAAACAAAACAAATCAGAATAATTTCATATCTACAAAAATATATAAATATATATAATGATATTTTATAAATAAAAAGAGAATCAGCAAAAGAGAAATCATTGAAAATATATAATAAAAGAAAACAAGTAATATATATAAATATAAACTACAATCTAATCTTATTATTTACAATAAATTTATTTAATGTACTATATACACAGGGTCTATTATCTTTAAGAAGTAAGTAAATATTAGAAGGAAGAGGAATAGAGAGAGATATTAGAGATTTGTATAGGGAAGAGTGGTCATATAAAGGACAGGAAAAGAAAACATGATTCATATCGCAATAACTCTCACCACATTCACAGGCAGTACTAGATACTATGCCAAGTTTATGCAGATGTACCGGAAGGCAAATATGTCCAAGACGCATGCGGATTAAAGACGAAGTGGCAGTTTTATTAAAACACAGTTTGGCAAACCATGGTTTTCTTGGGACTAAAGGCTGTATAGCGTAGAGGAAGCGACCCTTGACCTGACCGCTCTCTCTCCAGCTCAAATTCCATGTATCACGGAGATATGTGCTAGGTAAAGCATTCAGGTCGTGTCCGAAAATCGTGTATGGGTATATATCACCACTCACAGTTGCCTCGTTTGCCAAACTGTCAGCTCTCGCATTTCCTATGATGCCACAGTGGCTAGGTATCCAGCAGAAAGTGACTGTGTAGTTATTTAATTGGCAATGCAACAACTTTCTCTTACATTCAAATGTTATGTGGAAAAAAGGATTCAGTTTTATGGAAAATTTTTCTAAGCTTTGTAAAGAACTGAGTGAGTCTGTAAATATAACACATTGGTTAAGTTTAAAACTTATAACATATTCTATTGCTTTCAGAAGACCGAAGCATTCTCCCGTAAATATAGATGTTTCTGGTGGTAATTTTATTTTTTGGACTATATTATATTGCTTATGAAATACACCTACTCCAACACACCCTATGGGATGTTTGGATGCATCAGTATATATGTGATGCCAATTTGGCCATTTAGTATTTACAATATGGTTAAAGGTAGTGTTTGCATTATAATCGGACCTATCTATGTTGAGAGAAAAACAAATACTAGGAGAGAAAAGAAGAGAATCATATGAAGTTTTAAATAAAGGAAGGACTCTAAAGGAATGAATAGGAGCTTGCAACGATTTATATTTCTGAAAACTTTTTAATAGGCATGGAAAAGGCTTATCCGCTATATCTACTAGAAGACAATTTCTCTGACAATAATTCAAGTTTGGAAGTTAAAGGATGATTAGAAAATTGAACAAGCCGAAAAATAAATCTGTCAGAGAGATACTGGCGCCTAAAGCTTAGAGGGGGGTCGCAACATTCTATTTGAAGTGCATTAACGGGAGTGGATTTCATTGCACCTGTAACGAGTCTTAATGCTTTAGAATGAATCAGGTCCAATTTCTTAAAACCTGCCACATTACCAGGATCTAAAAAGAAAGTACCAAAATCTAAAATACTTCTAATAGCGGCGTTGTAAACCAACTTCATAGTAGCTGGATGAGCACCCCACCAGACACCGCGTAGACATCTGAGCATATTCAAATTCCGTTCACATTTTGAAACTACAAACTCACAATGGGCTAGACCTGTTAGTTTAGCATCAAGTACAACCCCTAAAAACTTTACTTGATTTTTGCTTGGTAAAGGTGTATTATCATAAGAAATAGTAGGTGTGTGAGAAATTCGAGATTTGGTAAAAATAACGGAGCTACTCTTTGACGGAGATAGATCTAGGCCATTAGTATCCATCCAAGTTTTTAAAGAAGATAAAGATGAGGAAATGTGCTCACACGCAATTGCTACAGATTTATCAGAGGCGTATATGACCAAGTCATCCGCATACTGTAGAATACTAACATTATCACCAACAGACCTTTCTAAGTCGTGTGTATATATGTTGTACAGTAAAGGGCTTAGTACGGAACCTTGCGGCAACCCCTTCCAGACCAATCTACTAGGTGTATACGGGTCACCGAGGTCCAGAATAATTTGTCTCTCGGAAAGAAGATTAAAAATAAAGTTAGTTATAAGGTGTGGGACGTTTAAATTATTCAGCTTTTGTTTAAGAACGGGAAGTAAAACGTTATCGTATGCAGAATTAATATCCAAGAAAGCAGCAACTGTGGATTTTTTGTATAAAAAGGCGTAACGAATATCAGTAGTAAAAATCCCCAAGTTATCGGCCACGCTTTTCCCCTTTCTAAAACCAAACTGTGTCTGAGAGAGATGCTCATTATTCTCAATGAACCATTCAAGACGGTTTTTAATTAGATGTTCAACTACTTTAGTAATAACCGATGATAAAACTATTGGGCGATAAGATTCAACATTAGACTGTGTTTTATTTGGTTTTAAAAAGGGCAACACTATTTGCTTTCGCCAAGATAAAGGAATGTCACCCGACAAAACAACTTTGTTTATTAAATTTGAAAAGCGATTTAAGCCATTTTCACCAATGTGTGATAAAAAGGAATATGGTATCCCGTCTTCCCCAGGAGCACTGTCCTTGACGTGGTTTAGCACTCCTTTTAACTCGACCATAGTAATAGGAAGATTTAAAGAGGAAGAGCTATTGGTTTTAACGGATAGGGAACGGATAATTAAATCTTGGTGTGGTACAGAAGCAGGGGCCAAACGGTCAAGGAATTGATCGGCTAATACAATAGGAAGGAGAGGCGCACTGGAAGGATTTATAGCTGTTCTAAATCTCTTAATGTTTCGCCAAAGAACTGACGAATGTGTTTCGGGTGACAAGGAACTGCAAAAATTCCTCCAACCCTCGAACTTCTTATTCTTAAACAACTTCCGTGTCTCTTTCATTATCTCCAACATCGCGTCATAATTCTCTAATGACATGTTAATGCGATAGTTCCTCTCAGCAAGTTTCCGCCTAGATATAGCATTGGTGCATTCTTCATCCCACCATGGTGGTGATGATAACTTATTATTACGTGGCTTTCGCTTAGGAAAAACAGTATCAGCAGCTTGTAATAAAACAGACTTAAAATAGTCAGTATCACAAATATTTGTGTCTTGAAGAAATGTTTCTTCTACTAATGTAGTATATTTGTCCCATTGAGAATCAATGATTTTATGTTTTAAACGCGGCTTTGATATTAATGTTTGATTTTGTTTATTATAGGGAAAGGAAATAACAATGGGATAGTGATCACTATTGAATGTGGAAGACAAAGTAGACCAAGATAATAAAGACGCTAAATTAGAAGTACAAATAGACAGGTCTATAGCACTGATTGCTTCATCAGGCCTAGTGAGCCGGGTAGGGGAGCCCGTATTTAAGATACACAGATCATATGAGTCCAAAATATCCAACAATTCATGTCCATAACAATTAGAAAAGGAGCTACCCCAGGTTGTGTGATGAGAGTTAAAATCACCCAAGATCATGAAAGGATGAGGAAGAAGTGAAATTATATTTCTAATTTCACTAAGGATTTGTAAAGAAGGATGTGGAATATAGACAGAAACATAACAAATATTATCAACAGTAGCAGCAATGATAGAAAAATCATCACTGTGTGAAGGAAGAGGAAGAGGATATATAAGATGAGAGTTTCTGACAAGTAGGCACACACCGCCATACCCATAAGCCCTGTCATTCCTTAAACAGGAATAGCCAGGGATTTTAAATGTATAATTCGGCTTAAGCCAAGTTTCAGATAAAGAAAGAATAAAAGGGTTAAAAGTATTTACAATATGTACAAGTTCATGTTTTTTGCTTATGATACTTCTGCAGTTCCATTGAACTATCCTGTCCATTATGACTATTATTATTAATGTTAGGGTTGAATAAAGTAGCAGCGTTGGTCGGTATGGTTAAATTTGATTGAGATAGCAATTTAATTAAAGTTGTAATTAAGTCTGTTAAGTTCTGTTCACTCTCTTTGTCAGCATTGGATGAGATTTGTAATGCACAACCATTAGAGGGTGTGGGTATGTTGTAATCCTTTACAAAAGAATCATGAGCTTCACGGTCATAACCTTTATTAGGTTTAGGTGGGGTTCGTGGTTTAGTAAAAACTGTTTTTTTGTATGATAAAATGCGTGATGGGGGTGAGCCGGGTACAGTAGTATTGCCTGCTTGAAACGTTTTATTTGGTATGGATGTTAAGACATCAGCATATGATTTAGTTATTAATGGGTGTAGTTTTGATGCTTCCATGTACGATATGCTGTTTTCAGCCATGGTAATTTTTATTTCTTTTTGCCTAGAATATTCTGGGCATCTTTTGCTTGACGCAAAATGTAGCCCAGAACATAAGCAGCAAGAGCCCTGATCTTCCTCAACATTACAGCTGTCACCAGTGTGACCTTGCCCACACTTATAGCATCTTGGTTTGGACCTGCATTTTGTTTTTGTGTGGCCAAAACGACAACAGTTATAACACTGTATAGTTGGGTAAGTATATAGTTGTACAGGCAAAGAGTTAAAACACATAAAAACACGTTTAGGTAATACTTGGCCATCAAATGTCAATACAACTGTTTGGGAGGGTTTCCAAGTTGGTTCACCATTTACAATTACCTTATAATTTAAACGTCTGACTTTAATTATATCACCACATCCCATGGGCACATTAGTATTTTCCTTTATATCTTCGGGAGACCACTCAGTTGGAACTCCCCTTACTAATCCCATTCTGGTAATATTAAAGGTGGGTATATATGCTTTCAACTTATTTTCAGATAAACAATTTGACTGGACAAAGCTGTTGGCATCTAAATAATTATTAAAAGAGACATTTTGTTTCTTCCTATCCTTTTCAAACTGCCATTTACAATATTTTTAAAAGCATTTTTTTTTAAAAACCTACCGAACACAATAGGATGCAGATTGGTGCCGTCGTCTTCCGCAGACTGTATTTTATGGACATGCACAATGTAAGGGCCATGATCATTGCAATCATAACTAGTCCTGCCTATTTGTGTGGGAGCTTGGGAAGAAGAATTAACGTTAGCGAGAGTAGAAGAAGGTACATTATTCATGGGGGATTCTATAAACTCATCATTACAATGACAATCAGTATTTTTTAATGCATCATTATTATGTTTTCTTTTCCTCTTGTTACAATGCTTGCATACCCTATGGAGATAACTCCGTTTTAATTTACGCTTGGATACCGACGAACAGTCGGAATCCATTCCAGATTCGTTGGAAATTGTAACAAATGCTCCCGCAGGGGGCACTGTGCCCCCTGGGTCTGGCGGCTCGTTCATAAAAGTATTTTGAAAGACTTACCCTACGCAGAAAAAACAAATAATATATATAGGAATAACACTAATCTAAATTTATACACAACTTATAACTATTCTGATTACTAATTACAATAAATCTACAATTATATTTGCAAAAATTTAAAAACCGCGTCCGCCAAGTTCGAAGGTTTCCCGCGCTTTTTTTTTTTTCCTATACATACTTACAATTTAATAACATAATTAAAAAAAAATAAAAAACTTATTTTGTTCTTCTTCTTCTTAATTATGGCTCGGCACCATTCGTGCATTGGGCCAGTGTCAAGTATTTTTAATTTGTCAACAAAACTAGGGAAACTAATATCGCGAATTAAAATTAAACCGTACCGGGAATTAAACAAAACAAATCAGAATAATTTCATAACTTATTTTGTTATATTTACGATCCTGTTTTTGTTAGCTATGGAATAACGGAACGTTTTCTGTCGCGTTCCATACCAAATCCTCATTGCATATTGGGCATGATAAATGTATTAATTTACTAATCTCTTCGTTGTAAATGCTATATATACGAGTAATGTTTATGTCAAATCATCATCTAATGTCAAATCAAAATTGAGTGGTTTTAGAATTTAAAAAGGAAGTTTAGTACTTTAAAATCTATATTAGATTATTTTAATTAATTTTTGTTTTTATGTTTAAAGTGAAGTAGTGTCAAGTTAAAAATATCATCGTCTAACATAACATGATTCGATTGTGCCTTTAGTGAAAACATTCAGTGACTTGTGATTTAAAACCAGGCGCGGCAATTTAATATCTTAAACTTTATAACGAAATAACTTTGAAAATATGTCTACTCCTATTGAAATATCAGATGATGATGATAGCTTTGACGAACCTTGTCATTCTTATAATGTAAATCTGTTATCAGACGACTCGGCAAATGTAAACAATTCCTCTGATTCTGACAAGACAGAGGTATATTGCAGCTCAGATGACAATGATTATGATATTCCCTCTGTATCCTTACAAGAGAAGAAGAAAGCGATCATTAAGAACCTGTTTCCCAATTTAAATAAAGTTCAAAATAACAATAGAACTAAGGTACAAGCTAAAATCGTGCCTGTGGTTAATAAAGTTTCAAAAGTAGAACCTTCCATACAGAGGATGATAGAAGGTATTCAGGTGTTGTTGCCTGTAAGTCCTTATGGTAGTCAAGTGGCTCTTATATCAAAGGTAAGTTACTACATAAAGTTTATGTAAGTAGTTTAATTATATTTATATACAAAATACAGTGTAAACTTTATATAGTGAAATTGAAAGGACCAGTTATTTTATTGCATTAAAAAGAGTTCATTAAATGGAGACTTCTATATTTTTTTTATTAAATTCTGTAGGACAGCAGACAGGCCTACAGCCCGCTTAGAAATTAGCAGTTACCGTCGCCTATGAATGTTTGCAATACCAGTGGCATCGCGAACACGCTACTGTGCCATAAGGGTACAGGAACTTGTGTCACTAATGCCGGAATACAACACAAGATTACTATGGTGGCATACTTAAGACCAAAGGTTGTCACCATCCAGATGGACTTGAGGCCCTGCCTCGTAGCTAGGGTTGTATTGTGTTTTACGACAGGCCGACCCCGGCCGCAGAGGTTGGTATTCTTTCTCTGCCCCTGCATGGATATATGTAAACAGCAGGGTGTGTGTGATGCCCCTAGCATTACAAACATCTATAGGCAATGATAGCTGCTTATTATTAGCCTGTCTGCTTTTACTGTATAAAAAAAACTATGGAAAAAATATATCTTATATATAAAATTCTCGTGTCACAATGTTCGGTCCCGTACTCCTCTGAAACGGCTTGACCGATTCTCATGAAATTTTGTGAGCATATTGAGTAGGTCTGAGAATCAGCCAACATCTATTTTTCATACCCCTTAGTGATAAGGTCACTATTCCACGCGGACGGAGTCGCGGGCACACCTAGTAATTTATAATATAAGTATTTATCGGCTTTTCGATTGCCAATGCTTATTGACTGCTAGCCCCTATTAATCGGCTTTTAACGACTACAGTGGATTGTTGTTTATAAGGTCCTTATATAAAATAAAGTGTAAATATCAATAAATTATATATGATTAACAAGACATACAATTGTCTCTTTAATGACTTAAATAAATATCTGCTCTTTCTGATGAACTCTGTGGTGTAACAACTAATGCCCTTTGGTACGCTTACAAATTCACGGTTTCTATTCCAGTCTCACATTTGGATGTTTATGTATAATATGTAATTATTTATAAAAAGAAAATTATTTAAGTATCATTGTCATAACACAAGTTACTTTGGGACTAGATGGCGCTGTGTGAATTGTCTCAGTATATTTATTATTATTATTTAAATTAAACTGTAAAATTATATTTCAATCACAGCAAAAAATAAGAGATAGATAAATATGAATGTGCCTTAAACAACTCTAATTACGTTTTGTTCATCAAGTTATTACCAGATTAAGGTGTAGCCAAATTTTTATCTGAGTGTATCAATATTTTTATAATAATAATATAATTTATTTAGTTTGCTATACAATGATACACAAATGATTAATTGAAGGAGCTTTAGTGCTTAAGGTAAGAATTAACATGAGTTTTGAGCACCTAAACTCTCTCACAACTGTGATTCTAACAAGTATTACAATTTAAACAATAAATGTAGAAATAATAATAGTAAATTTTACAACATTAAAAAACTAAAATAAACAAACATATGCATTGAGTATTAGAACTCTGATTGTTTTTAGGTCATAACAGCTATAAAGAAAGGCCAGAATTGCCTCCTGGAGAGCCCGACTGGTTCAGGGAAAACATTAGCATTGCTTTGTGGAGTATTGGCCTGGCATAAATTTGAAAGCAGTGAGTACCATTTTTACTTATTTATCTTCTTCCTTCTACCATAACTTGTATGCACAAATTTTCCTAACTTATTTCTAATAGGTTATTAGGTTATATGTCGTTATAATCAAACCAATATCTGGTAAATGCAAAAAATTAAACTTTGAGATATGGTGTAAAATTTTATAAATAAACCATTTCATTATTATAAAGTGATTTATATTAAAACTAGCTGACCCGGCAAATGTTGTTCTGCCATATAAATAATAAAATGTCAAAAAATTAAAAAAAATTTTTTGGGTGTGGGTCACCCCTAACATTTAGGGGGATGAAAAATAGATGTTGGCCGATTCTCATAGATACCGGATAAGCACAAAAAATCACTAACTCAATTTAGTTATCTGCCTACTGCCTACCCCCTAAGAACGATGGCGTGATTATTTATAGCCTATGACCATTTCTAGGTTATCATCTATCACCATACCAAATTTCATCAAAATCCGTTCAGCCGTTTAGGCGTGAAAGAGGAACAGACAGACAGACAGACAGAGTTACTTTCGCATTTATAATATTAGTATGGATAATATATGAGTGTTTCAATATGAATGAATGTTGATATTATTACCAATTTTTATATCTTGCATTAGATAAATAAATGTTATGAAGATATTTATCAATATCATTGCCCTGTCAAGTGTTCGCGTGTGTAGGCAGCGCGATTTACCAACGAATAAATCTAAGTGCGGCTGTCGCACCACAATCGAACAGCAATTTTGCGATTGAACTATACACAAATGCACTTAGCGCATACAATCGTGCCTACAAATGGATTTTGCCGTATATGCCGAAATATGTTGGATAGATGGACACGAATGAAGAGTACAGAAAACTCTTGAAACTAGAGCTAGACCAGTACAGCCTTTCTTATTTTATATCTAAATCTTTCTTATAGATTATATTACACGATAGAGTAAGGGAAAAAATCAGGGTTGGTCTGCAAGTGTGATTCTACTTAACTATCTCATACCAAATTATATAAGCAAATGACTAAATGTCGATCATGCGACTCGCAAAAAGGCACCGGCTTACCACTTGTCTTTATCCTGCGCGTGCGCTTGTGTTATGTGTATTAGACAATTGATATACTACTTTTTATTATTGCTTAAGAGCAGCGACAGTCTGACGGCCTACTCAATATGTTACTGCTTACTATGTACTAAGTAGTTACCGTCGCTACTATCCCATAGGGGTACAGGAACCCAACACAAGGTTAATATGGCGGCATACCTTCGTGTATAAGTTACACCAGGGGTGGTCGCCACCCAGTCGGACTTGGGGCCCTGCCACGTAGCCAGGGTTGTTTTGTCGCTTTTTACGACAGACCGACCCCGGCCGCTGAGGTTGGTATTCTTACTCCGGCCCTGCATGAAGAAAAGCACATACCAAATTATATGAAATAGATGTGGTTATGAATGATTATTTACCGACTGTCGCAGAGAAAATGACTAAATATCGATCCTACGACCCCACAAAAGCAAAGGGTGACGACCAGTGTTTAGCCTGTGTGTGCGGTTGTGTTGTGTACTAGACAATTGATATATACTTATATGTTTATTTTTATAAATGAATACATATTGTGTACAAACTCCGCGACTCGAGACGGAAATCGAACTCGTGACCCTCGTTCTACGTGCGAAAGCCATTGCACAATGGAGGTCGTCACAATGATGATTTTGACCCTGAAAATCTTACTAGGGCTCTAATTTAATCCATAGAAATACATACGTATTGTTAATTATATATTTTGTTTTCAATAATCATGATAAAGCATAATTCTATGGGACTCTCGTGTCACTATAAACAATCAGGCGAATAGACGCGACAGGTGAATTTAAAATCCCCAGACAATTTTACAGTAGTGTCCAAAGTTCGTTTCTGGTTTTGTAAATTGTTAGGGTTGTCAATAATTTACATCTAATATTTTAATTATGTTTAAATCTATACTAGTATTATAAATGTGAAAGTAACTGTCTGTTTGTTACGTTTTCACGCCTAAAAACCGCTAACCCAATTTTGATGAATTTCGATATAGAGATAGATCAGACCTTGGAGAAGAACATTTACTTTTTGTCGCGAAAATTGAAGGGGGTTAAATATATAATCACTAAACTTAAATATCTTATTTATGGTTAAAATAATAACAATTTGCAAATTTATTATACGAACTCGAATGCTTATATTATTAAGTGTGAAATTCTAACTGCAACGCAAATATTTTTATCCGCTCTCTAAATATCGCACGATCTTCGGTATCCATGATAATGTATAAAAACATTAAAAAAAACTAGTCACTGCGAGACTATCGGGCCTATCTCTTGCCGCGGTCCAACGAAGATGCATTGGTTCTACGAAAATGCATTTTTCCATCATTTGTTTTTTGTTATACTCGGTACTGTAGTCATACTAAGGCCAGCAATTATCCTGCAGTGTGCAGTGGCCTTAATTAACAATTCGTGAAATTATCAATAAGGAAAGTAAATAAATTATCATATAGCTACATGTATTTGCACTAAAAATCGTCACAGTAATCTAAAGGTAAGTGTAGATAAACGTGGCCTTCGTTTGAAATAAACCTCGTAATAGAACTACCCCAATATTTATCTAGAGGGTCGTTAAAACTACTACTGGATTACTCTTTTTATATAGACTACAAACAAAATAGTGAGCAATGAAACAGTAAGCGAACCGGCTTTCGCTCTTGTAAAAACTTTTTTATTGCTGTAGTACAGCAGACAGGGAGATAGCCCGCTTAGAATTTAGCAGTAATCTTCGCCTATGGGTGTTTGCAATGCCAGTGGTATCGCGAACACACTGCTGTCCCATAAGAGTACAGGAACTTGGGTCACTAATGCCGGAACACAACGCAAGGTTATTATGGCGGCATACTTAAGACCAAAGGTGGTCGCCATCCAGACGGGCTTGAGGCCCTACCACGTAGCTGTTTTGTCGCCTTTTACGACAGGTCGACCCCGGTCGCAGAGGTTCGTATTCTTTCTCCGCCCCTTCACGGATAAAATAGCTACTAACTAGCTAACTAGCGGCATCTATCTATTTTCTTAACCTTCTTTGGTCAAAAAAAGTCGTAGCGCGGCTCTGAAATTTGTCATGTGATAATGTTGAATAACGTACCACGGGTGCCGAAATAAAAGCTTCGGATTCAATCGGTATGAAACACTGGCTGGATAATAATGGTATGCAATCCTCACAATGTTTTGCTTCACCGACGGTACGTGGCAATATGTATACGTTAACCCTTAGAGCTCGAACTGTCGATAAATCGACCCTCGGACGTGTCGTAGCGCGCGTATGTATACCGTTTATATTAAGTTACATTTACATTTATAAATAACCGTTTAAAATATGTCCCTTACACATAACAGAAAGAATTACGAAAATCCATCTACATTTGAGGAAAACATTTAATAAGATACTTTTTTTCAAAAATCTTTTCACAATTTATGCAAAATATTATGTGAGAATTAACTTAACACTAAAAGGGTTAAGCATGTAAGCAGCTAAGCCTGTTGCTGTATACTGCCTGAACGGTCCATACATTTGCTGCATTTTATCGGATGATAAAAACCCATGACCGTAAAATCGTCTGCGAGTGTGACCTGTTGGAAACCTGTTGAAATTATTAAAGTCTAATTAATTCTCAATATAATTAGAATATATCTAAGAGTCAATTAATTTCTTTAAAGTAAGTGAAGTGGAAAATTGTTTGAAAACTTACAAATTCTAATGTTAGGACAGCCCTACACCAATTAGCGATGATAAAAATACTACTATTCCACGATTGAGTCGTCAAGCGGGCTGACACTTGGAAAATTGGGCGCGAAATTTTCGTGACCAAAAATCGTCGACCGCCAAAAGGTGATGTCACCCGCCAAAGCCACGTGCTTTGCGGTCGGAGGTTTCTCACCGAAAATTACCTGAATGTCGTTTCGTAGACAGAAAGAACAAAGGGCTATTTCACAACTTTGTAGATTGCTTGAATAAGATAAATAATTCGGAAAAATATGTTGGGACTTTTTTATTGTGAGGATTACTTTTATTCGTCGATTTATTAATTATTCGATCGATTCAGTCGATTAATTAATGGTAAACAGTTAAGAAACTCCTTGACGATCTCCGTAACGTAACAGCTAACGCACTTCGGTATTCTTGCAAAGGTGAGGGGTTCGATTCCCTTCTCGCGTCTGGGTGTTTATCTATTATATGTATTTATTTACAAAACTTTAGTTATCTAGTATCCATAACACTATGCTACTTACTCCGGGACTAGATCGCGCTGTGTGAATTTTCCTAGTATATTTATTTTATTTAAACTATATTGATCATGTACCGGACTTGTAATCTGATTGATGCTATTACCCCATGGGAAACAAGAAGATATCTGACTGTAGACAGATTTATGATGTAATGTGGATAGTTAAAAATACTGTACCTATGTGTGAAATCTTGAGTAATTCAACACAGCGATATTATCGGGATGTACAACCTTATTTTTTTTATTGCTGTAGAACAGCAGACGGGCTGACGGCCCACTTAGAATTAAGCAGTTACCGTCGCCTATGGGTGTTTGCAACGCCAATGGCATCGCGAACACGCTGCTGTCCCATAAAGGTAGAGGAACTTGGTTCACTAATGCCGGAACACAACAAAGTTATTATTGCGGCATACTTAAGACCAAAGATATTGTGTGAATTGTCCAAAATATAACGATAAGTATCAAGTAAGTAGGAAAAAATTCTGCCATCTGCGAGCTATTCTTACGTGCGCTGCAAAAACCGTTAGAGTTACACGTATATAATGTATAATGAAAATGTTTATCTTAAATAGTCCTACAATAAAGCTTGGGACAACATATCTATCTTTTCTACGTAAGCCATTATCGCCAAAATAGTGAACCATAAATACAATAAAAATTGAAAATTTATTTCTAATGCACATTTAATTTTGTCAGTAACAATTCTTCTAACTATATCTTCTACTAATCTAAACCTGGAAAACGTACTGCATCCGAGATTGATGAAGTGACGAATTTCCGTTTTGATGTTAATTTGTGCTTCACTTGATTTTTATGTAGTTTAGCCCTATTTCGTTTTGTTCGGCTTAAGTTTTGACCACATTTTACACAAATATATGTAGGTGATATGAAGTTAACCGGGTCATCTATAATATTATAAATGTGAAAGTAACTCTGTCTGTCTGTTACATTTTCACACCTAAACCGCTGAACCAATTTTGATCAATTTCTGTATAAAGATAGATGGACCTTGGAGAAGAACATAGGCTACTTTTTGTCGCGAAAATGTTTTGTTTTTGTCAGAACAACGTTTGCCGGGTCCGCTAGTTATTAATGTGCACCTCCATCATATATTCCTTAATGGTATTCTAGTTAGGTTATCTGGAAGAGTTCGCTTATCACTAAGATAATACCACCGATTTTTGTGAATTTAGATTCTAAGAAGTTTTTTTTTTATTATTAGAAGGTCAATAAACGTTTTTCTGCTATATGAATTTAAGGTCCAATCTATGAGTATTATTATTATTATTTCGAAAGATGCCTATGCTAGTTTATTCAACATAGTATCACTGCGTCCAATTTAATAAGCTATTGTGATCTCCACACATTTACTATAGTAAAAGCAAGTATAGCTCTTTAGCAAAGCCTGCCTCGTTGATATAGCGAAGCAGTTTTTTGACAAATGCTGCTCGTATCTCATCTGGTTCCAGCATTTGCTTTCGCAGGATGAGGTTACTTTTATGCATCAGGGGATAGCAATAGCACAGCAGATGCAGAGGAGTTTCATCAGCCTCATTACAGAATCTACAAGCTTTGCTGTCTCTGATTTCTACGATATTGAGGTGCTTGTTCAGGTGCCCTCGTTAAGGTGCATAGCTGATTCCTGTTTAGTGCTAGTACTTCAACCGCCAGCTTGCGATTGTAGGCTTTCACTAACACTTTGGAGTGATTTAGACCTGGAACTGTGTTTCAGCGCTTAATAGATTCACTGGTTCTTTGATCCCTGAGGGTGAGCCGGATTAGGCTTTTAGCTACGCCACAGCGCGGTTCAGGTCCGCGTTCCCTTAGCCCCTATCCGTTGTCCATGATACCCGCATGCCCGGGAATCCACCGAACAATTACTTTGTTTTTCTTGCCTAAAGTATTTAAGTAGTCAATACAGTTTTTGACGAGTATCGAGGCTGCTAACTCTGAATCCAGCGCCAAAAGTGATGCTTGACTGTCAGACTTTTTGAGATTCACTTCCGCACATTCTAAAATAACGTAGACCTCTGCTTGGGAAATGGAGGTGTTTTTTCCCAGGCTCAGACTGGTCTTGAAGCTAGGTCGCTCTCCAAACACCCACAGCCTACATCATGTCCAATTTTGGAGTCATAGATATACCATAAGAGGCTACCGCACTTCCAAGAGATTTTCTTGAGCATCTTTGAGTCCTGTCTGGAAAGAAATTCCACATTGTAGTTTTTAAGTCCTTGAAACTCTGGACACATATTGTCTAATGGCATGCCTAAGTTGGGGTGTATAACTACTGAGTCTTATAAGGTCCTCCGCGTGTGTGAGAGCCAATTTTTCTCCTATGCGTTTAGCCTGTGCATGCAGGCTATCGCTTCATACTGTATGAACAGCAAAAGACGCGGTAGGCTTGTCGCTTGTTGTTTTTATGGCTCCCGTTACCATCATGCATGCTAATCGTTGCAGACTATTTAGCCTGTCAAAAGTTGTCCTTTGGCTAGCTTTTTTACACCACGCAACGGAGACGTACGCAATTGTCAGCCTAACAATGGCAGTGTAAAGCCAGAGTTGAAGTTTTGGATGTGATCTCTACGATCTCCCAACCAGACGACGGCCGATTCCTAAGGTTATTTTGGCCTTTTCCATGTGTCGATTCCACGTGAGTTTCTGATCCATATTAACCCCCAAGCATTTTACCTCCCTGAAAAACTGTATTAAGTTTCCGTTTAAGCTAGGAGACTTTAGCTTACTTATAGGTACATGACTATACCGAAATGCATCAAAATTGGTTCAGCGGTTTAGGCGTGAAATAATGACAAACAAACAAACTCACTTTCGCATTTATAATATTAGTTAGGATATGATGTACACTGTTTTGGAGAAATTGTCTTGTTCAAAGATTTGCTTTTGCATATACTTTCAAATTATATCAAAAGTAGTCCTATAAATATTGTTAGGGGATATAATTATCTTCAAAATCATAAATCTATTTAGAAAGGAGGCTTTCTTACCTCATTGTTGTTCGATTAAGATCGTTCTACGAACTAAAGTTCAGGCGTCTCGAACTGTCAATGTGGCAACGCCCGATCACGTTCGCCCGGTAACACCTAAAAAGCTATCTTAATCCGAAACGCATCAATTACCCGAGTCGGGCGCGCAGAAAACCGCACGCGACGTCACGTCGCCGCCCCTAGACATGTCTTTGTATTCCCGTATTGCTGTATTAGGCCAGTTGGCCAATGATAGTGATGAGATGAGCGAGAATGAGAAATATACAACTATGTTAAACCTATTGAAATAATACTCGTGAATGACTATTCATCAAATTAGTGTACATTAAGATATATGGGCAAACACCTTCATGATATTGTAAAAGATTGTAAGGGCATTTTTTTAGCTTTGGTTAGCTTTTGTTGCTAACCAATCCAACCACGTTTTCTTCTTTTCTTTTCTCCGTGCAGCGGCCGAGTAAGATTGCTGACGCCTCTTGCTCAAGTCTACAAACCAACCCCAGCTAGGTGATAGTGCACCAAGCCTGAATGGATGGCGATCACCCCTGTTCTTTAAATATGCCGCCATAATAACCTTGTATTGTGCTCTAACATAAGTGACCCAGGCTCCAGTTCTCCTACGCGGACGCCAGCATGTTAACAGTGACCTTAGCGATGCAATCATCTATAGGCACTGGTAACTGCTTACTATTTACTGGGCTGGCAGCCTGTCAGCTGTTCCATGCCAATAAAAAGGGGCACAAAACAAGGTTTCAGCTCGCTAGGTATCAAGCTAAAACGGACATTTGTCTATTAGACCTGTTAGTTTGTTACGGTGATGGCAACGGATTACTATTAGGACCCATTAATCAGGACTCCTTATTTCCAAACAGAATTCAAAAGTCAATCCAAACAATGGTATAAACCTTAAGCTCATTTTTTTATTGCTGTAGGACAGCAGACTGCCTGACGGACCTCTTAGAATTAAGCAGTTACCGTCGCCTATAGGTGTTCGCAACGCCAGTGGCATCGCGAACTCGCTGCTGTCCCATAAGGGTACATGAACTCGGGTCACTAATGCCGGAACACAAAACAAGGTTATTATGGCGGCATACTTAAGACCAAAGATCGCCATCCAGACGAGCTTGAGGCCCTACCACGTAGATTCCATTTAATGTGGAATAAGAGCAGGAAGAAGAAGATGTATGTAATATATAAATGTGTATTACAATTATGATTCTTACTTTGACACAATATCGGGGAATTGGCACAGTATATTTATTTTTTTGTTGTTTTTTTTTATACTGCGATGAAATAGGATATTTGGATAGATTTGGCTGGTTTGATTTGGATTTTACGGAGCCAACTTTTGATACCCCAACCCTGAATGAGAAGCCTTGTCAATATTGACCTTTAGTAGAGTCACCTTTAGTAGAACAGCTTACAAGTCAGGCCCACTTGGACAGATACCCGCTAAAGTTTCTCCATAATAACGGCTTGAGGCCCTACCACGTAGCTAGGGTGGGTTGTTTTGTCGCCTTTTACGACAGGCTGACCCCGGCCACAGAGATTAGTATTCTTTTTCCGTCTCTGCACGGAAAAAAGGCTCCTGGGGAAGGCAATGACTATGCAGAATCCTATTTAAATTTGTTATCAGGACATTGCCACTATGTCAGGCACCTATCAAAAACCGTATAAACAGTCTTTATTCTAGTAAGATAATACAAAATCACACATGGAAAATCAAAGATTTCGACCCAATAACGGCGGTATTACTTCCGTATTATACTTTTTTATCGGATCTCGGACCTAATACTTCAATGTCAAATAGGATTATGGTGCAACCTGAAAAGTTTTTTGAGGCCGGCCAAAAAACTATTTTATCGTTTGGATAAGAGCATCAAATTGAAACTTATAATAATATTACAATGCAAATTTATATTATTTTACTAACCAACACTAAGAGCGATAAAAATATAGCATTTGTTAGCTTCGATTACAGGAGGACGATTAACCTTGCACTGTCCCCTATGCCCTTTTCACCCAAAGTTTTTGCGTTACGCGTAGCTGGCAACCCTTTGCTAAATTGAATTAGAATTTGGAGTCTCCGACGCGTTTGCTCCCGTGTCGACGTCACACGAATGAATTGCATTTTGTAGGAGTTCACCGCGTACACGAATCGATGAATTGGATTTTAATATCTACTTCATTGTAGGTATTGAATAATAATGATTAATTATTATTAGTATAGGGAAGTATAACCAGGGAAGTTTTAAAATAAGCGCCAGTGATTGACAAAATAAAAATAACACTGGCATGGTATGCCCATATAATGGGAAAGGAAATAATGCCATTTGACAAGGAAAATTCTGGAAATGGAGGGGTAAACTGATGAAAAGATCGATGGGTTGCGTAAAAGAGAATATTCCGAAAACGCTGGCAGAAGCTAATGGAAAGAGAGAACGTGGTGACCCTTGACTTGAATAAGGGTAGGAAGAAGAGTCCCCTCAAGACAATATAGGCTAAAAACTTAAGGTGTACCTGATAGCGCTTCAATAGAGTAATCATATATATATATATATATATAATAACTTCTCTCTTCTTACCAGCGTTTAAAATCAGTTGCATATGAAGCTTGCACATGAAGTCAAAGCTACCCAGCAGAATATTGTCACAGGCCTAAACTTCTGCGCGCCGCCTTTTATCTTCCTTCTTTCATTGGTAACCTTTCACTTTTCGAAGCTAATAAGCACAAGTCTGATCTTCCAAATCCAAAAGGAAGACTAACGGTACCTTTCATTTCATGTCTATGAAATGTGAAATCGATTTGACCACGACTTTAAATGAAAGTGATCGGTGAACCGTTGTTTCATTTCAGCCCTGGCCCACATGGCCGACATATTTGATAGTAACTATACGTACAAACTTTAACTTCCTATTGCTTGGAGCAAGTCTTGGCCCCCTGAATTTCGTCAATCTAAAGTATCTGGAATTTTGGGTTCAGTTCGAGTACGTGGTAGCTAAGTAGTACAAAGCTTTAAGAGTAAACTAGAGGTATTTTTTTATTGCTGTAGGACAGCAGACAGGCCGTCAGCCTGCTTAGAATTTAACAGTTACCGTCGCCTATAGGTGTTTGCAACGACAGTGGCATCGCGAACACGCTGCTGTCGCATAAGAGTACAGAGACTTGGGTCACTAATGCCGGAATACAATACAAGGTTATTATGGCAGCATACTTAAGATCAAAGGTGGTCGCCATCCGGACGGGCTTGGAGCCCTACCACGTAGCTAGGGTCGGTTATTTTGTCGCCTTTTACGACAGGCCGACCCCGGCCGCAGAAGTTAGTATTCTTTCTCCGCCTCTGCACGGATAAAAACGTTTACGTAAAAACAGTTACGTGTTCGATACCCAGTATGACTAAATAAATAAATTAATGTGCATATTGTAAAATAATTGCCATATACTGACGGTGAAAGAAGTTTTTAGAGGAAACTTGCATATACCAAAATCCCGTTAATCCGCCTTAAACGCGTGGCGGGTATACTAACCGCTCTCTGTAAGCGGATGCCAGAACCTGTGTGTGCCTAACCGTGCGACATTATGGGCTGTTATTTTTTTATTCGAGTGTGATGAGATTCAGTGATTAAAATAATCTATTAGACAAAAATATCATATTAAAATTTCAACTAAAACTTTTTTTCTCCTCGAGGAAATACTCGACGAAACGAATGCCGCTGACCCAAATCAGGGAGTATGTGGGACTTCGGGAATGATGTTCGGCATCCGACTACCCACTAAAAAACCACTGTCCTCCTAAAGCCTATTGCTTGGGTCCATAGAAAACTGTCCCGCCGATCTCGTGGCCCAGCACGAACGAAAAAAAGTCCCTCAACATGCACGAACGTGGGTGGTGCGCTTTACGAATCCCGAATCTAAAAGCCATTGATAACGATGTTTGTAAACAAATTGCCGCCGTAAACTCGATTCATCGAAATTAATTCCGATACCAGCTAATGTTTGTGACAGGTGCATTTTTGCGTAATCTCCATTTTAATGCATCCACCAAGAACTGGTCTGAGAACACCACCCTGCGGATGATATAAATCGGTGTCGGTACTTTGCTCTCGATCTTTACGTCAATTAGTCTTATTTGCATTGTAAATTTATATTCGAGACAGTGTTGCTGGTTGCAGTTAAATCTCAAACACCCTTTAAAGGAAGGGCTATAAAAGTAAATTGTTTGGCATCCATATTTGGTTAGCTTTAGAACTGGAGGAAGTGTAGAAGGATTTTAAGGGAATTGAACTCAAGGTGTTTTGAGGATCTAGGTGCAATGGCTTTCCCCGCTCGAACATCCGCAGGGGTCAGAGGTTCGATTACGGTTTTGAGTCTAGATATTTTTTGTAAAATATGTATTTAATTACAAAAGAAAAGTTTATAAATAGTATATCAGACTTTTAGTACTCATAATATGCGCTCTGCTATTTACTTTAGACTTTACGACGCTGGGTGGGTTATCATACTATATTTACTTTATACTAGCTGTTCCCGCCCGCTTCTAACGAATAACAGAAAAAAGAAATGAAAAAATAAGTAACAGTTAATGGAATCCAAAAAATAAGTAACCTAGAACCATCTATGAAAAATTCCGCGTCGAATAGTCGCAGTCCCATCTCGATATGTTCAGTAGTTTTGAAGTGATGGTGCGTCAAAGGAACCCTATTTTCCTTATATATAGAAGATTAGATTGTGTAGTAAGCTATCATATGCGCAGAAATTTAGCCCTGCAATAGTCAGATGCCTGGTGATATGATGTTAAAAGAAGAAATCCGCCAAATGAGTTCATAGACTTATGTTAAGATTGGATTCGTTTAGGTTCTTCAGGTGGTTAGAAAACGAAACTCGATGACTTATCGGTCATAAATCGTTTTAAAGTTATTAATCAAACGATTTATAAAGATGTATCGACAAGTTAATACCAATGGATAGCATAAAAAAGAGCTGCTTCAGAACAAATTTATTTGACAAATAGGTTTTGTCAATGGAGAAAAATGCCTAGATATGTGAGTGGATGGATACAAAGGGATTACTTAAAAGATGGTATGGTGGAAAAAAGTGGAAATGTTGAGATGGCGATTAATAGAGTAGAGTGGAAGAAGAGAATATGTTGTGCCGACCCCATATACTCGTAGCTTAGGATAAGGACAGGAGGAAGAAGAGGTTTTATCTGACAGCATCGTGTTAAGTTACATTTTGATGATTATGAAATTGTACTGATTTTGAAAATGTAGGCATTTTTGGGTTGCATTTTTATTTATACAAAATCGAAATTTGCTATTGAGCGTCATTGCCTCCGCCTTCCGCGTTGCGTTAATTCGCCCAGCAAGGGTTGCCACCGATGTCGTAAACGTTATTTACGATGCCGCCGGACGATTATTGCCACGACGTCGCTCTTCGCCGGTTCATTTGCATAGAAATTTATACACGAAGCGTCGCTAGCAGTGCGATGAACGTCCCTGTCGCATTTCGTCGCTTCCGGCTGCAAGAATAGGGTGGTTCAGGCTCCCAATGGCAATCGAAACAAGGAGGAATAAATTAATCGTTTTGTAATGTTCGATTTTGTTGCGACTAACGTTGAGTTCACCTTAAGCGATATTTCCCATCGACATTCAAACTAAACGATCTTAGAATTCAAATCGGTGCGCATCTCAGGCATGTTTGAGTAGTTATGTCCTGAATATCAAACGACATTTGCACATTTTGAATATTAATAGTACAGCGTCGTATTAATCATATACTAGAAATTATCGCCGGTCGTTTGGTATTTATTCGGTATTTTTAAATCATGGAGTTAGGAGATGTTCTAGCCGCTTTGACAATTATTGTGTTTATGGGTTATGAAATGGTAGCCTAAGGTGCCTTCATCGTTTTTCTACCACCGCAGTACCAGCCATCGGCTGGGTGTTGATCTCCATTTCCTGTGCGAAATGATTTTCAAGAACGTCCATGTAACGTATTCTCAGACTTCGGAATGAGTTTCCAGCGGAAGTTTTCCGATGAATATGAGGTTTTCAAAGAAGGCGTTATAAAATTTCTTCGGCAGTGTATGTATAATGCCTCGGGTGTTGCAAACGTCCATTAGGCGGCTATGAATAATGTTTTTCTCAATTAATGTGCACATTGTAACATGATAGTTAAGTACTCGCAGTAATGGAAGACATCGTGACATTGTGAAGATGGAGCTTCTCGCCGTGGACGTGGACGTTATTATTTATCAAAGCAATGGGATACTTCCCATACACCGGTCCTAACATTGCTGACTCGAAAAACAAAATATGGAACCTAATTTAGATAAAACTGCTGCAGCGATGTGTAGTCCGCCACTTCTCTTAACCAGCATTTTAGGACACACTAGCTGTGCCCGCGACTCCGTCCGCGTGGAATAGTGACTTTGGGCAGCGTTTTTTTGGATATATCTTATGGTTTACTTTGGATTACAAACCCTATAAACCCTAAAATATAAATTAATGAAATATACAAATTGCATTCGAACCTGAAAATTTCCAGCCTAAGCTGAACCCTATTTTATATGATTGATGATATAAATCCGAGGTCAACTTAAATTGGATTATTAAAATCCGAAATAGATCACTTTTAACTAAAATCTTTTTTTTTTCTAAAATAAAAGTAGCCTAAGTTACTCCTTGTTACATCAGCTATCTGCCAGTGAAAGTCCCGTCAAAATCAGTCCAGCCGTTACAGAGATTAGCCGGAACAAACAGACAGACAGACAAAAATAGTAAAAAATGTTGTTTTGGTATATGTACCGTGTATACATCCAAATGCACTTAGTAAAAAGCGGTTATTTTAATATTACAAACAGACCCTCCAACTTTATTTATTTGTATAGATATTATTGTAAAATTCATTAAAATCCATTCAGTAGTTTTTGCGTGAAACAGTTACAAACCTATACTCTTACAAACTTTCGCGTTTATAATATTAGTAGGATGTTTTATTCTGATGTATATGCTATATTATTGTAAAGTTTCATTAAAATCCATTCAGTAGTTTTTGCGTGAAACAGTAACAAACCTACACTCTTACAAACTTTCGCGTTTATAATATTAGTAGGATGTGTTATTCTGATGTATATGCTATATTATTGTAAAGTTTCATTAAAATCCATTCGGTAGTTTTTGCGTGAAACAGTAACAAACCTACATTCTGTATTTCGCGTAAGAAATATAAATAGCGTATATACATACGATCATTTTCTAGACGCTGATCAATAGATTCCAAATTTTCTTGAATCCTATCGGCGCGCTATGTAACCCGCGCAGGCGAGTAGAACCTGCAATGTCCAGCCTAAACTGAACCCTATTTCATATGATTGATGATATAAATCTGAGGTCAACTTAAATTGTAATATAAAATTTCCGAAACTTATCATTTTTAACAAAACTATTTTTTTTTTTCTAAAATAAAAAAAGCCTAAGTTACTCTCTGATATATCAGCTATCTGCCAGTGAAAATCGTCCCATCCCGTCAAAATCGGTACAGTCATTTCAGAGATTAGCCGGAACATACAGACAGACAGACAAAAATTTTAAAAAATGTTGTTTTGGTATATGTAGCGTGTATACGTCCGAATGCACTTAGTAAAAAGCGGTTATTTTAATATTACAAACAGACCCTCCAATTTTACTTATTTATATAGTATATTGTATATGTATATCTTTTGATATTTAATTAGTAATACATATAATTTTGCAACCATATGAGTTTTTGTTATTATTTAATCGATGAAAGTCTAGATCAAGAATATAATCATTTAATGAGCATGTAAGTTACGATTCGGTCACTTGAGTTCATCATAAAGACAAACGGTCCATTTGATAGCAAGTGATCCTATGCAGTAGCCGATATTGGTAACGCACTTTCCGCCTCAAAGAAATTTCATGATACAAAATTCCATCTCGAACCGCGACAGTAAAACCTTTGCTGTAAGCTCATTCTATGTTTAAGACTTGAAGAGCCAAATTCCAGGTGCCATTATGTGCCTTTAATCTCTTCAATATTTTCACTCTCCTCAGTTAGCTGGCACTTCAACTTTCATAATCTTTTATTCCATCTATCCTATTTCCTTTAATACATCCCACTTGCATCCATCCACTCTCAATCATAGTATTTTCCTTGTCACAAAGCTTGTCGCTTCGTGTTGAAGGACCACAAGCCCTGGTGCGTTTAGGCACTGAAATTGTCTATTACAACTCGTAAAAATTCAAATGGCATCTACATTTCTATAAATACAGTTAACGGCAGCATAAATGTCACATTTACACTATAGTCATTTAAACTAACATGCATAACATACGTAAAAAGACCACTTGTTAAAACGTGGTAGCTTTATGTAAAGTGGGCACGCAGTGTTCATCGTTCTCTTTTAGTAATAGTAAGATGTAAATGTCCCATTACTTGTGTATCGGAGATAGTCCGTATGCTAATGGCGGTCGAACCGATGGCGATCGAATGTTCGCCCGACACATGTCGAATGCCTTGCGATAAATTCTACCCTTTTTATTTTGCGACATTTTCCTTACTCTTTTACATATATATGTTATTGAGATTTCCTGGGAAGGCAGATTTCGCTATTTATTATCTAGGAGGTAAATTTAACTTTCACTATAACATATTTAAAGCTCATCACTTCGAAGCTTAGAGTGGCTCAATTTTTTTGTTCTTGAACAGAAATGCTTGATTCACACCCACCGTCTGGGGGCTCGAGGCAAATTAGTTTGGAACTCTCGTATATTATGCCCGTATAGTTGTTGACAAGGGGACGCACGTCCCATGTCCCTTTACGTAGGATGAGTCCTGAGAATCAAAACCTAGATATTTACAATATTACTCAAAATCTGTATCTAATATATGTAATCTTATGATGATATGTAATCTGCTGCGGTGTATGTGTGGAGTAACGTGGAAGGACCGCGTTAGGAACTCCCGCATTCGCGGCAGCCTTCATGTCCGTGACATTGCAGATAAATTGCAGGAGTGTCGGCTCCGTTGGTACGGCCATGTTGTACGGCAACCGGATGCTTACGTGGGAAACAAATGTCTGGTCATACCGTCTCCGCCGGGCCCCGGCAGGAGGGGTAGACCCAAAAAGTCCTGGATTGACGTCGTAAAGGGTGATATGCGTACCAATGGACTCACTACCAGGGATGCTGAAGATCGCGCGAAGTGGAGTAGAAAAAGTCGGAAAGCGGACCTCGGGCACCGAAACGAAAGTTTGGATTGTAACCGGGACGTAACGCTGGGATGATGATGACTCAAAATATTTTTCATTTATATATTACAAAATTAATTAGGAGAAAGTGACTGTTTTAATTAATTATCCTATATATGTATATAATAAACTTTTGGTTATAAAAAATCTGATCAGACTTACAATGAAAACTTTATTCTTCGCCAAAATACATAGCAAATTAAGAGTTCGTAGAAAGTGAAGAAATAAAAGAAACTTATAAATTTGAATTGCACACGCTTATTACGTTACTATTACAAGAATATGCACAATTCTTTTAATTTTCACAATTACACTACTCAGCACTGCGGGAGCGTACTGTGCGAATGCTAAAACATAAAACTACTTTGCGTTTTGGAATTACAATTTTGTTATTGAAATGTACATCCGGCGAGACAAGTTTCGATTTCTTGAGCTGTTTGTCCGTCGGGTGCACTCATGAAAAATATATGATACATAATAATGAAGAATTAAATTGGCAATAAATGAAAAAACGGTAATTACATGAAAGATTATGACAATCAGTCATAAGCAAATAAATTATAAACTTAACAAATAAATGAATAGTGTCTACAAAAGTCAATATTCTTACCTTTCTGGATACCATAACTAGCCACGTCATGATCATCTGTGTTGTCAGTGCCTAAGTGACAGTCGTGTCTGTGTATTCCATCCATACGGAGGACAAAATATTTGCAAATAGATCTTGTCGTATGTCTGGAAATTATATGTTTGTACGAAGCCCAATATGCGAGCAATTTACAGTATATCCGATGTTAGTGGCCCCGTAAAAGTCGGCGACCCGGCAGAAGTGTCACCCTGCACACCCAAAACGACAAGAAACCAATAAAATAGCCGCTTGAGGATATGTTTTTACAACGAGGATATATTTTTAGATTGACAACGAAATTTCGTGTTCTACTTTGAATGTGAAACGAGAAAAATAATTTAAATAAAAAGGATGACAGACTTTTCCCCAAAAAGGAGTTAACGTCAGGCAGGCGGCCGGTTGTAAAAACTAAGCCACAACTATTATACAACATCTAACATTTTGTGCGGACCCCATATAATAATAAGGGCAGGAGGAGGAAGAAGAAGAAGCCCAGCGAAACGAGTTTTTTTTATTATTGAGGAACAGTAGACAGGCTGGCAGTCCGCTTAATAGTAAGCAGTTACCGTCGCCTTTGGACGTTTGCGATGTTAGGGGCACCGCGAACACGCTGCTGTACCATAGGGTTACAGGTACCTGTGCCACTAATTCCGGAACACAACACAAGGATATTATGGCTTTTAGACCAAAGATGATTGGCATCCAGACGAGTTTGAGGCCCTTACCACGTAGCTAGGGTGGTTTTGTCGCCTTTTACTATAGGCCAATCCTGTTAGGTTATTGTCACTCCGCCCCTGCACGGTGAAAAAGGAGTTTTCACCTATTGCTTGAATAATTATTAAAAAAAAACTTAATAACTCAACTGACGATAGTACCACAATAGACTTATGCACTGTTCTCAAAACTACACTGTCGATATGAAATATAACATTAACATGTTAAAACATGCCATTAACCGTGTCCCATCGATGCTTGTATGCTAATGGCACTTTGTTCGACAACAAACGTTTTCAAATGCGAACGCAGCCTGTGTGAACTACGTACGAAGTATGCAATGCCTTATAATGTATGCTCTTTCATCGAAGACGGATTGGTTAGTTATTTCCTTTGAAATTATTGGCGCGACTATGTTACCTTTTTTTCTCCATGCAAGGGCGAAGTAACAATACTAACCTCTCCGGCCGGGGTGGGCCTGTCGTGTAAGGCGATAAAACAACCTAGCTTCGTGGTAGGGCCATAAACCCGTCTTGATGAAAACCATCCTTGGTCTATAAGTATGCCGTCATAATAACCTTGTGTTCCGGCATTATTGACCCAGATTCTTGTACCCCTATTGGATAGTAGCGTGTTCGCGGTGCCCCTAGGATCGTATATATTTGTAGGCTACGGTAACTGCTTACTACTTAATGGACCGCCAACATGTCTGCTGTACCTCAGTAATAAAAAAATTAAAAAACTAATCAGATTTAATTAACTTATTATTCTTTTTCATACCGTTTCATATTGGCGGTTTACTCAAGTTTGTATTTCAGGACTTGATCTGAGAATTACCAGAGGCGTCTTCAATGTGTTTACATATAATAATACATCGGTGCTCTACCATGACATTTTCTTGTGCTATTTTTATTTGCTCCATTTGGGGAATTGTGTCCTCAATCCTGAAAGAAAAACCAAATGGTGCCCTTCCATCGTATTCCTGTTTCTGACTGGTAAAGCACCATAAATTTAATTAAAAAATAATTATATTACCAACACCATAAGATAACTCATAATATCAAATAAAAATGTCTCTACTAACATTAATTATTATCGTTTTCCATTAATATTCTGGAACTACTTGTGTTGTTAGATTTCTCATAAATCATTTCCCAGGCAAAGCAGTTAAGTAAAGCTACTTTCACTGAAATTCGGAAAACTGTCGATGACTCTTATATTCTCAGCCATCGTTGTCCTATACGCAATGACTTGCACTCATTTATTGCTAGATTAAGTAGAACAGAAAGTCAAGCGAATTTCATGCCATGAAATTACTTGTTCTAATTATTACGATGCCACCAATTATGAAAGATTAATGGAATGCACAAATAGATCATCAACGCCTATGGATAGACGAGGCTAACTGAGCGTTTGCAGGTAATACATTACCTAGTCAGGTCATAAATTCTGTCACATGTTTAATGTAAAATAATTGTAACAAGTTTATTAATTATGTAACCATTCATATACCAAAATGAACCTAACAAAACATAGATTCTTATGACATTAAAGTTTATTCAAAATGACCTCCGTGATTTTGAATACAAGCCTTCAATCTGCGCGGCCAGTCGTCTATCGCAGCACGAACGAGGTCCATGTCAATATCGGCGGCTGCCTTAATCAAGGATGTCTTGAGTGACTCCAAATTGGGATGAGGCTTTGAGCACGCCTTTTCCTCCAAGTGTTGCCATATCTTGTAATGTAACGGATTCAAATCTGGACTGGAGGAGGGCCAGTCTTCGTGCCGGATGAAGTCGATTTCACGCGCCGCCAGCCAGTCTTGTGTGCTCTTCGCTCTATGAGCTGGCGCCGAATCTTGTTGGAATACCCAGTGCCTGTTATTGAACATGGTATGAGAAACAGGTTCCACAAGGTTCGTCAGGACTGTATTTTGATACACAACAGCATTCGTTTTTACACCTTTCTCACAAAAATGTACCTCTGTTAAGCCCCAATAAGAAACTCCCAACCATACCATGAGCGAGGATGGAAAATGACCTCGTTGGACACGCGGAATACGGTTGCTCGCTTCTTCACTACTGTGTGCGTACACCTTATCATTTTGTTTGTTGTAGCTCTCTTCTACGGTAAACATTTTTTCATCCGAAAAAAGAATTTCCCGATATTTTTTTCCCGCGTACCGCTTCAACAAAGCACGGCATCTCTTCAGTCTCAGGTCCATTAGACGAGCATTCAAACGATGTCCTGTTTTTCTTCGATATGCCCGAAGCCCTAAGTCTTCATTTAACACCCTTTTCACCGTGGTTCTGCTTAACCCCATCTGAAGGGCCAACAGTTTCTGCTTACGTTTGGGAATTCTTTGAATTCGTGCCTTCACAGCTTTTATCACTGCTGGAGTCCTAACAGACCGAGGGCGACCACTTCTTGACCTGTCATCTACACTAGAGTCTTCATTGTATCGTTTGATGGTACGATAAACGAATCTTTTGGTAATATTCAAATTTTTCAGTATGTTAAAAATTTGAATTGGCGCGTAACCGCAACGATGCAACGCAATAACTGCAACACGATCTTCTTTAAGCGTCCACTCCATATTTAAAAATGAGTAAAATTCTAAAAGTTATACATTTTTATTTTCATGAACAATTCGAAATTCTAATTCAATAAACTTTTTTGTGGCCAGCATTCTAAAAGAAAAGTTTTTACTGTGTGACAATACTTATGACCTGACTATGTATATATATTTTATATCATAAATGTAGTACATGCAAAGACTTTAATGGATTACTTTTATCGTTTGTTCACATATAGCAAAGGAAACATTATCGTCCGTGCAGGAAGGGAGTAAAAATACTAACCCCTGTTGGTGGAGTCGGCTTGTGGTAAAAGACGACAAAATAACCCTAACTAGGTGGCAGGACTCCAAGCCCGTCTGGATGGCAACCATTTCTGCTTTTTAAATCATCATCCTTGTGTTAAATCCCGGTTGCGGCCCAAACTCTCGCTTCGGCGCCCGGGGTCCGCTTTCCGACTTTTTCTTCTCCTTTTTAAACATGTCGCCATAATAACCCCTGAGATACCCCTGGCACCGTTAACATTAATAGGCGACGGTAACTGTTTGCTATTAAGTGGGCCGTCGACTGCTGTCCCATACATACATACATATAATCACGCCTCTTTCCCGTAGGGGTAGGCAGAGACCACTTCTTTTCACTTGCTACGATCCTTACATACTTGTTTCGCTTCGTCCACTTTCATTATTCCCTTCATACATGCCCTTCGGTTTAGGGTACTCTTGACCTGGCCTTTTTTCAAGACGTCCCTGATCTGGTCTTGAAACGTCCGCCTAGGTCTACCTACCCCTTCCAACACTTCCATTCACACTCGCCTTATACACTTTTTTCGTCAATTGTTCTTCATTCATTCTCTCGACATGGCCAAACCATCTTAGCATACCTTTCTCAATTTTCGTCACTACATCTTCTTTCAGACCACAATGTTTCCTTATCTCACTATTTCTTATCCTGTCACTCAGTTTGACTTCTATCATACTTCTTAAGGCTCTCATCTTAAGTGCATTTATTCTGCTTTCATGTTTCTTCTGCCATACCCAACTTTCACTTCCGTATATGAGTGTCAGAACCAACACCCCCTCATACACAGCCAGCCGAGCCTTGTTAGACACCTTCCGACTGTTCATAAAGGAGTGCAAAGCTCCATTCACCATATTTCCTGCATTCACTCTTCTTTCAATATCACTCTCACTGTCCCACAGCATTAAAAAAGGGAAAAGCACTATTCGATTTATTTTACTTTCTTCTGTAAATACCATAGTATATATTCTTTCGTATCTCTTCAAGAAAGAGAAATGATTACTGAAGGCTAAACAGTCGACTATACTCAACAACCTTGATCTAGGAAGAGAAAAATACGCATGCAACCGAAAGGAATCGCTCAGATGAAGAAGCTAAAAAGTATTTTAATTTATATTAAGCCCGCTTAAAATGATCGACATACGTGTGCCTTGCATTGTATGAGAACAATGTTTTGAAAGCTACTTCTATTTTCATGTTTTCTGTTTATCGAACATTGCCGACATTTAAGACAATTTGAATGAAGCCAAAATACAGATTTCAGGTCATTTCATTTCCGTTATTAAAGTTGTTTGCTTCGTGTTTAAATTCATTTTGTTATTTGGTCTAACTCGTAATAGTTTTCATAAGAATGTCATTTCTAGAAAATGTCAAAAGGTGGCGTTTGAGTAGTCCCAATTTAAACTGAAAAATGACTCTTCCTGACATCTATCGGCGAATAATAATACTATTTTTTTTAATTACTTTAACGACACAACAACACTAAAGCTATTCCAGCAGATGGCGTTGTTAAGTAACACGAAGTCAATGAGTGTTTGCTTTGAGGTTAGACTAAGAAAATCAATTGTTAATTTCCAAAAAAAAAAAAATACCGAGCAAAGCTCGGTAATCCGGATATTAATATATTATTTATTCATTTACAAAAGTAGATAAGTAGCATATCAGTTACCTAGTACCCGTAAGCAGCAGCTTACTAAGGGACCAGATGACGTTATGTAAATTGTCATAGTATATTTTTTTTCTATCTCAGTGGTCGGCAACCTTGTCATCCAAAAGAGCCAAATATAGATAATTCAGAGTTGAAATTTATTTAAAGAATTTTTTTTACATATGGTTTGTTTTAGTAGGACACATTATTACGGAAATATTTATTGATAATAAGTCTACCTATGCCTAGACTAAGTATTTCGTAGTGCTTTATCTCATTTCATTTTTGTCGTACACACAGCTTTTGCATCTCCACAGTATTTGTCTTTCTTGTCTAGCTAAAAGAAATATCCGACTATAAACCAGCTTAAGTTTATCTATCATTTACAATATACAATGTTACAAAGTGATTCATCAGTTTTACATGTCGTGAAACTATAAGTAAATCATGAGAGTCCACCGAGGCACAAACAGAGCGCGCGCGACATTCGTTTGAACTGCGCTGCATTAAAGTTATCGGTCACGGAAGTAAGCCGGTGCCGTGACAATAAAGGGGTAGGTAGAATTTTGAATATTTAAACAGTCATTTACTTTGGTGGAACGGTGTATAAAAAGTAAAAATGCTTCGATTATGGCCCGATGCGATCGTTCGCCCGTATTTTACGTGGCTTCCGTTATAAATTAAATGTCGATAGAACGCGAACTGAGCTGTTTTTCTCTAAATGATTTATTGTTATTTGTTCAGTGAAAGTTTATTACCTGTCAATATTTTAATATTTCTTTTAAATGTTTAAAATTAACGATATAAATATATATTATAAAGACATGTATCCGACATTTAAGACATTGAATGAAGCCATATGTTGAAATACTGATTTCAGTAAGACATTTCGGTTATTATAGTTGTTTGCTTCGTATTTAAATTCATTTTGTTATTTGGTCTAACTCCTTAATAGTTTTCATAAGAATATCTAAAGATATTACCTATAACTTGTTCAAGGGTTTATAATTTCTACATGTCAGTGGGAAACTGTCCTGACATTGATACTACATATATTTATTATATACGCAGTAGTATATACGCAGTATTGAAAATGTATACAACAGAGATAAAGCAGCTACTGTAACGTATTTAATTACATCATCATCATTTCAGTCTATAGCTGTGCATTGCTGAACATAGGCCTCTCCATACACTATTTTAAACCCTATCCACTAGGATAACTTTACACACAATTAATTATAATTTATAGACGTAGTAGACATTCAACTTGTGCCTGATAGTTACGGGTTTCATTTTCTGTATAGTAGCGAAATGTATGGATTGGATGCGAGGAAAAACTATTTTTGCGACCATGTTCAAAAAAGGGCGCGGCGGTTCTCGCGCCCAGCATGGCCTCTGTATATCCTCCTAGCTATGGTGAGAGCCACACTCGGCTGCCTCCCTACACCACTGGTAAACGAGTGCTTTAATAGTGGCCCCGAGGCCCCATGTTCATGCCAGCACGGACGCCTCGAAGGACACCGTGCGGTATCTCCTAATAGCCATGATGGCTGAAACGCGCTGAGGCCTGTAAAGCAATGCAGTTGTCTTGGCTGCCAAGCGATCTGCCCATCAGTCTAATTCCTTAAAATATATCTGTATTGTTGGTATATTTTAATAATTCAAACGCTGTTTAGAAGTCTTGGTGTTTATTCTATTATTATTTTAATATTTGTTACATTTTTAGTATTAATATTACTTCAAAATACGTCTGCTCCTTTAATCCAACAGAGAGATGTGTCAGATGTCAAAACTGTTGACTTATAAAACTTACAAATACCGTTCCTTTACTACGAGTACATGTGTAATTTCATATTTCCTGTTTAATATTAATACTTTTTAATTTAATCTTTACTCATTTGTTACTTTTTTATGTGGCTCCAATGCGCTCCAGTTTTGGCACTGATTTGCCAATGTCAAAGTATTTTATACAATATTACGATTAGAAAAGGCAGGTGGCGAAAGAGCTTAATAAAGCAAAGATCAGAAAATAATTTTGACGGTAATTTTAACTAGTTAACTGCAAACCAAGATAAAATGATTGTTTAAAAGTGAAATATTATATAATAATTTAAAAATGGAATGATACAATTTTATTCGAACATTTACAGATAGATACATCTATCAGCATATTATTTTAAATAACTATATTTACTATAAACACTAAACACTAATATTATTTAAACTTAAAAATTTACTTATAACATTAAGAAACTGACTATCAATGATAGTTAATAAAAGATTTACATTGATGGGACACGGGATGTAGTTGGGAAGGATATCATATAAGTAAGGGAGTAGAAATTCATTTATTACTTCATTTTGAGACAAGTAACGTAATCCGTAAAACATTCAAACGTTACGGATGACGTTACTTGTCTCAAAAAAGGTTTTAAAAAAAGATGACATGCTTAAAATACTAAAAACGTTGAACAAAAACCATGAAAACATAAGAAAATATGGAATAATTTCCATAGGCCGGTAGTACTGATCATATAGGAGACAAATCTTATTAATTTTTATCTTCAAATATCGGTAAAAAACGAAATAGTTCTCCAAACTCAAGTATGCTGCAGGAAGCCACACTCCGTTTGTATCTAGTTTAATGCTAATCGAATAATAATATGAAATACAATATTTTCTTTTTCAATAAAATGATACATTTTCCCGTATCTTTAGTAGATGTAGTTTACAACTCATTAAAATCATAGTTCGTGAGCGGACTCGCTTGCGACCCTTTAATCGATCACAACTTATTTGTCATTTTTTTATGCTTTTTACTGGATTCATATTCGGAATGGTAATTTTACAGTTTTGAGCACGTCAATCTATTAATGCGACGACCTTTTTCTTTCGTTTCGTTTCGTGACTCGTTCTTCCTTTGTTTACGAATTAGTATTGTTTGTGATATTCTTTATTTGGAATTGCCAACGGTTTTTAATCGGAAAATAAATTAAGTTCGGAAGACGTTGAATATTTAGATCACTTTAGGTACATTTTATATCAGTCTTGTCAAATGCGGTTTGAAATCGGTACCAACGACAAATGCGAAATGAAATTTATTAATAAAAAAGAAAAGAACATTTATTTAGAACAAATCAGAGAATTTAAAACAAAATTTATCCGTGCAGGGGCGCAGAAAGAATGCTAATCTCTGCGGCCGCTGTCGGCCTGTCGTAAAAGGCGACAAAACAACCTACCCTAGCTACGTGGTAGGGCCTCAAGCCCGTCTGGATGGCGTCCACCTTTGGTCTTAAATATGCCGCCATAATAACCTTGTGTTGTGTTCCGACATTAGTGACCCAAGTTCCTATACCCTTATGGGACAGCAGCGTGTTCGCGATGCCACTGACGTTGCAAACACCCATAGGCGATGGCAACTGCTAAATTCTAAGCGGGTAGTCAGCCTGTCTGCTGTCTTACAGCAATAAAAAAAAATCAAACAAACCCTTGGATACAAAAATCATCTTTGTTCTAAACTGAATCCAGGCTCAGCGTGCTATTATCAGACTAAGATTTAGCAGATAAATTTATAGATATCTATATATAAAATATATACAAATAAATAAAATTGGAGTGTCTGTTTGTAATATTAAAATAACCGCTGTTTACTAAGTGCATTTGGATGTATACACGGTACATAATATGTTATATTATATATTATACCAAAACAACATTTTTTACAATTTTGGCTGGAATGGCTGAACCGATTTTGACGAGACTCACTGGCAGATAGCTGATGTAACAAGGAGTAACTTAGGCTACTTTTATTTAAAAAAAATAGTTTTAGTTAAAAATTATCAGTTTCAGAATTTTTAAAATCCAATTTAAGTTGACCTCAGATTTATATCATCAATCATTTGAAATAGGGTTTAGCATACGCTGGACTTTGTAGGTTCAAACGCACGTATTCCGGAGGCGCATGGCGTAACAGTTGCATTCGATAACACTTTTTGCATATTTCATCTATACTACTATTATAAAGAGGAAAGATTTGATTGTTTGTTTGTTTGTTTGTTTGTTTGTTTGCTTTGAATAGGCTCCGAAACTACTGATCCGATTTAAAAAATTCTTTCATTGTTGGGAAGCTACACTATCCCCGGGTGACATAGGCTATATTATATTTTCAAAAAAATTAGGGATCCTTACTAAAACTCCAATAATGTAACCCAAAGTGTAAAAAAATTACCTAAAATATTATTTAAATCGCGTGCGTTGCGAAAACTATTGATGATAGAATAAAATAATGTACTACAACTTTGCAGAACACATCATTATTTACAAAAAGTGTCGCGACAGCATATGTCTAACTATTATAGTTATGCCACAATAAGTGTTTTTTTTATTTTAAAAATTTAATTGAAATGCCGCCCCTAGAAAAGGCTCTTTATTTGGATCTTGGTATTAATCCTTATCAAAATAAATTACATCATATTCAAAACTGTTTCAATACCTTTGTATAACTTTTTGAATTATTCAATTCGGATATTCCATTCGAAAGATATCACGAGTTTAAAAATGTAAGTATTAGAAAAACTGTTCGGCTAGCTAGGCAGCACCTTATGCAATGTAGGCGTGCGTCACTGAGGTTTTTACAAAAACTAGAATACTTATTAAAAAATAACGAAAAATAAATAAAAAGTAATAATAACAAAAAAAATCATTAAAATAAAAGCTCATAGAAATAATAATATTCAAACTTTCTTTATAATTTTATTTTTTTAGTAACCTGACGCAAATAGAAGGGTTTGCCCTCAGGGGCGCTCCTCTGTCCGAGGAGTGCACGGGTGTGCGTACCCGAGGTGCCCGAGCATCCGTCGCTTCACTCCCCTCTCCGTTCGATGCGACAGAGTCCTACCTTTCTTTCCGTCTACCTCTTACATCCTTTCCAACTTAGCTCTCTGTTCGTGGCGTGGTCCCCGGTGGGATGATTGCGAATACTGATTGGGGTCTCGGGTTCTACCCTGGGACCTGATTTGGTAGTCGAAACCATGCCTATTTCGACTGCGCCTGTACAGAGTGTTCCCGGGGCGGGAATTGCATCCTCGCTGTCGGTTGGTCTTGCTGGGCCGGCTACGACGTCAGGCGACTCTGCTTTTTCTGGAGTGTCGTCTGGTAGTCGTACCCACGCCTGACTAGCACGCGACGGGGATGCGAGTCCCGTCCGGAATTGGCCGCGGACCTGTCACTCCCGGCCCTGGTTCTGTCCATGGTCGGGGGCGATCCTGGATGGACGGCCGTCGCCTCCTTTTGCGAGGCAGTAGTGTCTGCAAGGGAGGCGGCGGAACGGGAGCGGGAGTCCGCCACCGCACTCCCCTCCCGCCAACGTAGGCCGCGTCTTCGGCGCCGGAGGGCGGGCAACGATCTCCGGCCGACGTAGAAAACGGCCGCGGGCGGCCCCTCGGGGGAGGATCCGCCGCCCGCACTATTGCCGCGAGGGAGAAGGCCGCGTGCTGTTCCACAGCCCCCCTCAACTCCTAGAGTTGTTACAAGAGAGCGCCGGGGGGACGAAACCCTGACCCCCTGGCGCCAGCACTTTAGAAGGGGCCCGCTTTAAGACAAAGCGTGGGCCGGCGCCGGCCCGGGCCACGAGATCGGCAAGCCATATATCCGTGGGCCCGGGCGTAGACGATAGGAAAACAGCGGGGTTTTTTTAGTGGGTCAAACATCTTTTCCGGAGTCCCTTATATCCCTCGGTCCCCCCGGGCCGGGATAACCCGTCAAGAGAGGTTTTTCCCCGAGACCGAAAAAAAATAGAAGGGTTTAATTTTTATTTTTTTGTTAAATACCCGTGCGAAGCTGGGACGGGCTGCTAGTTTATTTATATTTTAGGATTTACAGGGTTTGTAATCCAAAATAAACCATAAGATATATCAAAAAAATGCTGCCCAAAGTCACTATTCCACGCGGACGGAGTCGCGGGCACAGCTAGTATACATATATATATATATATATATATATATATATATATATATATATATATATATATATATAAACTTCAACCGGTAAACGTATTTATACTAACCCAAGTCATACAATTTTTTTAAATAAAAATAGCGCCATCTAACATAATAAAATGGAAACTTTTTAAATATTGTAATTACTCTCGTCTTTATATTTGTTAGAATTTTTTTAAAACATACATTTTTCATTGCGATTAATTAATACATTTAATTTAGTCATACCCTTATTAATAAAATATTGTTAAATTATCATTAAAAGAGTAACATTTAAAAGCGCCATCTATGTTTTTCTTTATAAAATACTTAGTCACACAACATACAAAAAATGTGCAGCTATTACTAGTACTGCCATCTATTGATTATGATAAAAAGTATTTCCTGTAGTATCGTTTGAACAACTTTTGTTACTTTTTACTAGATTTTACTAAAATCGAATCGTTACGAAACGGTCAGGTTCTATCTATTATATGTAGATCTATCTAGATTATTTTCTTTATATGTATAAAATAATTGTATAAGAACTAAACTTAAGGTCGTTCTTTAAAATTTCCATAAAATTATGTAATTGAAAACTTATGTAAAACAAGAAATAAAATTTTTAAATAAAATTTAGAACCAGTAACAGTTTAGTAGTAATAATAATTAATAAAATAAGTAACAATTAAGACATTTTGTAATTTACCCTTTTTAAAGTTCTTGCTCGAAGTGAAAGTCGCAAAGTCGCATTCTTTTTCTGAACTGTGACTTAACTACCGAAGTAGTCAAATTATTCCGCATAGCATTTGCTGCGTTTATAATTCTTGATTGCGGATGACACAGGTGAGACGTCGTAAACTAGGGATTTCATGTGACCCCAGATATAGAAATCAACCGGCGTTAAGTCCGGACTCGTCGCAGGTCACGGAATGGGTCCTTCTCGCCTTATCCAACGATTAGGAAAATGGCTATCGAGCCATCGCCTAACATTGACACCAAAATGTGCAGGGCATCCGTCTTGTTGGTATATCATGTTTTGCCTTGTGCCAAGGCACATCTTTGAAGAGGTCAGACATTTCATTTGTCAAAAAATTTTCGTAAGCATTAAATTGCTCGGTAAGAAATGTGGTCCGATTAAATTGTAGTCAATTATTCCCATCTACACATTGACCGAAAAACGGCGTTTCGACCCTTTTGGCTTTTTTTTTATTAGAATTTTTGTGCACCTTCTCACTCCAATAATGTTCGTTGTGGTAGTTAGTAATCCCATCTTGATCGAATTTTGATTTGTCGGTCCTTAGGATTTTTTTTTCAAAAAAGATGCGTCTTCTAAATCCTCATTTAACATGAATGTACAGAAAGCAACTCTCCTTTCAGGGTCCTCTTCGTGAATAACTTGCACAGGAGTATAATGCTAAAGTTAGAATCCTGCATTATGCACTGTAGACCACGCTTTCTACTTGTGTTACAGAGAGTCGTGTGGCAACGGTGTTTGTCGAAATGGTTGGTTCATCGATAAATTCTTGCAGAATATCCTTTTCGTAATTAACAACATGGTCTGGGGGGTCTTCCAACATTAATTTGCAAGATATTCAAACAGCTATTTTAAGTTTCATTCAAATACGAATTTCCGGCTGCTTCCTTTGTGATTATTTTTTTTAGTGTCTTTGATATAAGTTCCTAGTAGTCATGCATTGTTAGAGAGCTAAGAAAACGGTTATGTTTTTAAAATAATCTACTAGCCAAGTTTCATAACTTTTTTTTTGTTTTAAGGCAAGGCAAGCTAAAAAAAACATGATAAGTCAAAAATTGTTCACTTTTGCATAGTGCATATAGGGGTTGAAATTATCGCAAATAGTCACCTCTATCACCTCCTAATGGGAATACGTCGAATTAACAATAAGCCTCTATCTATAGAAAAGAAAAATAGGCTTCATTTGACGCACCATCACAACAAAACTACTGAACACATTGGGATAACATTGCGACTAGCTAAAGTGGATTTTTTTAGATGGTTCTAAGCTACTTACTTTTTGGACTCCATTGACCAATTCAAATTTTTTTTGGATTCACCTTTCTGTTATTTGGATTCTTTTTTCTGTTATTTGCCTAGCATATAATAATACAATGTACTGCACAGATCTCGCAATAATTACACGTATTATAGAGTAAGTTACGCCTTCCATAAAATACAAAGCGGAATAAGTAAAGCGTTGCTTTTGAGAATTCATGATTCCAGATTCATTTTATTATTAAAATAAAAAGCATCGGTTACAAACAACCCCTTCGAGCACCCCAAAACAAATTAAGTAAAGCTTCTATTGTCAGCTCAAAATCGACAATTTGGCATATCAATGGCACCGACCTATGTATTAATTACAAAAGCCCCTTCAGCACAATCAACGTAGGTACACAAAATATAACCTTATGAGTATAGATATGAGGTATATATTGAAACATATTTTCTAAATGCATTAGCATTTGAAAGGATTATATGTGCGAATCACAATTTCAACCGTATCTTATAGTACAGTGAAGATATAATAGTATGGCAGGAAAATTTAGATTAGGGTGTGAATTAAGATATCGCAAAAGGGTCGTCCCAAAGGAAATGTCACACTGAAAGCGCTTAGTGTCAACCTCATATGTTTTTGAAGTTGCATGTAGAATGGGTGTATGCTATTTATTTTGAATGACAAAGGAGGGCGTTGTCGTTTGTGCGTTTTGTTGTGATCTCCATGTTTGGACGGAGATTGACCCTTGTTTAAGAGCTGTCAAATTTGTTCGAAATTATGTTAAGTGCCTTCTAAATAAATGATTAAGGATGCAGCAGCTTGTTTACTTAACTCTCAGTGAGTTTTATCTCTTTCCTCGCCTCAAAGAACACCTTTCCACCACCGGGGCAAGAAATTTAAAGACGATAGCGAATGGCTGCTGTCGACGGGTTTTGTATGGTCAGGTTATGGAATTCTGGATTTATAAAAAGTTGGACTAAATAAAAAAAATTTTAGGTTCTCAAGTCACATATAAATACTCAGAAATTTCCTACCGATTGCCACTAAAGTTAGGCTTGCAGAATCTTTGCTCATGCCCATTTTGGATTATGCCGATGCCAGCTATCTAGATATAACGCAAGAACAACTTAATAAACTTGAGCGCCTCCAAAATCTTTGTATCAGGTTCATATTTGGTTTGCGTAAATATGACCATGTTTCAGAATTTCGTACAAAACTCAAGTGGTTACCTATCCATCTTCGCCGGAAAACTCATATCCTTTCACTCGTTTACAAATTTATCTTTTATCCAAACGCCCCTATTTACCTCAGGAATCAATTCGAGTTTCTTAACTCGTCTGGCCTCCGAAATTTGCGTACATCTACTGAACTATCGCTTAAAACTCCTGTTCATACTTCTTCTTTTTATAATAACTCCTTCATTGTTCATGCTATCAAACTCTGGAATGCACTGCCTATTGCTATAAGACAAGCTAAGTCACTACCAACTTTTAAAAAATTGGTTAAAAATCACTACCTATCTTTAGTGTAACAACAAAACATATATTTATTTATGTATTCTACAAATATAGATATTTAAGTATGTTTATCTATTTATTTATTATATTTTATATATATTATTGAATTTTATGTATATTATCTATTTATTATGTAAATAAAATATAATTATTATTTATTACCATACCTCCCTTCCACATCAATGTAACACCAATAATGTTCTATAGCCCGGGTTGCCTGGAAGAGATCGCTCTGTAGCGATAAGGCCGCCCATTGTAAGTCAAGTACTCATTGATTGTGTAAATAAGTTTCATTGTGTTTATATAATTGGTTTACAATAAAGTGTTATCTATCTATCTATCTATAAAATTCAGCTTTTATACTATAACGAAAGTATAATTATAATTTATTAAAGTTTAGGGTGTCTGGCAGGGGGTTGCAACTGTATTAAGTGTACCAGCAATGGATGAAGTGATTTCTAATGTTATTCCGAAGAAAATATAAAAAATTGATAATTATAACTAATTTGATGTATTATTATTTTATACACCTTTTTACTACCTGTTACCTGCCCGAGTAACCACAATTCAAACTCCATACTCGCTGATTGTTCTTAACTGTGTTGGGGACATGCGCAGAGAAACTTTCAGCTTTTATAAAATAACGACTCTGGCCGTCGCGTCGTGGGCTCTTGGACTATAATAAAAAATATAAAGTGAAAAAAGGACGTAAAAGATAGGAAACTCTTGGAAACAGAAAGCATGTGTTATGACAATATTTTATTTTATAACATACAGTGCAGTCCTGTAAATAAATAAAGGTAGTGAAGAATCCAGCAAGGGCCAATACAATTACTAGTTTATTCCTTTAATTCCTTATATATACTGAAGCAGATTTATTTTGTTTCTTAAATAAACTAATTCAAATAACTTTGTAAATTTCAGATATCAAACGCTGAAACATTTGAACGGCTTGAGGCCTCGTTCGTATAGATTAACTGAAATGTTTGTCTTGCATATGTTGAGGATTTAAACCGATTTTTTTTGGCGATCCCTCTATTGTACAATATTCACAGCAAACCTGTTCATGATACTGCGGCGTTCAGGGTAGGGACTATATATATAAGTGATTTAATTTGTATTTACAAGAAAGAAAAATAATTTGTCAAAGACATTCACGAAAAAAATACAACAGACAAAAGATAGAGAACATATTTATAAGCATGTACAAATAAGCATGTCGGTATCAGCAGGCCAGCTGTTCGACGACCAGGCACTAAGCGATAGAAGAATAACGGGATTTTTAGTGGGTAGTCTCACACAGACCTACATTCTCCCCGCTTCCCCCACTGTCGGGGGACTCGTAAATAAGTTTTTGTCGAAGAAAAAAAGCATGTACATTGTATAGTGAAAATGGCAGTTATAGTAACAAGCACTAAACTGGACCGATCTCAGCATAATGTTGATATTTATATAAAATAATTATTAAAATATATAAAATAAATAAATATATAAAATTCTTCTTCCAAAATTTGCAAAGTCATTGAGATTTTATAAGCCAACATTATTTAACTAACATCAATATGGACTTGTTAAGATCTTCATCATTAAAAATACCTTTTAAAATTTAAATTAATAGCACAAATGAAATAAACGTTTAAATGAATATCTTAAGTGCGGGTTACGCAGGAAATTGATTCGTCTGCCAGCCACTACACGTCAGTCACAGTTCTAGAGGCTTGTTGAGATTAAGTGGTTATTAAGCAAACGACAATGTGCCGCGAATTTAAATTGATAACAATTTTCCGTTTAATGTACTGAGCAGCCCTAAAAAAGAAATCCGAATGTATTTTTATTGCTATGGAACAGCATACAGTTGCCATCGCCTATGGATGTTTGCAACGCTAGGGGCACCGAGAACACGCTACTATTCTATAGGGGCACAGGAACCTGGATCACTAATGCCGGAACACAACACAAGATTATTATGGCGGCATACTTATAGATCAAGAGTGGTTGCCATCCAGACGGGCTTGGGCCCTACCACGTAGCTAGGGTTGTTTTATCGCCTTTTACAACAGGCCGACTCCGGCCGCGGAGAGTATACTTATCCCGCGCCTGCATAGAAAAAAAATTGTAAAATGGCGTTGTGTGAATGATAACACAAATTCCCTGATAGACTTTAGCTATTGTGATCACCACTGATCATGTTTATAGCATGAATTATTTCAGTAACATTGCAACATAAATCTCTAATTTATTTTCTTATATTTACACGTTTTTTATGTTTAAATCGTTTTTAAATATTTTTTTCAAATTAATCGGAATTTTGAACCCGGATGTGTGACAACGAAATTTTTTCAATTATAGATAAAATAAAAATATTCGCGTTGAAAGTTTGCTAACGAATCGCGATGCTTCGGCGTTAATGGTGGTTGGAGTCCGGTTTAGTTTTTAAAAGTTTAATCCTCACTAGAACCCCGTCCGTTTTTTAATAGGATCCTTAGAATACTAAAATTTTTGGTTCACCCCTACCCCTTTACCTTCCAATAAAAGTAACACCAGCGTTAACGCAATAATAAAAGCAAATAATATTCATGTTTTAATTAATTGGCTGTGTAGTTTCGGCTAACGAGATAAAGGACATCCTATATAAGGTTCCTTAGCTGCCTCACAGAGGAAAATCCCTATCCCTTTTTTTATTGCTGTAGGACAGCAGACAGGCTGACGGCCCGCTTAGAATTTAGCAGTTACCGTCGCCTAAGGCTGTTTGCAATGCCAGTGGTACCGCGAACACGCTGCTGTCCTATAAGGGTACAGAAACTTGGGTCATTAATGCCGGAACACAACACAATGTTACTATGGCGGCAGACTTAAGACCAAAGGTGGTCGCCATCCAGATGGCTTGAGGCCCTACCACGTAGCTAGGGTTATTTTGTCGCCTTTTACGACAGGCCGACCCCGGCCGCAGAGGTTAGTAATCTTTCTCCGCCCCTGCACGGATAATATGTATGTATATATTGTAGTGCCTCTTTAATCAAGGAAAGATAGTGACCCGGAATATTAATGCAAGAGTACGCGTATCCCTGAAATGTAATCTTCAATGCTAAGATTATAATGCTTAAAAAAAATAAGAATGCTCGTTTTTTTAATCGCAAATAATGATTTATTTCAACTCTTTAAGGGAATCATGTGTATCATTGCTATATGTATGAACACAAACTTGACATCAATGCTGTCAACATAGTATCCATATCCATAGTATTTTATTGTGTCCACATAAAGGATTGATTACAAATCCTCATGCTTTGACAATTTCCTCTACAAATGCACGATTGTCGTCCACAATGGCAGACACGAGGACAAAGATTTGCTCGAGTAGTTTTTTCCTCGAAATGTAATGTAATGAGTTTAATCCCAAAATCCCTTCGGGCAAGTGAAGGTGGGCCAATTATTTGTAGGGTTGATGCTCGGGACGGATTGTCATTTTGAAGAAACGCTAAAAAAAATGAGTATACTATATAATAATGAATATATATATATATATATATATATATATATATATATATATATATATATATATATATATATATATATATATATATATATATATATATATATATATATATATATATATATATATATATAGGCAAACGTAGCGTAGAACGCCCCCAGCCCGATGAACCGACGCGCAAAGTTCCCGGTCCTGTACGGGCTGGATGGGAAAGCATGGGACCGATGTGTGGCGCAAACTTGGGGAGGCCTACGTTCAGCAGTGGACTACGATTGGCTGATGGCATAAAATATTTATTACTTAAACTTATTCCACATAATTTAGTTGCATAAGTGACATTTAAACATTGAAAGTAAAGGGCGGTCTTATCTCTGAAACAGATTTCTCTCAGACAATTGAACGAATAAAAATTCACTGGCAAAAAAAGGAATGTATTTGTGTTTGAATTGTTTTTTACATTTAATTTTGATACAATCGTAAGAAATAATTTATACTTTACCATAATAATTGCAAAATGCAAGCAATATTTGTAAAATGTATGCTTATACCAAATGGACCACACCCTTCATGCAACGAGAAGAATACTTACAATTCACGTAATTCATGTAAACTGCTTGTTGTGTGAGCCCAGCATAAGAATAAATTTGGTTTCATTTCATCTTGTACTAATTGACAAACAAAATCACCGTTGTCAAAATAAACTTATCATTTGGTTTCAGTTTGTTTCCGTGTGCTGTACACGTTTCTTGTTAAGAACTGGCTACATAATAAACGCGCAGTAGTAGGCTTGTGATATCAATGGTAATCCTCAACAGCAGACAGCAGACTAGGTTGATGATTTATTGTAACCAACAATCAATAACAATTTATCTACCTGCAAGGTATACTCATTAAAAGTTCTATACCGTCTTGACTGGTAAATCCCTATTCAATGTCTCTAAAACCCTATTATTATACAATTGAACAGAATGAACACGATTTGCAACAAAAACTCAAACAATATACGCACAAATTCTAATATTACCCGAAATAGTATTTCCAGTATAAATTTATGATACATGCAATTTGGTAATGGCCTGTGTTCATGCAGTAAGGTTTATTTTCGCGTATACAACTGTAGTTTTAGTGGTTATATCAGTAAAAATCGTCACACAAGATTGTATTTTGACATTTTCATCCTATTTTGGAGCATTGTCACCGCTGGAGGCTAATCGTTTGGAATAATACAATGCGATCGATTGTTGTTTTCGCTATAGATTCTCTATTGTGGCGGTATTATTTGCACAGTGGATTATGACAATTTGGTTTTTTATATAAATATTTTTTGCTGTACAAAAGTAAGTATTTGACATATTTCATCCATACTAATATTTTAATAATGAAAGTAACTGTCTGTCTGTTACGTTTTCACGTCTAAATCGCTGAACCAATTTTGATGAATTTCGTTATACGTAGGTAGAGTGCACCTTGGAGAAGGACATTGGCTTTTATCGTGAATTTTTTTTAATTTATATATCAGAACAACGTTTGCCTGAATAGTTAAAGATAAAAAGTAAACCGTACAAATGGCGGTCTTATCGTGGGGCAATCTCTTCCAGTGCTTTATTATATTATTAGTACAATATTATATTTTAGTACAATCAAAAATATTCTATTAAATGAAAATGTATGTCAATGTATGAAATGCATTTACAGTAAGTAAATTATTTTCTTTCTTGTAAATATTAAATTAATATAACATAAAATATAAAATTTTTGCAAAGTTATAATAATTTGTGAAAGTGTAAGAAAATAAATTAATTGCCTTTCTATTAATGTAGTCTGCTATTCACAATTAGCCATGAACTCTGAAATAGAGTTATCAAACAAGAGCAAGTTATATACCTACTTAAGTATAAGTTATTGTAGTTACTTGGATTCCGTTTGACGACATCACTGTATATAATAGTCGCATATAACTAGTTTTGCCATTAGGGACCTTTGTTTGGGGAGGACATCCCTCCATCCGCCCGACGGGTGGCTGCGGTTGAGCCAAACGTCGCCTACGGCATCAATATTGTCCCTCTGTCCAAACGGACGCTCCCCGATCCCTCGCACTTGAATCTCTGAACGATCTGTGAAGGTACTTCGAAATAATTTTTAATTGTAGCTTTGTTACAGTTCTGTGTAATAAACTGACGGACTCATAAACTGCATCAAATTTCAGTATTACTTTGAAATGAATTTTTTTAATAGGTATGCAAACTTTTTAGATTAAATTATATAAATATGGAGAGACTGACTCTTAATCTCAAAAAAAAGGAAAATTTAAAAATAGAACTGCAGTAAAACAAATGAATATAGCCGGGAAAAGAAAATTTACTCGTAGTATCAGATTTGCGTGTTATTTATAGCAAAGTTTTAAATTGATTCTCATTGATTTTTTATTCTTTTGTCAATTGAATTATTGTTACCAGCAGCATTGTTGGGTTAGTTTTTTTAACTCATCGAGTTTTTGAACCATAGTATGGATACTTCGTCCGGACAAGCGGCTCAAATTGTAACATTGGTGCGGGAGGGCTTGGATCAACGAACGATTGGTAGAAATTTAAATTTAAACCAGTCTACGGTTTCTAGAATATACAGAAGGTTTGTGGAGACAGGTTCTTACAGAAGGAGACGTGGTACAGGCAGGACTCGAGCAACCACCGGTCGTGATGACCGATTTATTGTTACAACTTCCCTGCGAAATCGTTTCATCACGTTAGTTAACATCAAAACAGAGCTTAATGAAGTGCGTGGAGTAAACGTGAGTGCACGAACAATAAGATGAAGGTTAATATCACCCCTTTTAGACCAGCAAATGGTCCAAAGTTGTCTGTAGCTCACAGACAAACTCGCTTAAGATTTGCGCGTGATCACCTGAATTGGACAGAAGAGCAATGGGCCTCCGTATTGTTCACGGACGAGTGTAGGACATGTTTATATGGTGCAGATCGTCGCAGAAGAGTCTATCGTCGACGTGGGGAGCGATATGCTCAAAGTTGCATTGAGGAGCGTGTTCCTTTTGGAGGCGGTTCGTGTATGGTCTGGGGTGGCATATCGATGAACGGGCGAACAGAACTTGTGTTCATATATGTACCAGTTATAACCGGGTTGCTCTGTTGACTACATAGTAATTTTGAAATCATGGTCATATCTAAAAAAATATCCTTACATATATCCTTTTAATAAAAATAGTTATACTATTGTAATAGTCAAAAAAGATAGACTAACTAATTAGAGATAAACTGATTAGATTTTAAACTAACTCTGCATTTCGGAATGAACCTAGTATTTTTTTATAAAGTTTATAATATCAAGCTTTTAGGACAGTGACATTATTTTTCTCTCAGTAATTTAATTCTTATGTTAAATAAAAGCGTGTTTTTTTAGATTTTTTTAACTATAATTAATTTTTGAATTTTTAGTTTGATTAACTGTAAAATATAATTTGTTTATTTAAAATATATTTTGTTAATACCCATTCGGTAAATGTTTTTATTAATTTAACGCCATCTTCCGGCAGTTTTTAAATGTTAGATGGCGTTTCGGCAGAAGTAAAAGAAAGCGTTATTTCTAATGATACTGATAAGGACTACGGACATAATTATTAAATTTATATATTGTCATCAGGTCTTGGCAGGTATGTAATATTTGGAATTGTTTTTATCGTTCAAAGTGGGTAAAAATCGTGTCCGAAAATTCCATTACATACAGGTCAAGTTAATATAAAGCATGAAAATAGTTATAAAAATAAGTACTTTATAGATGATAAAGTACTTAAAATTTCATGTAATTTAATTATTCAAACATATTTCGAATGCACACTCATTTTAAAGTTATATTAATATCGATCCTCTGAAATGTAAAGTATTTCAGTGTTATAGTTATATTAATAATGGTATTGGGCACTTGGAGTTAAGAATACTGACCCACTGAGATATAGTGTTCATTAATTCAGGGGCCAGTGTGATCTTCTCTAAACAATTACTTATCGTTTGAACATGAACTGTTCTATGTGTCTTTTATGTTTAAATAAACCCAGACGCGAGATGGGAATCGTACCCCTAACTTCTGGTGGCCGACTGAACTGAGATCGTCAAAATTATTGGTCGTTTCGGGTTCTTTTCAATAGTCAGGTAGGAAGTAATTTAATTTCGGGGACCGAGTTATTATTGCATGAGGATTTTCACAGTACTAAACTATTACGTAAAGATAGATAGATTAACATATTTATTTGTCTACAACCTGAATTTCATACAAAAATGCATTTATAAAAAATAATTAAGCTCACCGCGTTTTGGCCAAGAAGCTTACAAATATTGGCTTATAAATTCTAGTCAGGTTTCACTTTACATTAGAATATATATTATAATAGACATCACAATTCTTAGAGAAATCTTTTCTAATTAGGATATCGGAAATTACATTTTATTAAACAAATTTAAGAATACGATTTCTATCCGTGCAGGGCCGACCCCGGCCGCAGAGGTCAGTATCCTTTCGGATACTGACCTCTGCGGCCGGGGTCGGCCTGTCATAAAAGGCGACTAAACAGCCCACCCTAGCTACGTGGTAGGGTCCCAAGCCCGTCTGGATAACGACCACCTTTGGTCTTAAGTATGCTGCCATAATAACTTTGTGTTGTGTTCCGGCATTAGTGACCCAAATTCTTGTATCCTTATGGGACAGCAGCATGTTCACGATGCCACTGGCGTTGTAATCACTCATATTCGACGGTAACTGCTAATTTCTAAGTGGGCCGTCAGCCTGTATGCTGTCCTACAGCAATAAAAAAATTATATTTCTACCTATACCAATGCATTTTTTCGCATAACGGAGACAGCGCTAACACGCTACCGTCGACGCAGGTTAACTGGAACCTAGGTCACTTTTGCCGCAACACAACAGTAGCTTATTAGAGGTTGTTACTATCCAGAAGGGCTAAGGGCCCTGCCGCCTAGCTAGGATTGTTTTGTCGCCCTTTACAACAGGCCGCCCTCGGTTGCAATATCAGTATTCTTACTTTGCCCAGCGAAAAAAAAAACCTTATACTATTAGCGTTAATAATACGTCATTTCTTTGTACTACTGTTTTAACAATGAGTGCTATAAAAGAATATTGCCAACGTTTTAGTTAGGCAAATAAAATCTGAATAAAGTAAAACATGTCGTCGTATATACGCATCATCCAAATTAGGCGCGAAATCGCTCACGAGAGCTGCTCGCAAAAACCTCGTTAGCCGCCGCCATGTTTGTTCGGTGACAGCGAGGGGCGCGCCCTCTATATACACACACACAACATTCAACCCTTGAAACCCCTATATTGTGACCTTAAAACATCCATATAAGACTCACAATGGCACGGTAGCTTGTGTGGCACGCAGATTATGTTTGCAGGGTGTATGTAGACACTAGACAGGCCAATGGTGTGGGTAACACCCTCTAGTGTCGCGTTGTACGACGCAATAGCTCGTATGTGAAATGGATATGCAACGCGATACACGGGAAAGGTGATATTTATGGCGGCTGAATTGTGAATTATAAATTGGCTTTGTTCAAAAAGTATATAGATGAAAGACTACTAGCAAATTCTATCAAAAGAATTGATTAAATAATTTTAGTAGATAAGTACCTCAAGTAGCAACTTAGTGGATCCATATTCAATTTCCATTGCGGCATACATATCTTAAGTACACACATCAAAAAAGTCTAAACAACATGTACTAATTTAAATTTTAGGATAGTGGATGAGGCGCTGTATGGATGAACTTCCTGAATGCACCTGAACCTTTCAGTATTTCCGGGCCGACGGTACACTCGCACCCTTCTTGTATCAGGCCTAAACCCGAATCGCGACTCATCGGAAAACATAATTTTATCCCATTGTTCCTGGGTCCATGTTCTGCGTTCTCTACACCATTCATTTCGACGAGCGCGATTCCCGTAACGTATCGGTGGGCACCTAATTGGGCGTCGAGCTCGTAGGCCGTACCCATGCAGTCGATTTCGCACAGTTTTGGGACTTACATCAACACCACTTGAATTTTGTAGCCTCAAACTTATCTCTCGAGCGATTAACATCGGCTGGCGTCTTACAGTCAGTTGTATGTAGCGGTCTTGTCGAATGGTTGTACTCCTTTTACGGCCTGGATGCTGTTCAGCGGGTTCCCTTGTATTATTGTAGCGCTGCCAAAGACGACAAATAACACTTCTATGAATGCCAAAATACCTGAGATTGATTACCTGAGATTGAGAGAGGGATGTTTCCCTACAGCTCTTTGAATTTCATTTGCCGTTAAATGACGTCGCTCCATGACGTAAAGAATATCTAAAAATTCAATTTTGTCGCTAACTTTATTTAAACGGTTGGTAAAATTATAAAATCACGACTAAACGTAGCAGTAAAAACGCACTTAAAAAAAACATAATCGAAATTTTTTTTTACAACCAGCCGGTATGTCATCAATAACAAAAAAGTTTACATACCTACGCACTTTGAGTGAGTAAAGACTTAGAAATTAATTAGTATAAATGGTAAATTTGTAATATCATGCATGTTGCTTAGACTTTTTTGATGTGTACCTATATTTTTCTCGCTCAGTAAGCTTTATGCAAACTAAGTGATGGAGATGTAAAACATAATGAGGAAACATGCATATTGGTGTTTGTAATCCGCAAATCCGCCTTCGAAATCCTATTCCTATTTTTGACTATATAAATAACTATTAGGTGATTTAGAAGTAAAAAAAAAAACCGAAGAATCGTCAAGGTAAGATAGAGAAACCACATTTCCTCAAAGCTAAATTATTATTCATTACGAACTCATGTTCCAAATGTTATTATACATTTAACTTCAAAATTATTATATAAAATAAAAAAAAATAGCAAGCAATAATAAATAAAATATACACACATATTACATTAAAAAATAAAATAATTTTATATCAGCTAATAAAAAATGTGATGCTCAACAAGCTTTGTAAGGTATAATCAACGTCATTGGGGAACTGATATCGATTGCGATTAGACCCTCCTGCCACTCTCGGAGGACTAGCTATCCCTGTTAAGATAAGCTCGTATTGAAATAAATAAATGCTGCATTCAATTTATTATTTGCCCGTAACGATTACAACAATCTGTACAATCGTTTTTATCCTACGACTATTTTAAAAGTTCGATCTTTTTATACGTAGTTAAGATCTAGTTAAGATTATATAGAAGAGGGTATAAATCTTTATTTTACTCACACTTTTATCTTGTGTTATTATATATGATTGAGTTTTATTTCTTTTCATTATTAAAATATTTTAATTGTATAGGTCTATTACTAAAAAACTAGCGTAATTAATTTACGTCGTTTATTTTGCTTTATAATATATTTCTTGATTCAAAAAACAGTTTTTTTTAAGAAAATCGAAATATAGTTAGAGAATTCCTAGAAAATTACTCTTTAAAAATTTCAGCTCTTACTGTTAATGTTTAGAGTTGGTGATTCTTAATTTTCTGTTTCCCATTCAAATATTATGAGATTTTCTTATTTTTAAATTTTGTAATGTTGTACATTGATTACCAATCACTTTACGGGTGAGATAAATACATGTTCTTATAGAAAATTGAATGCTCTACAAAAAATACCTGAGCGACAATTTGCATTAGTAGAACCGGTTAAAAGATATCGTGCCTCAAACGTTGGCATATTTAAAATTATAAGGTTATTCTCTTTAAAACACAAAAATCAATTTAAATTTCTCATGTACCCAGTATTACCAACTTTCATCTTCGCTAAACTACTGGCTTTTAATTTTTTTTTAAATCGTCTGATGTAACAAATTTTTATCCTTGCAAGGGCGGGGAAAGAATACTGACCTCTGTGGCCGGGGTCGGCCTGTCGTAAAAGGCAACAAAACAACACTAACTACGTCGTAGGGCCCCAAGCCCGTCTGGATGGCAACCACCCTTGGTCTACAAGTATGCCACCATAATAACCTTGTGTTGTGTTCTGGCTTTAGTAACCCAGGTTCCTGTACCTATATGAAACAGCAACATGTTCGCTGTGCCTCTAGCGTCGCAAACATCCATAAGCGTCTATAAAAAGCTTACTATTTAGCGGACTGTCAACCTGTCTTCTGTACTACAGTAATGAAAAAAAAATTGCTATTTAGATCACTTCACAGTGATGCTGAAATAGAAAGTTGTAAAAGTCAGAACGGAACGTAGAGACAAGAGGATTTAAGTGATTTTAGTTCTATATGTACGATGAGCCTTATCGATGAAGGGATGAATTAATTCAAGCAATTAATACAGCGCTTAGGGCCGCAATTTCACGTCAATCCACCCTCGTTTGTAAAATTCAATTATTGATGCCTTCACAAGGCTTCATCGCACTCTTATCGTGCCACGCAATCACGTCCAAGTACATATTATACCGTCTTTTACAAAGTATTACGCCGTATTGAAGATTATAACTTCATAAAAATGAAGTTTTATGTATTCCTTTAAGGTTAAACTTTTTACTTACTCTATCTGGCTCGTATTATTTAGTGTACTACTCTAATTATGATAATAAAAATTAAGACGCTGCGTTTTTATTTGAGCAAACAGTGTGCTATAAAAGAGATGTCGACTCAATCTCGCATAGTGATGAGTAAAGCAAGAACAAAACCAAGACTAGGACAATCTTGGTATTGGTCTTGGTCTTGCTTATGTATCTTGGTCTTGCGTATTCAGTCTTGGTTTTGCTCATTTGATCTTTGAGATTTTTTTTGTTAATAATTTTACTAAATACATTATAACCATTTTTTTAAAGACAATCATAGCAAAGGCATAAGGCCATCTATTACTAGTCCTTATCGTCTTGGTTTCACTCTAACATATAGCGTTATTTCGATTAAAACAGTTTCAATTGATTCTTTATTCATTCTAAATATGTAGGTAAACTCGGCGTCAGTCAAACTCTGCATGAAATTTATTCGTCGAAACGCTTTTTAGGACTCTGCTATTTCTTGTTCGCCGTTACTGCTATCAAAATCCGATAATTGGATTAAAACTTCAATATCACTTGAAAATTCCATTTTGTTATTATAAATCTCTCGATATAGGCGGATCGCAAAAAAAGATCAAATACGGTTCGTATAAATTGATCTGTCAAAATTAGAGATCGCATATTGAAATCATGTAGCTGTCACTTTCATACAAATAATAATAATCAATCCAAAATCCCGATTTGCCCTCCCAAAGATAGATTCGTAAAAAGGATCAACATAGGTACCTAATCTTAGATCGAATATTGAAATGTTAAAAGTAGGAAATAGATTAAATATGGATTTTAAATTGAGATCGAATATTGAAAACCGCCGTTTGAAAACATTCTTGTAAATCCTAATATCAGTGGTAAAGTTTACTGGTATTTATATTCAATGTTAAAATCTAGTGAAGCAAATTGGAAATTCCAAATGTAAAAAAATATTTTATTTCCAGAAGAAAAGCATATGTTCAAGTTATGATAAATATTTTAACTCATAATTTCAACGGAATTTATATATTTTCGTTTAATCTTGCACATTTGGTCAAGTTCTTGCGTAATAGGTCTTGGTCTTGCTTTTTCGGAAGACCAAGACCAATTTTACTCATCACTAATCTCGCACGGTTTTTGAGTTCAAGGAGGTATGAGGGCGGTCTTGTAGTCTGAGCCAAACAAGAGCCGGTCAACTCAAGGTTCAACTCTTATTTATAAAAACATTTAAACCAGACTCTAGGCAAATAATCTATAATAACCCGATATACAAACATAAGTTCATACTGACTACTTGGAAGGCAAGTACTATTATATACCTATTGTTGTAACAATTTCATGTTAAGATGTAATAAGTGCAAAGGAAAAACACATGAAATGAGGGTGAAACGAAGTAGATAATTCACAACATGATAAACGATGAACTATATTTGAATTCTAAAAAAATACCGACTTTATAAAATTGTAACGTTACTAGAGGCTAGTTATATTCCCCAATTTAGCCACGCTAAGCCACGACTAAGTGGAAGTCCAATTAAAAAATTAACTCTTCGCAATTGAGAGTAGAACGTCAACGAGCTTTAAAATCTGCGCTAAAAACTTAAAACTACATTTCGAATAGTGGCCAGTAATTGTATAACAAGGGAAGTAAAGCCGCATACAGTTGGAGCCACGACAGACGAGGGCCCGCTAATTGCCACTTGGGCGCCAATTACGGTGACGATACGCTCTGCGAAACGCGAGTTCTTGCCCACTCGTACACTCTCGGCTATAGTTTACACCAGGGATTCCCAAACTATTTTAGGCAAAAGACCCCTTTTCCAAAATGAACTGATACCTCAGACTCTCATAACTAAATGACTTTAAAAATCCTATCTCTAGTTTTTTTTTTATTGATACAAAATAAACACAATTTTAAAAACTTTGCGGTTGATTAAATAAGTAAACTTGACATCATGTGTTCATCAAAATTTAACAAAATTTAATAAATATGAAGTGTAATTAACAATTATTAACACAAATACGTAAAAATACTTAAATAGATATTTATTTAGACATTCTTATAATAAGTTAGTACACGTAACACAACTTATACAGTATCTTGAAAGTTTCAAATAAGGGCTTGTGCTAATTACGAGTAGGTAATAGGGATCGATTGTTAGACCTCGTCGATCCCCAAAATCTGTTTTCGTTTACCTACCAATGCACATCGTATATACATCTGGAAAGCCGATTTGTATCCCAATGGGTCCATGTCAACTACTTTGGGAACCCCTGTTTTACTTGATAAATTTGCTTGCGAGTTCTCAAACGTTGTACGTTTGAGAATTCGCGACTGTATTTATCGTTGATTGAATGTTGACTTTTAGTCAATGGTATTTTACAGCAATTATTATAAGTTTTTTTTATGTCAATTTTACCATTGAAACTAGGCATCATTTTAATGACTAGACTAGATTAGCTCATATACAGCCTAATATTGACTATAAAAAATGAAAATTATTTGAAATTGATTATTCTGCTTCAATCTTTATTAAGTCTTGTCCTATAATATCATGGCTTCCATTCGCTTTTTATTTCGATTGAGTCCCAATACTTATTAAATGGTTATGCAAAATGGTATAATAACTTACTCTTACGAACAATCCTTAATGAAAAAAACTTACTAAACATCAGTTGTCAAATATGTATTACTGTTTCAAGAATTATAAAAAAAAATGTAGGTACTCTAAATATTTTTTCGAATCTCGTGTTTACCGCATATTTCCATTCATAAGCTAACAAACAACGTTCTTTCGCATGTGAAGTAGTAGATATACCTACCTACAACAATGTCGTCAACCCTCCATTTCTGACGTGAAGCAAAAAATAAAATGATGTAAACAACGCACTTGGCATAAGTGCCGCCCCCTTGTAGCTTCGCACGCAAACCACTCAATGCTGAAAGAGCATCTAGAAATCTTGTGTAGGTACTTTAAAACCGGTATACTTATGGTATACCAGAAGTATATGGTATACTATACTGGTATGTTATATTAGGTACTTCTAATATATAGAAAATAAGGGAAAAATTAACTTTATTTACACAATGCTGAGTATATACAGTTTGTCGAAATTTATAATTTATATATTCAATACTTGTGAGCGTTCCATCCCGGTTGTACCCGACGCTTTAATTTCGGGGACCGAGTTATTATTGCATGAGGATTTTCACAGTACTAAACTATTACGTAAAGATAGATAGATTAACATATTTATTTGTCTACAACCTGAATTTACATTGAATTTACAAATTTCATACAAAAATGCATTTATAAAAAATAATTAAGCTCACCGCGTTTTGGCCAAGAAGCTTACAAATATTGGCTTATAAATTCTAGTCAGGTTTCACTTTACATTAGAATATATATTATAATAGACATCACAATTCTTAGAGAAATCTTTTCTAATTAGGATATCGGAAATTACATTTTATTAAACAAATTTAAGAATACTATTTCTATCTGTGCAGAGACGGAGAAAGAATACTAACCTCTGCGGCCGGGGTCGGCCTGTCGTAAAAGGCGACAAAACAACCCACCCTAACTACGTGGTAGGGCCCCAAGCCCGTCTGGATGGCGACCACCTTTGGTCTTAAGTATGCCGCCATAATAACCTTGTGTTGTGTTCCGGCATTAGTGACCCAAGTTCCTGTACCCTTATGCGACAGCAGCGTGTTCGCGATACCACAGGTGTTGCAAACATCCATAGGCGACGATAACTGCTAAATTCTAAGCGGGCCGTCAGCCTGTCTGCTGTCCTACACCAATAAAAAAAAATACGAGAAAGATACATATTATGAAAGCAAAGTAAAAATATCAGATCACTCATAATTAATAACATAAAAATTGTCAAGTTTTTAATATAATTTAATAGACAAAAACTGTTTTAATGGTGTTTTAAACAGAACTAGATGAATAGGATTACTACTTAAATTTAGTTGTAGAAGGAGCGAGTGCCGTCTGACAATAAAAGGAATGATGTTCTTGGGTATCTGTAGGTAAACTATCAAGCCATCCGTTGATGCGTCATATTTTACCTTCCTAGCTAGTTAGCTTGGCCAATCTAGTTAGATAGCCCAACACATATTCTGGGTTTTTTAGTGTGTAGTGTTTTAATACTAGCAAATACAAAACATTCCATATCCATAATTAAATATCCTTGAAACAAATCGTTGACGGAGAACAATTTGATTCAGCTACTAACAGATAAGCAGTCCAATGCACATCCGGAACCTTATTTCACCATAATTGTAAAGGACGCAATACATCGAAATAAAAATAGTAATATAAATGTAGTAATAGTGGGAATAAAGGAATAAAAGAAATAAGATTTAAAGAAATAATTATCAACAAAGTACAATTATAACTCAAAGGATTCAAACTCAAAAGAGGATAATATATGTATTAAAAACTAAAAATAACAGAAATGAATTCTTATCAAGCAAGAAGTTAGAAGAATGGGCCACGGACAATACGTAATAAAATCTACTTCGTTTGCATATTTGCTAATAAGTGTTGATTTTTTATTTTACAATATTAAAACTGCAGCAACACAGAAATACTTAAAATCGAATCAATTAAATTATTATTCATAACAATATCAAATCTCAATTCCAGCAAAATCCTCGGCAAACAATTTCTATTTACTCGCGGGAAACTCAGCAAAGCAACATAATACAACAACACCTTATGTACAGATCTGATGTACGGATGTCTGAATAAAACATGAAGCGACACTACAGTATCTGGGCCCCCTGCGTGGGTATCATTACTAGCCTCTTGTGCGTAATTAATCGCGAGGGCTGTCCATACAGCCGACGAGACCCTGCTTTATTAAATTTTAGCGCTTGCCGAGTTCGCCCCCCTCACTCGTACCACGGCCCCGAGTCGACGTCGCCGCTAGTGATGTGAACGCAAAATTACAAATAATATCTTAAGATGAATATTTTTAAATATCATATACAATCGTGTTCAAGAAAACAAAATGGATTTAGAATTGAATAATAGATAAAAAAAAAGAATAGTGATTCAGTACCAAAGCTATCTGATTAGAAAACGCAGTAGTTGGTCTCAGTGGACCAAAGAATCGCAAATCAATTTTAAAATGCTTTTCAGTTTCGCTAGTTGAAGATATCAAAGGATCGTAGAATAAGAAGAATATATTTTATTTGCGCATTTATATTTATGACATTATTAAAAAATATACCTATATGAAAAAGTAAAGTAAGACGATCTGTATGATTACAAAATCTTGTATCATTAACATTGTTTTAGTTACTATATCATACATTAATGATACTATTAATACTACTCCTAATTAAATTAAAGTCCTAATTATCGCCTGATTCATTGATTGGCACCTGCGACACATTATCCGCTAACTTGTTGTTTCTAGCAAACCTCTAATGGAAGGAAAACATTACCCCAGATATCGATCTAAAGTATAACACAAATCCTCAGTTTATTTCTGAACAGGCTAATTTTTAACTATTTCACAAATATGAATTGAAACATACTGAAATTACGATACGAACGGCGACCACCCTAACAACCCCCCCGACCAATGAATAGACCCATCACTTTTACTATTCACAGCGGCTTGGTGGATTAGCAAGATGAATTTCCTGATCCTCTGGGGGTTCAAATTGTGCGTGTCAGCCCCGTATTCAGCGCGGATTTGTTGCGATTGCGTTGCGATTATTAAAGTATATCTGATGGTTATTAATATTGATTATTTAAACGCACAAATGGCTCGAAATATTTTTGATCTTTCATATTGAAATGAAGTTAAAATCTATACATATATAAGATAAAATGGGATTCTTTTGGCTCATCATCACAATAAAACTACTGAACATATAGGGATGGAAATATGTGAATTCCATCGACACTTTCTCATTTTTTTTTCGATTTACTATTTATTGCGATTTACTATTTATTATTCGCCCAGCGGAGCGGGCGTGATGGGCTAGTTCATTTATAAGATTAAGTAGTTATACCTAGAATAAAATACGATTTGATTTTACAAATTTAATTAAAATCGTTGTAGATACAAGATCCAAAGGTTTCTTCTTTTGATAACATTAGTACGTAATTGCAAAAGGAATAATTAAAAACTATGATTACTTTGTTTTAAGAATTATCAAGTAAAACTTATAGGTATACAATTATACTAGATTAAATTATAGACTTATTAGAATAACTGTATCAGGAATAAAGAAAAATGTCAAGGTGGTTCATCAATAAAATTACTTTTTGCGGATTTTAAGTGTTACATTATTTCCCATCATAACAGATAGTAATCATGAAAATTAAAGTAAGTATTAACTAAGTGGCATTATTGATATCTTTAAGAAGTTTTAGAAATTTATGAAGCTTATAGTATATAGCTGTAATAAGAATAAGATGTTAAACATAACCAATAAAATGGTTCACAACTTCCTGGTTTTCTAAATCAATTATATGATGATTATTAATTGTGAATGCCAAAAGAACCTATGAAAATTATTTGGTGAGATATTTTTACCAATACTGACGATCTGGCTAGTTATATTATTTATTATGTGTCGCGGTAATCGAAACCAAAGACAAAATATTTTTATGGTTTGTATGTATATGGCTGTCAATTGTATGTTTATGAAAAAACATGCAGATAATTTTTTCACCTAGCGAAATTACCGGAAAAAAATTATTATAAACTGTTCTTTGGCAATTTTATGTATAATGCAAAAGTAGTTGTACAACAGCTATATATTTTTATATGTCTGGCCTGTATCTATTTATCACTAACGAAATCTTTGAACATGCCTTCCCGCATTTAAAGCTATTAGATTAATTTGAAACTTTACACTTATAAAGGACTGATGACAATAGAATAATTTCATAAGTTTGTCCCAGTTTCCTGGCTATCATCTGCAGAAGTTAGCAAGACCTCCTACTGCAAACTTTATATATATGACATAAATCAGTGGTTAGTACGAGACTAGTTGCTGACAAACTGATAGTCTTGACGAATGTATTTTATTATTATTATTCAATACACCTATCGTCGTTGGCAAACCAATATTGTACTCTTTAATATTAGCACTTTTTTTCGAGATTTCAACACTTTGACTATTACGACTTGTTTGTCAACCAAACTTTGATAATAAAAACACTGTGTAACTCTAATCATTGCACATTAATATAAATCACTTTAAAAGAAATTGTTTCATATAAAATTTACTCCATATCTCAGTTTAATTTTTTATACTTAATAGATATTGGTTTGATAACGATGATAAGTAATTCTATAGGATAATAACAAAAAACTATTTAAATATTCACTGAATCGATCTGAGAGTACATAGTCTGTTCACACATAGACGCCTGGGGGTGTAATATTTTTCACCCCAACATTGCATCCAACAAAAACAAACCAGCCGAACAGGGCTTTGGCTCCGAGCGTGATTTTCGCCCCTTTTGTCCCACTACAATACATGTTCGTTATTTTTTTTTTTGTTAATACACCCTCTCGGTGAAATTCGGATTCGATGGCCGGCGGCAACGAGCCGAATCACACAGTTAATTATTGACACATCCGTTTTTTGTTCGGTTCTCAGCTCAATGCGCCATTGTGGTCGCCTAATATTATTCCTTTTGTAGACTGAAACTGGCTATTTCCTTACCTTTATGCGATTCAACGTTCTACCCCTCGATATGAGGTGCCCCTTTGTTCAACGTGACGATTGTTCATAAATTACTGGTTATCAATTTTCCTGTTGCCTGTTATTTGTTTAAAGGATATTTCTGAGTTAAAACTCAGAAATATCCTTTAAACTTCCATGGTTAAAACCATGAAATATTGGGCATATATACATGTATCATAAGTACCATTGATCTTCTGCCAGCTATAAAATGCCACAAGAGAAAAACAATACTATTATAAGCATTCGATCGCTTCCCACAGCTGGGCTCGAGCGTCCCCCTAGGCCCTAGTAGAGGGAAAGAACATTAATTCGCCTTGTACAAACGCGTCACTATATTTTGCAGTCGGTACATGGCAATTATGTTATAATATGCATAATTATATTAGGTGAGAAAAACCTAAACCATAGATGCTACCAGGTACCGTAAAAACAATACTGTGTTCAGAAAAACAACAATTTGTGTATTATTTATGGAAAGTGCTTGACACAACATCGTTTATGTTTTTCTGATAGAAGCTTTGTGTTGTGACGAATAATTGAATGATGGTATAATTTTTGTGGTAATGAACATCGGTGTGCGGGCGACGCGGCGACGTCACCCCCTGTCCCAATCTAGATAAAGGGTTGTCGGTACCGCGCTCTACACGACAACTCGACGATATGATCGCTTTTCGATAACGTCTCCTGAGCACGGAAAATGAATTATAATTTTGAATTTAAAAAAATCACGATACTCACACTGTGAGTTATTTGCGGGTGGAGAGTGAGCCGGGTTACATGATTTAAACTCTCTTTACTCGGCATACGACATTCGCTACCTGACAAGTAATGTAAGAAAATCATCGGCGAATAATATATTTTTTTTTAATATCTTCTACGTACCTATTTGTATTCTTTAACTTTACTCTGTATGAACCGAACTATAATAATATAACTTATTTATTGGACTTTAATATAAACTAGACTAGCTGACCCAGCAAACGTTGTTCTGCGACATAAATTTAAAAAAAAAACAATAATACAAATATGTCCCTATGTCCTTCTCCGAGGTTCACTCTATCTCTATATACCGAAATTCATCAAATTTGGTTCAACGGTTTAGACGTGAAAACGTAACAGACAGACAGGTAGACAGAGTTATACCCACATTTATAATACGTATTAACTATTTATTTTGATATAAAGATCAATTTGTTACTATCAATTCATCATCATCTCTGCGTTAATTCCCGGTTGCAGCCCAAACTCTCGTTTCGACGTCCGGGGTCCGCTTTCCGACTTTTTCTTCTCCACTTCGCACGGTCTTCAGCATCCCTGGTAGTGAGCCCATTGGCACGCATATCACCCTTTACGACGTCAAGCCAGCACTTTTTGGGTCTACCCCTCCTGCCGGGGCCCGGCGGAGGCGGCATGGCCAGACATTTGTTTCCCACGTAAGCATCCGGTTGCCGTAAAACGTGACCGTACCAACGGAGCCGACACTCCTGTATCCGCAATGTCACGGACATGAAGACTACCGCGAATGCGGGAGTTCCTAACGCGGTCCTTCCGCGTCACTCCACACATGCACCGCAGCATGTTCATCTCCGTGACACGCAGTTCCTGCTTGTGTCGCTCCAACACCGGCCACGCTTCACAGCCGTATAAAAGGACAGGCCTAATGATGGTCTTATAGACCTGTCCCTTCAACTTTACCGGCATCTTGGGGTCACAAATGACACCAGTTACCTCACGCCATTTGACCCACGCGGCAGCAATGCGAGCCTTGACGTCGCAATCGATGTTACCAGACGCGTGAAACACAGATCCCAGGTATTTCACTTGATCCGTGCGCTCGACCGTGTCGCCGCCTATGCGTACGGGTGTAGGATCTGTGGAGTTACAGGCCAAGTACTCGGTCTTCGCCACATTGAGCTTCAGACCACCGTTCTCAAGCGACTCCTTCCACGTCTTCACACGTCGCACCAGCCTACCCCTGTCCGAATCTGCCAGCGCGATATCATCAGCATACATGAGCAGCCAGCATACATGAGCAGTCGTCAGCCTGTCTGCTGTTCTATAGCAATAAAAAAAATATTTAGGCCAGCCAATAAGAGCTACTTCTGTTTTATTGTAGTTAATAAAAAATATTTTTATACATAGTTGTTACACACTGAATAAACTTATAACTAAAAATTGTTCTATGCTATAAAAACATTTCTCTATTAATCTAAGTATTTTTATACACATTGTCTCATAGTGCATTTAAACTTTTTTTTATTGCTGTGGGATAGCAGACAGGCTGACGGCCCGCTTAGAATTTAGCAGTTACCGTCGCCTATGGGTGTTTACAACGCCAGTGGCATCTCGAACACGCTACTGCCCCATAAGGGTACAAGAACTTGTGTCACTAATGCCGGAACACAACACAAGGTTGTTATGGCGGCATACTTAAGACCAAAGGCGGTCGCCATCCAAACGGGTTGGGGCCCTACCACCTATCTAGGGTTGATTGGACCGACCCCGGCCGCAGAGGTTAGTATTCTTTCTCCGTCCCTGCGCGGATAAAATTGTTTGGGAGATATTTTTGCTGGTATTCTCGTACGTAACATGACAGTTTTTTGAAAGATAGTGTATTTAGCATTTTAATAGGAAATAAGCTTCATCTCAAGTTGTTACCTAAGAGTGCAATTACTGCTTTTAATTGTTTCACAGGATAAAGCCTTTTTAGACCATATCCTCTTTTTAAAAAAAAGCAAAAATTCGAAAGAAGAGGCGGAATAAGCATACTAACCCCTGCCGCATGTCGTAAAACGTGATAAAACAACCCTAGCTAGGTGGTAGGGCCCCAAGACCCTCTGGATGGCAACGACCCCTGGTCTATAAATATGCCACCATAACCTTGTGTTTGACCCAGGTTGCAGTAAGTACCCCTATGCGGACAGCAACGAGTTTGCGGCGGCGGCCTGTCTCCTGTTCTCAGCAATAAAAAAAAATGGATTTCGTTTACATAAGAGGGACTGTCGCCTAAATACCCTAATCTCGATAGTATTTAATGGTATATAATATGTATTTATTTACTAAAAAAAAGTATATCAATTGCCATAACACAAACTAGCGTTGTATGTTAACTTCCTTACTTTTTGACTAGATGTAGTTGTGTGAAATGTCACAGTAGGTAGGTATACAAAAAAGTTCTCATAAAGCCTTAGCTAAAAAATTAGCTAGCTGATTAACAGTGATGAGCGGCCTCGAGACAAAGCTTTGGGGTCCGCACTCGACACCGATTTCTATGCATATCGCATTACACCGCGCCTCTTTGATTCGCAGGTTTTTCATTCCTCTCAAATGATATCCTACACCATCCTTTGAGGTGATACCGCTCTCATTCAACTTATATTGAGAACGGTGCGTATACTTTGTTTGAGAGACGAGCCGTTTTATTTAGATCTACCCTCAATCTTTTTTATCTATATATAAAATTATATTGTTTTCACTATTACTTCCGATTCACGATGGTTGTGCGCTTAATTTAGAAGTTCGTCTCATTCCCTTATCCGTGCAGGGGCGGAGTAAGAATACTAAGCCCGCGGTCGGGGTCGATTTGTCGTAACAGGCGAGAAAACAACCCTAGCTACGTGGTAGGGCCCCAAGCCTGTCTGGATGGCAACCACCCTTGGTCTATAAGTATGCCGCCATAATAACCTTGTGTTTTGTTCCGGTATTAGTGACTCAGGTGCTGTACCCCTATGAGACAGCAGCGTGTTCGCGGTGCACCTGGTGTCGCAAACATCCATGCGACGGTAACTGCTTACTATTAAGTGGGCCGTCAGCCTATCTGCTTGCTATTCCTCAGCAATAAAAAAAGTCCTTAAGTAACCTAAACTTCGTTTTATCATAAGATCTGTATTGCAAGGTTTTATACAGTTTACAGGCTAAAACAAAAACTGTATGTCATTAGAATAGCATTCACGATACAATCAATCCTTATTAAACATTAGGGCTGCTTCCAATTTTTAAAATTATGTTGACAGTTTGTGAATTTTAATGGTAGAAACAACCGTTTGATACCCTAACCCTAGAAGCAAAGCGATGGTGCATCTTTCTGATTACCAACTAGCAAAAGCAGAAATTCAATAGCGATCCACGTACAAGTAAAAATAGGATAGGACACGTTTTCGTCCTACTAGGCAGAAAATGCGTTATTAGTGTATATTATTCATACAAGTCAGACAATAATTATTGTCATACGAGTACACGAGGGTTGGCCGTATTCGGCAACTTTTATGCTCACCATCCCTTCACATAATGGAAACAACTAGACTAATGTAACAAGTAAAACATCCCGTTGGACGTATCTAACAAAGCATTCATTTTGTGATGGCGGTAATCTCGCCGAAGGGTGGCATTGTTCCTGATTTTCCTCCACGTATATTTTTTGTCGTATTTTCTTCTCGAAAAGAATAAAAATACTGAACAGCATTGTCGACGCCGACGCTCGCGTCGTGATCGCGCAAAAAGGAGCCCCTGGATGACAACGAAATGACGGCAGCGTCTGCGGGTGGTGCCCCCACCGCCCCTCTTGTAAAAATGTCGCCAAAGGGAGGGGCGCCGTGCCTACAACAAGACGGCATTTTTACACACCACCACCGAACCGACAAATCCTATAGACCAATTTGGGATCAACACAAATTGAACTCTCGCACCGAGCGCTGAAGATTGATTACGGTAAGATCACGCTCGGCTTGACTTTTTAAAACGCCAACTCTTGTTTGCAATAAATCAATAAGTATATACGCGGTGGGCACACTTATATTTGCAAGCCGAGGGAGCCGCAGTCGATTAGCGCTTTCCGAAACTCAGGCGCTTGTTTTAAATTTTAGTTTTTGATCTTGGCGCTGGTGAGCTTACTCGATCGCAATTATTCATTCCTGATGAATTTTGTATGGATTCTAATCTCTTAGTTACAATGAAACGGATTTACATCGCATTTAAAATGTGTGCTCAATATATTTTCAATATAATTGCCTATGCCAAAATAATGGTTAAACATAGAAGTGTCTAATAGGGATACACAAGCAAACAGCTATGAGAACTGTTAAGTTACAAGTATATAATATGTATTTATTTACAAAAGAAAAGTATATCACTTGTCTAGTACCTGCCCATAACAGAAACGCTGTGTGAATTGTCTCGGTATGTTTACTTGATTTTTTTTTATTGCTTTAGGACAACAAACAGGCTGACGGCCTACTCAGAATTTAGCAGTTACCGTCGCCTATGGATGTTTGCAACGCCAGCGGCATCGTGAACATGCTGCTGTCCCATAAGGGTACAGGAACTTGGCTCACTAATACCAGTGGTAGGGCCCCAAGCCCGTCTGGATGGCGACCACCTTTGGTCTTAAGTATGCCGCCATAGTAACTTTGTGTTGTGTTCCGGCATTAGTGACCCAAGTTCCTGTACCCTTATGGGACAGCAGCATGTTCACGATGCCACTGGCGTTGCAAACATCCATAGGCGACGGTAACTGCTAAATTCTAAGCGGTCCGTCAGCTTGTCTGCTGTCCTACAGCAATAAAAAAAATACTTGATATTGCAATTCAGTAATGCAATTCATGAGCTATATGTTATTCTAACGACAAATATATTTTTGCAGATCGCATCGCGCAATTACAAAATCAAGATTATTTCTCCAATCATCCGTATTTGAAGAAATATGATGGCGTCGCGGAATACATTGGCTCCTCTCAGAAGAAGAATGTTGAAATATCTCCAGAAACATTATTCAATAAAGTCAATTTTGGTAAGCTTACTTTATAGTTATTGATACGAAAATATTTTTAGAACGGCCTGGACTACAGAATCGTTTGGCCAGTTGTCCGTTGACACAGGCAATAAGTGAACAGCTTAGATAATAAGGTTTTTAGTAGGTAGTCTGAGAAAGTCCCACAAACCCCCCGAATCCCCCCGGCCAAAAGGACTCATAAACGATTTTCTCTTCGAAAAAATTAATATTCTTTGCAAAAAAACGGAGAGTTGTTGATCAGCTCCTTTGTTAATTATTTCTCAACACTCTTTAGGGATTCCGTTGTTTTCCTCGAGTAATTTGACTAGCAACAATTATGAAACACGATCAAAACATGATTAAAAGTTTATTATTAGTTAAATTTGCATCTATTGTTATAACGACTCGTGGCGAAAGATCAAATGTCGTGATTCAACAAAAGTTATTGGTAATTTTTAGTAATGTTTATAAATTTCTATTTATCAACACATATTATTGAGATTTTTAAAAGCTCTTGATTTGTTTGCTTTATAATGTATTTTTATAAGTAAATTTTAATGCCAAAAGACAGACTTGCCGACAGATTGGAACTCCTTGGATTCCACCCATAGAAATGAAACCTATAGAAATTTTAATACTAGAGTATCATCAATCTGTTTATTACTAGCTGACCCGGCAAACGTTGTTCTTCCATATAAATAAAAAAAACACTAATAAAAGTATAGTAAGCATATGTCCTTCTTCAAAGTTCACTCTATCTCTATACCGAAATTCATCAAAATTGGTTCTATATATGTCATTGTATGTATTATACATATACAAACCATTCTCATGAATCACTATTTATTTTAAAAAAAACACATCAAAATCCGTTGCGTAGTTTTAAAGATCTAAGCATACATACATAGGGACAGACAGCGGAAAGCGACTTTGTTTTATACTATGTTGTGATAAATAACGTAATGAAGTACGAGTATTTCAGAATTTCATATCTCATCACATAACCTAAATGCGAATTCCACAATTTAAAGGTGTGCAAAATAGCACCTTTACATCCATAAATGAACACGTTGCATTTATAAACGTTAAATAATATTAAAAATTCCAACAACCCAGCTGAAGTCGATATCTGCTTACTCGGCGTCGATTCCGCTCGAATGCCTTTCCGCATTCAAATTATCAGATCTGTCGATCAGGGCGCGAACAAAACACACTTGGGCCACTGGTCCATTCATCGATCCCGCTGGCCGTGTAAAATTAGACGTATTACGATTGCGTATTACAAATGTTATCCCTTTGTTAGTTGTGTACGTTATAAAGAAGTGCGTATGAGCATCTGCTGCCGGATCAATTGTGCTCCGTTTTAAATTTGATTTCATCCTGATATTATTTTTTTTATCGATCTGTCTATAGAATCGCTTATGGTTTTGAAAGGTTTTGATTTTGTAACGGTAAGCGATTGGGTTTACCTGGTTAAGTATTGACGGAGTTGTTCAAGTTTCGTTTTAATAATTAGAATCGATGTTTTATAACTTATTTATTTGTTCGTAAGTTGTGATTTGTGCTGCTTTTCTTTTATTCTATATTACGTTTCTTTCTTTTAATTTTATCTATATAAAGAGAACTTACCGTTTGTACAGGTATCAGTTACTATTATTAATATTCGCAAGTTAATTAATGATGTATGTATGCTAAGCTATTTACTGCGTGGTCTCGCCTATTGAGTAGGTACTACTAGTTTGTTACACACCACCTTCTAGTGTCTCCAATAGTAAGTTTAAGGAAATATTGGCGACTGGATTTGACTGCAGAGCGCCTACAGTATGATTGATTCCCTATCCTAAAATACCCTTTAGCATAGCATAAAAACACAACCGCTTTTTAATAAAGTACATCAGCTCATAATTGAGCTAATGTACCTACCTTACCTTCTTCTTCTTATCCTGGAATAAGAGCTAGGGTCGGCACTACATATGCTCTCCCTTCACTCTCCTCTTATGACGAAATAAGTCGTCATCTGAACATTCACACCTTTTTTGTCATATAATTTTTTACACAATCTTTTCTTTCTACCCTTCCTTTTTGTGTATCCACTCTCATTTTTAGTATTTTTCTTATTATATTATGGCATTCTTCTCTTCGCATTATATGGCCATACCAGGCTAATATAGGTTTTTTTTTATTGCGTAGGACAGCAGACACGCTGACAGCCCGCTTAGAATTTAGCAGTTACCGTCGAATATGGGTGTTTGCAACGCCAGTGGCATCGCGAACATGCTGCTGTCCCATAAGGGTACAGGAACTTGGGTCACTAACGCCGAAACACAACACAAGGTTATTATGGCGGCATACTTAAGACCAAAGGTGGTCGCCATCCAGACGGGCTTGAGGCCCTACCACGTAGCTAGGGTGGGTTGTTTGTCGCCTTTTACGACAGGCCGACCCCGGCCGCAGAGGTCAGTATTCTTTCTCCGCCCATGCACTGATAGAAATTAATAATAGGATAGAATTAGATATATTAGATAGAATTTAATACTGTTAAATCATATTTAAATTGATTATATTTTGTATGTAATGCCCGAAAATATAATGTCGAACTATCAATCCCAGTGATGGCAAGCTCGTGTCAAGTTATGAAAACGTAAATGTATCCGCAGTTGTGCATCTGTGAGCCTTAATACAGTCGTACTCGTAGTCCTCGTCCAATCGTCACCTTTCGCGTGAATAGAGGGCGTGGCCACACACCAAGCGCATCAACCACGCTATTGATTATATCGGGGACAAGTTTTTGTATGAACATTTATACAGCCTTATGTATGAACCTCCCCTTGTGAGGCTTGGCGTAATTATAGTTAGATATACAAGCACTGTTGTTACAGTCGCTATATTCTCTTATACTGAGTTTCTTCGCTTAACATACTATGTTCTCTTAGGCTTAGTGTCCTTTAAACTTAAATGATGAATTGATATAAACTGTAGATATTTTTCGTTTTTATGTTTCCAAAAATATTTTAGCACATAATTTGTTTATTTAAAGAATTATTCTTTATTACTGTGGAACAGCTTACAGGCTGATAACCCCCTTAATAGTAAGGAGTTACTGATAAGCCAGGGAGGAGCCCTACTACCTAGCTAAAATTGTTTTAAAGTCTTTTATAACAGGCCGCAGGAGTCATAATTCGTACTCCACCCCTACATAGAGAAAAAAGCAAGTAAATTACAACACCAAACTTAAACTGAAACTCAATTATTTTCTTCAAGATAAGTTCCTACTTAGAACATTTTTTGGAAGTGTAATATATGTATTTTCTAGTTATTTAATTTAATATATCACTTAGAAGAACGAGTAATGCTGTTCTTCAAAAAGGGCGACAAAACCCTTTTGAAGAACTTTAGACCGATATCACTTCTGAGCCATGTTTACAAGCTGTTTTCAAGGGTCATCACGAATCGTCTCGCGCGCAGATTTGACGACTTCCAGCCTCCCGAACAAGCCGGATTCCGAAAAGGTTTTAGCACCATAGACCACATATGTACATACGCTGCGGCAGGTTATACAGAAGACGGAGGAGTATAACCAGCCACTATGCTTGGCGTTCGTGGACTATGAGAAAGCCTTTGATTCGATCGAGACCTGGGCGGTGCTTCAGTCTCTCCAGAGGTGCCACATTGATTATCGATACATCAAAGCGTTGAAGTGTTTGTATGAAAACGCCACCATGTCAGTCCGTCTCCAGGATCAGAACTCGAAGCCTATCCGACTGCAGCGGGGAGTCAGACAAGGCGATGTCATATCGCCGATGCTGTTCACTGCTGCGTTGGAAGATGTCTTCAAGCTTCTGGACTGGAACGGACTGGGCATCAACATTAACGGTGAGTACATCACTCACCTTAGATTCGCAGATGATATCGTAATCATGGCTGAAACCATGGAAGACTTAAGCCATATGCTTGATGGCCTCAATACAGCTTCCCAAGGAGTAGGTCTCAAAATGAACATGGACAAGACGAAGATCATGTCTAATGTCCATGTCGCACCTACCCCCGTAACAGTTGGGAACTGTACTTTCGAAATTGTTGACGAATACGTTTACTTGGGTCAAACGATCCAGTTAGGCAGGTCCAATTTCGCGAAAGAGGTCACTCGTCGAATCCGACTCGGATGGGCAGCGTTCGGGAAGCTCCGTAAAATCTTTTCGTCCCAAATACCGCAGTGTCTCAAGACGAAGGTTTTTAACCAATGTGTGTTGCCAGTGATGACATACGGAACGCAGACGTGGTCGCTAACTATGGGCCTTATGAGAAAGCTCATGGTCGCTCAGAGAGCAATGGAGAGGGCTATGCTCGGAGTTTCCCTGCGAGATCGAATCAGAAATGAGGAGATTCGCAGGAGAACCAAAGTAACCGACATAGCCCGGATGATTGCAAAACTGAAGTGGCAGTGGGCTGGGCACATAGCTCGAAGGACTGATGGCCGTTGGGGCAGAAAAGTCCTCGAATGGCGACCGCGTACCGGAAGACGCAGTGTTGGTAGGCCCCCCACAAGATGGACCGATGATCTGGTCAAGATCGCCGGGATAGGTTGGATGAGGGCAGCGCAGGACCGATCATCGTGGAGATCTTTGGGGGAGGCCTTTGTCCAGCAGTGGGCGTCTTCCGGCTGAAATGATGATAGAAGAACGAGTAAGCGCGTATTACAAGCTGAAAAACTGAAAGATTAATGAGCCTATTATCATAAGTCTACTATATTAAAATGTATCTGAAATAGTAACTTGTTATTTTTAGTTATTACATAATAATAACAATCAATAATGTCCTATTTTTAGGTTAAGGCCTTGCCCCTTAAAAGGAACGGACAGTACCTTAGGTACTGTACCTACGCTTCTCTGAGGTGGATTGGCGAGTTACACGTGCCGATGATCTCACTGACAGTAGGTACATGAGAATTACTTATGTTAAGTTATAAGATGCACGTTAGACGAAAAAACTGCTTAAGTGGTACATTCTTATATTTACAAATTATTTATAAAAATGCATACAAATATAAAATATTTACAGGTCCGTAAAATCAGTACCTATACCCTTTCATCTCAAGCAAATAGAAAAGTGAAAACGTGACATTTTCCTCTACATTTAGGCACCTAAACCATTTACAAACAACATTGAAAACGGGACTCGAGTAAATGAACGGGGGTCTGCAGGGGTCCTAAACAAAAGGTGCGATCACCCCCCCACCCCCCTTCGCAACATCGACCCATAGGGTGGGTGAAAGGGCGAACACGTTTTAAGATTTCCGATTAAATTATAGCACAACGTTCATTTATTATACGAATTATATAAAGTATGCGCTAACTAACGGCAAATAATTTCAAGACTGTTGCATTCAGGATGATTATACTGTTTTACTAAGCCAGGTAAAGTTGTAGTGAACTAGCACAAACTTATATATTACACAAACTCTTAATAATATAGTTCCCATATTTTTAAAATAGCTCCATCACTTTCCTAGTCGATACGTCGAAGATGGTCCTTTTGCTAGTTGAGAGCGCGAGGATTTCGTTTGATTTCTTTTGCAATTGCGGAAGCTAGCCGGCAGTGATTCTTTTAAAACTAAATTAATTACATTTTTATTGTTATCTATTGTAAAGAAAAGGCACAGTCACAACAGAGAGGAACACAGGCCCAAACACGCGGTCTAAAATATTTGTCGAGTCGGCAAATATGTAGTTTATTCTGGTATACATGTACGCGTCCATAAATTGTACAATATGTTTGTAAAATAGGGCTGAGGTACAAGTTTTAATAAAGTATATATACATATATACAAGTAATTTGTTTGATTCATCTAGTTTGCATTGGAAACTGTGTAATTTTAAAAATATCCCAAACATTTGGCTCTGATTTTTCTCCATGCAGGAGTGGAGTTAGAATACAGATCCATGTGGCTAGTAAAAGGCGACAAAACTACTAGCTAGATAGCCGGGCTTCAAACCCGTCTGCATGACAACCACCTTTGATCTCTATATATGCGCATAAGTGACTCAAATTTCAGGTACCCTACGCGGAAGGCAGCCTGCTAACGGCGCCCCTGGCGTCGCGAAAATCCATAGACGACGGTAATTGCTTACTGTTAAGTGAGCCGTCAGCCTGTCTGCTGTCCCGCAGCAATAATATCGTAATTATTCAAGCTGACTTAGTATTTGAAAGAACATTTCTTTGTGGTTAATTTTTGAGTGTTTGGAGGATTTCGGCTTCAGTGCATGATAGCTCGTGGTATTGGCCAGGTTATAAATGCTTTTATTTTCCTAATAAATCAAAATCTTTTAAACCACTTACCTACCCTATGACTTACCTAGGAAGTTGAAAAAGACAGACAAAGAAGGATCTCAGAGAGCAAGGAAACAGCACCGTTTAGTTCGAGGTCAGTTCATTGTTTCCTGGATAAAAACTAATTTAGAGACACTATTATTTCTATTCTCTTGTAGTTCTTTACTCAAAAAATAAAGTCTCTGAAGGTTATTGATACGAATGGGCGTAAAACAATTTGCTCCACCACTTGCTCCTATATAGGTCCGCTAGAGACCACACTATGGTAGCTGATGGTCGTTCGCAGACCTCCGTCGACAAATACCTCTGCGTGAATTTTAGGAACGCAAGCCTAGCCGCTCTCGTTCCCGTTCCATCGCTTCCTTTACGGACATGACCATCTCGCAAAAAGAGGCGACGGCATCAATAATTGCCTGTAGTGATAGGTCAGTTCTAATAACAGCGACTAGGAACTGGCGCTAGTTATTTTACGCCGGACAAACTGGAGGATATGTCACGTCTTGTAACCGGTGCCAAAGTGATGGCTCCCTACCATTGTTATACATAGGTCAGGGGCGTAACCAGGCTACGAAGTATACGGTTGGATACTACCGGATTACTTATAATTTTTAAATCACGTGTGATTAAATATCTTCTAATAAAAGATCCGATTGTTTATTACTGAAATTATTATTAAAAAACGAGGGATATTTGCAAATTTGGTGGTCACCGTACACACACGGGGTGGTTGTGCTTTTTCGTAGCGCGTGTCACTTGTGCGGCGGGGCGCGGGCGCGGCGACCGACACTGCGGGCGTTGGGATCCGGCGTCCGGGCGCCGCGTTGCCATGGCGACGACACCGCGACACCCGGCACCCCCGGCACGCGACATCCACCCTTACGGCCCCGGCACAAGGACCACGCTGCTCACTTATATACCCACCCAGGGGGGGACACATAGGGGTCGACTACATAAGACGGTACGGTCAGGCGATGTAAATAACGCGAGATAACTTCGAGAGGGTCTAATGGAATAGGGAATCGTGTTTTGGAAAGTGCCCCGGAGAGAATGTTCTGGGTTGTTAGCTCGCGATAAGGGCTGCGCTTCCATGTTGAGTGAAAGTCGATATATGGGGATCGGCGGCGAAATTTGATTATGACAAAGTTCCCTTTTAATAGTGGACGATTTGATGGAAAGGGCTTTGCATTAAATATTCACCATGTCTATTAGCGCCTTTGATGGTCCACAGATGGATTTATCTAATATGTAAATGAATACACAAATAATTTAGATGAAAATTTATTATTTATTAATAATATAACATTTCATAAAAACATTAGAATAATATTTTTTGTATCATATTTATGATACAAAAAACATATCTAGGTAGTACTTTTTAATTCACATCTCTCCAAATATATTCATTATATTTGGATATAACTAATTATTAATCTTTCATTCACACGAATCTAAATAATGTTACTAATAAATCGAAAAATTTTACTTATTTCACTAATTCGTATACCCTTTTCATGGTTTTATCGAAACCTTCCGCTGTGGTAGTCTGAAAAAAAGATACGATTTTAATACAAAATTACTTAAAGATTCAAAATACGAGTAAATGTAAGAATATTATAAAAGTTATAGATATAGAAGATACATACATCAAGCTTAAACAAGCTGAATCGGCTGATTACACACACTTGTACTTGTATACAGATATTCTCGCGATTTTTTCCTTCACCGTGCGTTATAAAACGCACTTTAGGGGTGAAAACGGCTTAAGCTGCATGTCGTCGTGGGAATCGAACTCGTGACCAAAATGACTCGTGACCTCGTAACCGGGTGGATTACCGGGTGTGATATCATTTAGCAACCACGTACCTTATGCAAGTAATACATCGTTTATATTGTATTACGTTTAATGTTTGCACTTGTGCTAAAAGTGAAATGCAACAGCCCATGGTGAGCCCAGGCCTCCCCTAAAGAGACGGCTATTTAGTTATAGCTTTTTTTTCCAAGGCGGTTTGGTGGGTTACACATACCGGTGATTTCGCTATGCATGTTTCATCGCGTTTTTCCTTCATCATTGGAACATTGCAATTATGATATAATATGCACACTATTTTTTCCGTGCAGGGGCGGAGTAAGTATCTATAGGTACTAACCCCTTCGGTCGAAGTTGGCCTGTCGTAAAAGGCGACAAAACAACCCTAGCTACGTGGTAGGTCCCTTGGTCTAAAGTACGCCGCCATAATAACCTTGTGTTGTGTTTCGGCATTAGTGATCCAGGTTGCAGTACCCTTATGGGACAGCAGCGCGTCGCGGTGCACACATCCGTAGGCGACGGTAACTGTTTACCTACTAATAAGTGAGCCGTCAGCCTGTTTGCTATTGCTCAGTAATGACAAAGGCGACAAAAACTGCCTAAGATATATGCCACTGTCGGATTTGACCCCGGGACCTCTAGATTGGTCTCCGAGTATAATTCCACTGAATTACCTTTTTATTCTATGTCACTGGATATTTTAAATAAAAAATAGATAATATTTTGCTCAAAGGACAAACAAGTTTTTTGGTATGTCATCCATAAATTGTCTGAAACATGGACAAGATCGTACAAAATCAAATGGCCAATTTTCTTCCTCCTGCCCTTATCCCACATTATATGGGGTCGGCACAACATGTTACATGTTGTAGGTATAATAGTTGTGGCTTAGTTTTTACAACCGGCCGCCTGCTCGACGTTAACCCCTTTTTGGGGAAAAATCTGTCATCTTTTTTATTTAAATTATTTTTCTCGTTTCATATTGAAAGTAGAACACAAAATTTCGTTGTCAATCATCCAATATATCCTCAAGCGACACTTTTATTGGTTTCTTCTTGAGTAAACAACATCCGAGTTTCGGTTTGGGTGTGCAGGGTGGCACTTTTGCAGGGTCGCCGAGTTTTACGGGGTCCGTGCACAATTCACATTCGACTACTATGTTCTCGAGGGCTTCTAAATAGGAAATTCGCAGTGCCGAGCGTCTTCGAATGCTCTCGGTCCTGCATTCCGTTGCACTTGAATGCAGACACAGGCAGCTTGCGCACAATACGGTCCATTTTCATATATTTTGGTGGTGGCTCACAGCAATCTTCCTCTGGGCAAGTTAGAGGCCTTGAAACACGCGGCTTCTTTTCACAGCAATACATAACCTTCGGGGAAGTACATCGTGGCAAGCAAGGATAGAACATAGGTGGATCTTCACAGCATGTCGTTGGACAAGGGGCCACTAACATCGAACATACTGCAAATTGCTCGCAGTCTTCAGAGTAAAAGCACGCTATTTTTATTTAGATTTTACTTCTTTTTCTTTTGTAAATTTTATATCATAATCAATTGATATAAGTACTTTGCAATACCTACTTTGAATAAATAAATTTTGCCGTTCTCTTGAAAATTACGTAGTTTTTTGTTTTAATAAAACGGTAATGACTTTCCAGTATACCTGATAATGTTATTCCGATGAAAATATCTTACTATTTTATACACTTTTACTCCCTGTTATCTCACACAAAATCTAATCTCGTTGCTGATCGTAAGAACAGATAAGAACCTGTGTTAGAGATATGCACAGAGAAACTTTCAGCTTTTATAAAATGTCGAAGTTATATTTATCGCGGGCTCTTGTTTTATCATATTATGTACGTAAAAATCTCAAGTTACTCACCAGTATTATCTTGTCTGGAAAATATTCTCGGACATGCTTGGAGACTTTTCCGTTTTCCGTTTGTATGTGTATCATTTTGTTACCTTCGAAAGTAATTAGCGATTTTACCTGAAATAATTGTTATTTTTTTATTGCTAAGGCATTGACAGTAACTGCATACCTACCATAAATGGGCCGCTTCATAGTAAGCAGCTACCTTTGCCTATGGGTTTTACGACGTTAGGGGGACCGATAACACGCTGCTGTCCACATAGGGGCACTGGAAACTAGGTCACTAATTTCGGAACACAACATACTTAAGTTTATTATGCGGCATATTTAAAGACCAGGAGGGTCGCGATACAGAAGGGCTTGGAGCCCTACCGCTTAGCTAAGGTGTTTTATCGCCTTTTACGATAGACCGACCTCAGCCGCAAGCGTGAGTATTCTTATTCTGCTTCTGCTTGGAGAATTAAAAAAAGAAAAAGTGCGTGCGTACAAAGTACACATCATCATCATCATCCTAGCGTTAGTCCCGGTTGCCACCCCAACTTTCGTTTCGGTGTCCGGGGTCCGCTTTCCGACTTTTTCTACTCCACTTGGCGCGATCTTCATCATCCCTGGTAGTGCCCATTGGCACGCATATCACTCTTTACGACGTCAAGCCAGCACTTTTTGGGTCTACCCCTCCTGCCGGGGCCCGGTGGAGGCGGCATGGCCAGACATTTGTTTCCCACGTAACCATCGGGTTGCCGTAAAACATGGCCATACCAACGGAGCCGACACTCCTGCAATTTATCTGCAATGTCACGGACATGAAGACTACCGCGAATGCGGGAGTTCCTAACGCGGTCCTTCCGCGTCACTCCACACATCCACCGCAGCATATTCATCTCCGTGACACGCAGTTCTTGCTTGTGTCGCTCTAACACCGGCCACGCTTCACAGCCGTATAAAAGGACAGGCCTAATGATGGTCTTATAGACCTGTCCCTTCAACTTTACCGGCATCTTGGGGTCACAAATGACACCAGTTACCTCACGCCATTTGGCCCACGCGGCAGCAATGCGTGCCTTGACGTCGCAATCGATGTCACCAGACGCATGAAACACAGATCCCAGGTATTTCAATGTGCGCTCAACCGTGTTGCCGTCTATGCGTACGGGTGTGGGATCTGTGGAGTTACAGTAGTACAAAGTACACATGTCAGAAGTGAAACTTCTATGACAAACTAATTTTTAAATCTTTTAAATTTAGAAAAGAGAATTTATGAAATATTATTATTTTATATCTTATTAAACAAAGCTCAACTGTATTATATTGCAATAAAGTCGCAATTTGAATAGATATGTATACCTACTTTCATTCTAAAATTACATTATGGAACACTTCAGTAAGCCTTTTATATCCGTACAGGGGTGGAGAAAGAATACTAACTATCCTCTGCGGCCGGAGTCGGCCTATCGTAAAAGGCGACAAAATAACTACGTGATAGGGCCTCAAGCCCGTCTGGATGGCGACCACCTTTGGTCTTAAGTATGCCACCATAATAACCTTGGCGTGTGTTCCGGCATTAGTGACCCAAGTTCCTGTACCCTTATAGGACAGCAGCGTGTTCGCGATGCCACTGGTGTTACAAACACCCTTAGGCGACGGTAACTGCTAAATTCTAAGCGGGCCGTCAGCCTGTCTGCTGTCCTACAGCAATAAAAAAAGTCTTAAGCCTTTATTAATAAGGTTAGTATTATTGGAGCAAAAAAAAACGTTTCACATCTTCGTGACGCAAATATTGCGTTTCATTTGTAAAAATTTTACCATCATGCGCGCAAAGAAGTTTCACTTCAAATAGTCTTAGTTTCTAATACACATTTAATTCTCACCTTAGTATCGTCAGCTTTAGTTTCTTCAAACTCTACTCCCGGAGTGAACACGGCTTTAGAGCTAGCCACCGAGCTAGTCATTATCAAACTGTATGTTCCATCGTCATTTTTAATCAGGCACAGGGTGGGTTTCAGGGTCTTTGCCACTTTCCTTTTGAAGAAATTTACACCTGCAGGGGATGAAAAAATTAAAGTTTTTGAGCTATATTGTTTAGATATTGATATGTATCTCCTAAGTCCTTATACACCCTATATATAAAGTTTTAGATGTATATATGAAATTAGGTTCACCTACGAGTTACCGCGGAGATTAAACTTAAAGTTTTCGGAATAAAATAGCTTGAATTAAAATACAGAAACCTGATTGTGGAAGCCAAATTAAAGAGTTTATACTCTACTTATAACTACTGCTTATCTGAAAGATATTTTATAATTGCGAATGTTTTCCAGATTTAAACAGGTTTTTATGTCGAATAAAGTTATTATATTGTAAAAAATAAGGACTGCATTTTAAAGGTAAATTTTAAATTAAGAAGTACGTTGTTAAGTACTTTATGAGGGCTCAATTTCTGCGCGCTAATTTATGTACGTCTGTGGCCATTTTCCTTAGCAAAGCCACCTTAATCCCCTTAGCTGTCGGTCAATTAATGCTTATGGCCCAGCTAATTGTTTTTTATTGCTGAACAACAGCAGACAGGCTGACGGCTTACTTAATAGTATGCAGTCAACGGTTGGAGGTACTTAAAATGGAGGTTTGGGTACCGCGAACACACTGCTATCCGCATAGGAATGCTAAAACTTGGATCACTAACGCCAGAACACAACACAAGGTTACTGTAGCGGCATATTCATAGGCCAGAGGTGGTTGCAATCCAGACGGGCTTAAGGCGCTACCACCTTAGGTGGAATTAGGTATGTTTTGTCATCTTTTATAATGCAACATTCTGATCCCGGATGCAGGGTTCAGCATTATATTCCATAGAGCCATATATTCGACCAAAATCGCGATGTCTGACATTTCTCTCGCTGAAACTATCGATTTCTTTGTCTCATATATTTTCCTTTATTATATTTATATAATTAATGAAAACTTACCTAAGAATTGTAAATATTCATCATCATTTTCAGATTTAGTAAGCACATATTTCTTACCGAGAAATTCTTCCATTTTCAAGTATTAACGCGTTCACACCGAACACAATAAAACTACCTTGTGTTGATAAATCGATATATCTGTTTGTATAAATATACTTTTATGATAAAGACGTTATCACACAGATCTGAGTTAAGCGGATCTATTATCACGGATATTTTGTACGACCTTCGGATATAATATTACGTGTCATTTTATAATAAATATTATTTTCTAGTACTCGAAATTTTATCGTAATTACTATTTAAAAAATACCTTATTTTCTTTGTTTTCCGGTTTAATTCTTTACCACTAGTGACTAGTGACATAGAGTCATAGACTATTATGTTCATCTATTTTTTTTTTGTTATTACAGATGTAAACCAGCCTGCCTTCTTGCCTTGCTAGTATATATACGTATATTATATATAAATATATTCCATTTTATGACTGAGGGTAGATTTCGGTGGTTCCACCCAAGTCCGGCTCACTTTTTCGGGCGTTTTCAAGACACTGCCGACAAAGTTTTTACGCAGTATCCCGCCGCGGATGTGATCGTTCTTGAAAACTTCAATGCACATAATATTGAGTGGCTAGACTCCCCAAAAACTCACCTACCGGGGATTACTGCCTTTAATTTTTCTCTTGCCCATGGTTTCACTTAAGTGGTTTAAGGGTTTACCCGCATACCGGATAGAATGGACTATGCGCCGTCTTTGTTGGTCTTTCTGCTGACCAAACATCCGGAAGATTGTCGGGTCTCAATCGGAGCTCCATTAGGACCCCCTGATCATTGCTTGATATCTTCTGTGATGCGCCTTCCGATTACTGGACTGGCTCACCACACCGCGAAACAGGATTGCGTGAATTCCATGCCTCATACCCATGGGGACCGTTATTTTTTTCGTCAGATGATCCTGATACCTATGCGAACTCAGTTTCTGACGTGGTCCTGTAGGGTATGAAATGTTTTAATCCCAACTGTGGTTCCCATAAACTTAATAGTAAACAGTTGCTGTCGTCGTCGTCAGTTTGTGACACCAGGGGCACCGCTTACACGCTGTTGTCTGGAACTTGGATTACTATTGTCTCACTTTCTTTACTACTTTATAATATTTGTAACAGACATTTTATTTGTTTTAATTTCGACTGTGTGTATGTACTTTCTTCACGTGCAACTTTGTCAACATGTTTCCTTATTTTCTTAGCTTATTTTCTTTGATTTATTTTTGTATGCGTCTACTTTAATTCCTAGCATCTTTTTTGTCATAAATGACACTTGTTATCTACCTCACGCCATTTGGCCCACGCGGAATATTTTAAGCGATTAATTAGTGATTAATGAATCACTTGCACAATTTATTTTACTAATACTAAACGATTTTAGGCGAACGAAGTATCTACGACAAGCCGTCAGGAACAGGTGATTTTGCACAATATAACTTGAAGAGACCAACGCCGCTTCATAGCAGTTCCGACAGTTCTGAAGGTAAATTCATTAATTTTATTAGTCATCTATTTTGTTTTATATCTACAATGATAAAAGAACTAAAGAGTTCTAATGAGTTATTCATTCGTTGATAATTAAACAGGATCTTCGATTTTAATTAATATGATAAGAACATGATAAGAATATGATTCATTCGGTCTTTCAAAAGCTCCTAACTGCTGCCATGCTACCTACATACCACTTTAGATACCTTAGTATTTTTACTCAGCCGCTCCCCTTTCCCATTCAAGTGAATGTCACCCCCTCCTGAAGTCACCCTCCACGCTGAAGTGGTCTCGAATAAGGCCTCGCGGACGACGTGGGTGAGTTTCAATACTTTCATTAGTGAAACGCGCTGCGTCAGCCTACGCTTTAATCCCCGTAATGGCGCCATTGTCGTACACGGACGCCATATTAGCACATGGAGCGCTTTATTCTCGAATATTGTAAATATACAATTTCGACAGCTGACAAAATTTATCTGTAGGAACCTATTAACCTATTCCTGATGGTTGTATAATTAAGGATGTTGACCAAAGACTTAGATAGATCACTCTTTAGGTATTGCTTAACGACTTATAATCTAGGGAACACAACACTAAATAAACTATAATTTATGTACGTACAGGAGTGGGCTAAGAATACTGACCCCAAGGGCAGGGGGTCGGCCTGTTGTAAAAGGCAGCAAAACAACTCCAACTAGGTGGTAAGGCCCTAAGCATATCTGGATGGCAACCACCCCTGGTCTATAAGCATGCCGCCATAATAATCTTGTGTTATGTTCCGACAGTGGTGACCCAGGTTCCTGTACCCCCACACGGATAGCAACATGCTCGTCACGCCATCATCCACTGGCAACGGTAACTGCTACTATTAAGTGGGCCGTGAGACTGTCTGCTGTTACTCGGCCATAAAAAAAAACATATATATATATATATATATATATATATATATATATATATATATATATATATATATATATATATATATATATATATATATATATATATATATATATATATATATATATATATGTGTGTGTGTGTGTGTGTGTGTATATACATACATATATGTATATACCTAGTCAGGTCATAAGTATTGTCACACAGTAAAAACTTTTCTTTTAGAATGCTGGCCACAAAAAAGTTTATTGAATTCGAATTTCGAATTGTTCATGAAAATAAAAATGTATACTTTTAGAATTTTACTCATTTTTAAATATGGAGTGGACGCTTAAAGAAGACCGTGTTGCAGTTATTGCGTTGCATCGCTGCGGTTACGCGCCAATTCAAATTTTTAACATACTGAAAAATTTGAATGTAACCAAAAGATTCGTTTATCGTACCATCAAACGATACAATGAAGACTCTAGTGTAGATGACAGGTCAAGAAGTGGTCGCCCTCGGTCTGTTAGGACTCCAGCAGTGATAAAAGCTGTGAAGGCACGAATTCAAAGAAATCCCAAACGTAAGCAGAAACTGTTGGCCCTTCAGATGGGGTTAAGTAGAACCACGGTGAAAAGGGTGTTAAATGAAGACTTAGGGCTTCGGGCATATCGAAGAAAAACAGAACATCGTTTGAATGCTCGTCTAATGGAACTGAGACTGAAGAGATGTCGCGCTTTGTTGAAGCGGTACGCGGGAAAAAAATATCGGGAAATTCTTTTTTCGGATGAAAAAATGTTTACCGTAGAAGAGAGCTACAACAAACAAAATGATAAGGTGTACGCACACAGTAGTGAAGAAGCAAGCAACCGTATTCCGCGTGTCCAATGAGGTCATTTTCCATCCTCGCTCATGGTATGGTTGGGAGTTTCTTATTGGGGCTTAACAGAGGTACATTTTTGTGAGAAAGGTGTAAAAACGAATGCTGTTGTGTATCAAAATACAGTCCTGACGAACCTTGTGGAACCTGTTTCTCATACCATGTTCAATAACAGGCACTGGGTATTCCAACAAGATTCGGCGCCAGCTCATAGAGCGAAGAGCACACAAGACTGGCTGGCGGCGCGTGAAATCGACTTCATCCGGCACGAAGACTGGCCCTCCTCCAGTCCAGATTTGAATCCGTTAGATTACAAGATATGGCAACACTTGGAGGAAAAGGCGTGCTCAAAGCCTCATCCCAATTTGGAGTCATTCAAGACATCCTTGATTAAGGCAGCCGCCGATATTGACATGGACCTCGTTCGTGCTGCGATAGACGACTGGCCGCGCAGATTGAAGGCTTGTATTCAAAATCACGGAGGTCATTTTGAATAAACTTTAATGTCATAAGAATCTATGTTTTGTTAAGTTCATTTTGGTATATGAATGGTTACATAATGAATAAACTTGTTACAATTATTTTACATTAAACATGTGACAGAATTTATGACCTGACTAGGTATATATATATATATATATGTGTGTGTGTGTGTGTGTGTGCGCGTGTGTGCGTGCGTGTGCGCGCGTGTGTGTGTGTGCCAAACATCCATAGGCGACGGTAACTGCTAAATTCTAAGCGGGCCGTCAGCCTGTCTGCTGTCCTACAGCATTTAAAAAATGGATTTTCCATTAAACTGTACTTCTGTATCAGATACACCGAAGAAAGGAGAAGTCAAGATTCACAAAAAAGCAAAATTGAATGAGGGGGACAGGAAGAGTTCGTCACCAGAATACGCCCGCACCCCTGATAAGGTGATCAATGTGGAACAGGCGGAGACACCACAAAGTGTGCGGTAAGTTATGATTCATTGAGAGGGATTATTTTGAGTTACCTTTCGCCTAAATCCAGTGCTTAATATCCATCTTCTACCTTATTTATTGATGATTGAAGTTCAGTACGATATGGAGTTTTTCAAAAAAGATGTTATAGAATTTCTTCGAGGCCGGCAGCGCGTTAGCAATACCTGTGGTGTTGCAACGTCCATAGGCGACGGTGACCACCTGCCAGGTTGAGCCGATTGCCTATCTGCTGAACTCTTGCTATAAAAAAAAATAATCTGACCTTAGTTCTATTGCATTAATATCAATACGAGTTGTCACTTGCATTTTAGTTCAAGTGTTTACATTAAATAAAGTGCTTAAATTAATAAGTAAATAAACTGTACCTTAAATGTGCCGCGTCGCTGCACGTCCTTGGAGAAATATAGGGTTTTTTACCCTACTAATGCAACCACTCAACTAATTAGGAAAGGATAGCCCGTGTGGTGGCAATGGCATACCCACTAAAAACCCCAGTCGCCACCGAGAGCCTTTTTTCCATCATTCATGACTATAATCTATATCTATGCCAAACTTCCAAATGGCTAAACTTTGTGTTCAATTTATATTTTTATGTATATTTTCAATTAATTTCAATATATTCTTCATCCATATTAATATGTATTACGAGTATGTAAGTAAATGTTAAAATTCATTTAACAAAACAAACGTCTCATTGAATACGGGTTTGAATTTTATAAAAATATTGATATTGGCCGAATATTGAAATTTCTATACATAAAACGTAACTTTTTCCTGCAATTGGAAAGGGCGGCACTCGTAAATTAAAGCTATTTTTTTTATTACATTACTAGCTAGATATCCAATCAGAGATGATGGGAACGTATGGGCGCGGTTAGACGTTTCGTTCGAACAAACGCAGGCGCAACTAGTCTAGCCTAGATATTACCGAAAAAAATCAGTTTTTAATATAATGTACATCACAATCATACAAATTGAACCAAATTACGGTCGGCACAACATGTTCTCTTCTCCCACTCTCCTCCATTAGTTGGCATCTCAATACTCACACACAATCCAACTATATTTTCTTGGCCTACCTAATATACATAGTAATAATAAATATATGACATTCTTCTCTTCGCATTATACTCGTACATACATTTCACTCATGTCCATAAGGCCGTCATTTGTACAATGTACCATTTTAAAATATGTGTTATAATACCTGTAAGTTTTTTTTACAGTAAAGAATAAATAAAAAATACAAACTTATAAATTGTTTAATTAAAATAATTTGCCTTTTTGGTCGTGACCAGTAAGTGTCACGGATCATCGCCGGAAAACATACAGAAGATTTGCCCTGTCCTATATTCAATAAAGTACTTTTTTACGAAGTGGAAATGCTATATGTACACTCCATCCCACTCCACTGGGACCGCTTGGTTAGCAGGCGCACTTTGTCATAACCACTAAAACCACTCACTCCGTCTTCTGTTCGCTTTGAGCGCCGGCGCCGCGGGAAATGACGTTGGTCTGCCCGCGGTCCTGACTAGCGCTATCTAAAAAGTCAGAGTTTTAGATGCAGCCGGGATAAATCACACAAAAGAGGAATGTGACTTAATTTGGTAAATAAATTATTACTTTCACATTAAATTTTATTTGTTTTATAATTGCTAATACATATTAGAAAATATATACGTTTTCATTACATTTCTAAAGGAATTAGATGTGAATTTTGACTGCTAATGTCATGTAAGTCTTCTAGAACCCAAATTCTTTAAAAAAATAGTTTTATTGATTTTTCTATTACTTAACTACTTTAACCTTAGGCTAATCGCAGTTATCTATCATACGAGTATTTATAGGTCGCATGGACAAATAAATATTTGTATACGACGCGTTTCTTTTTAAAAGCCTGTTTTACAGTACCTGCCATCTGGCGGGTTCTCACCCATTGATTATTTTATTAACTTTTCATTAGTAGTGCTGTGTAGTTAAAAACATATTTATTTGCATGCCAATGTATGTTTATATGATAATACACGCCTAAGAGTATTAACGATAATTTCGTGTGCAATCTATAGATAAAGAGATATAAATATCTACTAATATTATGTTGTATACTATTTTTTTTATTGCTGTAGGACAGCAGACAGGCTAACGGCCCGATCAGAATTTAGCAGTTACCGTCGCCTATGGGTGTTTGCAACGCCAGTGGCATCGTGAATACGCTGCTGTCCCATAAGGGTACAGGAACTTGGGTCACTATTGCCGGAACACAACACAAGGTTACTTAATAACTTTTATAATATATGTTTAATATGATTGCTTGTTCCAAATTAAACAAATTTTCTTTCTTCAAATATTTGTTACTTACGTGTGCCGTAGTATATGTTTATTTTATTTAGCTTGTTCATTACATTTCTAAGACGTTGCTTTCATACCAATTACACGGGTCTAGGTACAATGATTTTTGTGCTGCCAAGACTAAAACTGATTTTAAGTATATTCGATGCCCTGATTCTAACTGTATATTTACTTTTTCAATGCTACATGTAGTTTTCGAGAAATTGTAGGTATAAAAAAGTTAAAATAAACAATTTTAAAATATGTTATTTTATTATTCTACAGGTTAGAAACTTTTTTTAGATTTTTCTACTATTTTTCACTGTATATTTACCACAAATATAATAAAGTGTACCTATTCGGATCATTTAAGTATACACCTTCTAGATGACGACATATCTGAATTATAAAGTAAATGTTGTCAATTGTTATAAATATTTTATTGACAGATATTGGTAGAAGTAGTCATTTAGCAAATATCTTAAAAAGCATTCCACGCTTTTTTACAATAAAATTCATTTTTTTGTTAATTCCCACTATCCTTAATTGAAATTTATTGAAAATTATTTTTTACCTTTTAGTTTGATTTTCTTAAGCGTGTTTTTTTTTTTTGTTTTCTTTTTTAACTGTAATTTATTTTTAACTTTTTAGTTTGATTAACTATAAAATAAAAGCGTGTTAATATAATTTATTTGTTGTCAATTTCCAATCGGTAAATGTTTTTATTAATTTACCGCCATCTTCTGGCAGTGTTTTTAATTAAACTCCAGATGGCGTTTCGGCAGAATATTGAATTTTTTTAATGTTCAAAGTGGATAAAAATCGTGTCCGAAAATTCCGTTACATACAGGTCAAGTTAATATAAAACGTGTAAAAAAGAGCAAAAAGTCACTGCCATGCGGTGTTCCCATGCGGTAACCCATCCCAGTACTGACCGCGCCCGACGCTGCATAACTTCGGTGATCGGACGAGAACCGATCCGAAAATACATTAATACTGAGGATCCTGGTAAGGATAATAACAATAATCTTATCAAATTAGTGTATTGTTATCGGTCTCGATATATCTACAAAGTTTGAACGAAATCTGGCCGTTTAAAGTGGTTCAAAATCGCGGCCAAAGGAGTCGGTTACAAACATACAAACAAACATACAGGTGAAGCTAATAAAAAGCGTGTAAAAACAGAATTAATTGGATATGATGACATTAAGTATGATAAAATAATTTTTTTTAAATATCTATAGTTATACATATGTACATAGGTTCAATGTTTTCACGCCTTCGTATGACTGCTCAGGGATTAGATAAGCAAATTATAACATAGAATTGTCAACACCCAAAAAAAATATTTTTGTAGACCTTTGTAACATATACACTTTAAAAATATTTCGATCAAGATCAGTTAAACAACATTAATAATATATATTCTATTTGGCAACCATTTTTAGTAATTGGAATTGTGCTTGAATAATATTTATTTCTAGCGTGTAGTTTAGTGCATTTCGTATTGTATTGTACAAATGATGTACGCGTGATGGTGTTTCCAGAGCGATGTACGACTTCGTCCGTAACCTCAGCATGAGAACCTTGATGCTTGTTGATTGCAGCGTCCCCACGATATATTACGGCGCCAGGACCCACAAGCAGCTGCAACAGGTGATCAAGGAGTTCGGCAGGACGGTGTACTGCGGGGAGGCGGCCATGACATTGCTTTCTAGTAGGGAGAATAGTTGTATCAAGGAGTTTGATAGGAGGACATGGAGGACCAGGGAGGATATGTGTAAAGATTGTACCAAGGTGAGCTATCCAAGGAGTTTTTAACGACCTCCTAGCGTAACCATCCAGCGTCTGGGTGTATATGTATAATATGTATTTATTTATAAAAGAAAAGTATATACCGCTCCCTTAGTAATATATGGGCACAACTCGAAATTTTGAGGTTTTGACTTTTTGCAATTTATGGGCTCAATATAAACTGTTCTACCACTTGGCTTGCACAAAAACAGAAAAAAGCTAATTTATTAGTGATTACTGTAATTGTGTCCCTTTCTACCCCACCCTCTCGCGCGCCCGCCTCTTCAGAGGCTCAAATAGTAAGGCGCCAGTACGTATTTGAATCAATTTTTTTTGTAATGTTTCAGCTGTTAATACTGTAGTACGTTTATGATATAATATCATATATAATAAAAAATATCGAGAATCCCGAATCTTTAAACGCATTTTTCCAAAAGTATTATTTTATTATATTTATTTAATTTTTACTGACATCATGATATTATAACATTTGTGTAACTACATAATACTTTTGAACCAAATAAAGTAAATGACTAAACAATCCTCAGTTAGGGCTTCCCTTAGAGGAGTTTTTCTTAAAAATTGAGTCTCCACAATTTAATATTTATATGCATAATAATCTTTATGTATACAGGGTGACTTTGACAAACCCGTCCAAATTCACACAGAAGAATCTTTAGTAAAAGTTATGAAAAACATGTATTTTAGTTTTGTATCACATAGTACAAAAATGTTGAGTAATCAGCATCACAAAGTCATTCAAAGAACTCGCAATTTACATAATACGGCGCTAGAGTGTCAATGACCTCTCCATCTGACCTAGTAAAAGGCCGAGGACGGCGGCATTGAACCGGGCGAGCGAATACGCACTACTCATTTACGCGGGTGTGACAGAGACAGGTAATAACAGGTTAACGTACGCTCTTTGCGCTATATGATTATTCTGTACGATTGAATTAATGATCCTATATGAAATATTTTATGGTGAAAATTTTACATACAATTTTTTTGCAAAAATGGGTTTCTTAAATGATGTTTAGTGCGTAAAAAAAATTGGACGGGTTTGTCAAAGTCACCCTGTATTGTTATGAAATAAATAAATTATTATTATTAAATTTCTAAATTCTTAATGTAATATATTTTGTCGCGGGAATATATTAATATAGAGTTCAAATCACGAATATCAGAAAAACTAAATATTTGAAACATGATTGTCGTAATAATAAAAGTTTGTTTTCTAGTGCAGAAAATTGTCTTTATTTTTTTTAAATTAGAATCTGGGTGCCACTATCTGTAAATACAAAACATTTAGTTTGAATAGCACAAAACGACATTGACACACCATTGTCTATACTTCTCATTTGATAAAACATGGATGTTTGTTTCCAAACGAAAAAGAAAAATTTTCAAAAAGTGTTCTAGCTAGGAACTTATTTGAATAATAAGTATGAGTTTGAAACAAACGCAGAAATATATTTAAATGGCCATAGATGGCGCTAGCAATTCGTCGTCATAGTATATTTTTATACAGTTCCGTACACTAGGTGAAAACTTATATTCCAGAGCTTTGTTACAATCGCAAAGCAATGACCAAAAGCCATTCAAGCGACCTCCCATTTAAAGCGATCATGGCGGCCGGTGTTTTAGTGGGTATGGCTTTGCAGCCGCCGCTAATCATCAAATTTCCGACTAAACTAAAAAAAAAAATTATAAACAAAACAAAAAAGAATGAAAAAGTTATACCGATGGGGCAAGAAAGATAATAATAGTTGAAAAAAATCCCAAAAAATACAATAACATAAACAACGGCCAAGCCAGAAAAGCACTTTATTCTTGATTTATGTTAACGAACTCTTCTACAGTGAAACTATTTTTTTTAAACAACTAATATTTATTATGTATGTCATATGTTTCTTAGAACAAGATTTTGCGAAAAGGGCCTGTCTATCTGTAATGCTTTTTACATTAATTTGTGTTAAATAAATAATTGAAACAAATTATTTATAAAAAAAAATACGTTAGTACTACTAACCGTGTGGTCTTTAATTACTTGATTCACTAGATTTTTATAATATTTTATTTTATTATTGCACATATTCTCTTTTAAGAGAGTATCAGAAAAAACTGAAGAGACCAGATGCAAATACTACGACAACCGTAAAGCCCTGGACCATAGGCGTCTACCATCAGCTTTCGATCTAGAAGACTTGACGAGGGTGGGCGAAGAACTAAAAGCCTGTCCCTTTTACGCCGCGAGGGCAATGGCGCAGAAGGCACAGATTGTGTTTTGTCCTTACAATTATCTGATTGAACCTAGTATTAGGAGCAGTGTAAGTAGCATTTTAGTTAATTTAATTATTTTTATAATTTCTAAGGCCAGTGCCGTGTTGGCGATGCCCCTGATGTTGCAAACGTCCATAAGCGACGGTGACCAAGCGGTCTTGCCTATCTGCTAGATGTCATAGAAAATTAATGTGATTATACATAATGATCTCTTTGACAACGGCTAGTAAGTTGGAACGCTTGCGGGGGTGTCGCGTTCGATTCCCACCCCGAGTCTTGATGTTCGTGTATATATATATGTAATATCAATATCAGTTATCGAGTAACCCACAAGCGCTCTTTTGAAAAAATAAAGACTATAATAGAAGAATACATGCGCTCTGCTTTTTACTTTGGTGCTAGATGGCGCTGTTCGATTACATTAGTAAAATTTGTTTTTCGTTCAGGGACGGAGTAAAAATACCAACCCCTGCGGCCATTATTTCGGTATGTCGCCATAATAAAATTGTGTTGTGTTCCGGTATTAGTGACCCTGGCTCTAGTACCCCTCCCTATGTGGACATCAGCGTGTTAGCGATGCCCCTGGCGTCGCAAGCATCTATAGGCGACAGTAACTGATTACCATTAAGTGGTAAGTTTTTATCCGTGCAGGGGCGGAGAAAGAATACTAACCTCTGCGGCCGGGGTCGGCCTGTCGTAAAAGCCGACAAAACAACCCACGTCTAGCTACGTGGTAGGGCCATAAGCCCGTCTGGATGGCGACCACCTTTGGTCTTTCAATGTTTCCATTTCCGAAGGTTGTTATGTTATTGAAATGGAAGTGCTTGTTGCACATCCCACCACTTGGGGCCCCGTGCACCCCCCAAGTTGACAAGGGTCGCACTTCGCTGGCATACCCATTAAAACCATCTCAGTGTTCCCGTGTTTGGCGACGCCTGGACGTAGAGATATATCAGTCTTGTGCAACACATCCAGAGTAAACAAAAAAACACCAATAAAATAAATCCAAAGTAAATATCATTTATGGAACACACAAATAAATATAATATTAAATGTCGCCGTTATTTTAAAATGTCAATAGATGGCACCACCTCCGTTTTACATCGCGCTAACGTTTCCAAAATTCATAATACATGACGACTTTGTCTTGTCTCGTACGTTCGCAAACGTCCATAGGCGATAATCTCTCTCTATAGAGGATTATACGGTTATTTTTTTATAGGAGGTAGATTGTATTACACAATCTATTCCTGGTTTATTCAACTTTATTCATTATTCATTAAAAATTTCATTATATATATATATATATATATATATATATATATATACCTAGTCAGAGGCTAGTAGTGTTGAACATGACACGATTATAAAATGAGTTTGTAAGAGTAACATGACATTTTGAAATGAAGTATTACAATGTACCACTTCAAATGAGGCGAGACATTTTGTACTGTGACAGTACATTTGTACTGCAGCATTACATTTGTACTGTGGCAGTACATTTATACTGCAGCATGACATTTGAGCCGCAACAGTACATTTGAAGCGATGGCCGTTATTCCCTCGGTTGTACCGTTTTTCACAATTTGTACCTATGTACTACAGAGTGTAAAATATACATAATATTTAAAATATAAATAATACATACAAAATATTTTAATTAATTATTTTAAAAATTAATGTAAAATATAAATAATACTATAATAATACTGCCGCTTTGCTATTGATTATTACCTTTAACCTTTGTAACTAAATTATACTAAAAAATAATATACATAAGATAATATTCAACTATAATAACTAAAGGATTGGAATTTATTAAATAAAAGCAAAATTACAGATATTTTAAATTGTCTAGAAACATAACGTCGATTACAAAAACAAAATATTTATGTGTGCAACTGTAGTACGTATCAAATAAAACTTTTAGTTCGAAAATGTTCGTTAAAAATCGGGCGCGATCGGCCTCGGTCATCTCATTTACGTGTAGAAGTAGAAGCTAGCAGTCGTACTTGTGACATGTCATGTTGTCCCTCTTTGTCATGTGAATGTCCGTGGACGCGGTATTGTACTATTGTAAGAGCAAAGCCTCGTTCCGTCCTCCCTCTTACAATGAGTAGTATCGCTTCAAAATTTTTGAGCCGGTTCATTTTTAAATATTGAACCGACTCATGACAAATAGACGTTGTACGGGACATTTGACGCGGCTCGTGAATGTCATACTCAACACTAGAGGCTAGTCAGGTCATAAGTATTGTCACACAGTAAAAACTTTTCTTTTAGAATGCTGGCCACAAAAAAGTTTATTGAATTCTAATTTCGAATTGTTCATGAAAATAAAAATGTATACTTTTAGAATTTTACTCATTTTTAAATATGGAGTGTGGACGCTTAAAGAAGACCGTGTTGCAGTTATTGCGTTGCATCGTTGCAGTTACGCGCCAATTCAAATTTTTAACATACTGAAAAATTTGAATATAACCAAAAGATTCGTTTATCGTACCATCAAACGATACAATGAAGACTCTAGTGTAGATGACAGGTCAAGAAGTGGTCGCCCTCAGTCTGTTAGGACTCCAGCAGTGATAAAAGCTGTGAAGGCACGAATTCAAAGAAATACCAAACGTAAGCAGAAACTGTTGGCCCTTCAGATGGGGTTAAGCAGAACCACGGTGAAAAGGGTGTTAAATGAAGACTTAGGGCTTCGGGCATATCGAAGAAAAACAGGACATCGTTTGAATGCTCGTCTAATGGACCTGAGACTGAAGAGATGCCGCGCTTTGTTGAAGCGGTACGCGAGAAAAAAATATCGGGAAATTCTTTTTTCGGATGAAAAAATGTTTACCGTAGAAGAGAGCTACAACAAACGAAATGATAAGGTGTACGCACACAGTAGTGAAGAAGCGAGCAACCGTATTCCGCGTGTCCAACGAGGTCATTTTCCATCCTCACTCATGGTATGGTTGGGAGTTTCTTATTGGGGCTTAACAGAGGTACATTTTTGTGAGAAAGGTGTAAAAACGAATGCTGTTGTGTATCAAAATACAGTCCTGACGAACCTTGTGGAACCTGTTTCTCATACCATGTTCAATAACAGGCACTGGGTATTCCAACAAGATTCGGCGCCAGCTCATAGAGCGAAGAGCACACAAGACTGGCTGGCGGCGCGTGAAATCGACTTCATCCGGCACGAAGACTGGCCCTCCTCCAGTCCAGATTTGAATCCGTTAGATTACAAGATACGGCAACACTTGGAGGAAAAGGCGTGCTCAAAGCCTCATCCCAATTTGGAGTCACTCAAGACATCCTTGATTAAGGCAGCCGCCGATATTGACATGGACCTCGTTCGTGCTGCGATAGACGACTGGCCGCGCACATTGAAGGCCTGTATTCAAAATCACGGAGGTCATTTTGAATAAACTTTAATGTCATAAGAATCTATGTTTTGTTAAGTTCATTTTGGTATATGAATGGTTACATAATGAATAAACTTGTTACAATTATTTTACATTAAACATGTGACAGAATTTATGACCTGACTAGGTATATATATATATATATATATATATATATATATATATATATATATATATATATATATATATATATATATATATATATATATATATATATATATATATATATAATGAAATTTAATGAATAAACCAGGAATATCTTGAAAGATCCGCTTCGCAACATGGAACATAGATACGCTAACCGGATGTGCGAGGGAGTTAGCCGATGTGCTCTCCAGGCGGAGGGTGGCCGTGGCATTCCTGCAGGAAACTCGGTGGAAGGCCAGCAGATCCCGGTTCATTGGGAATGGCTATAAGCTGATCTACACAGGTGCACCTGGTGGGGAGAATGGGGTTGCCATAGTGCTCTCGGAGGAGTTCCAGAACGACATTTTGGAAGTGAAACGTTATAGCGACCGGCTTATGGTCGTTAGGGTGCTTATCGATGGGGTAGTTACCCACTTGATAAGTGCCTATGCGCCACAGGCCGGTTGTGACGACGCCGATAAAATAGCGTTTTGGAATCTACTCGGAAAAGTGCTCCGTGGAATCCCATTATCACAGGGGATCGTTTTGAGGGGTGATCTGAACGGTTATGTGGGTGATGAATGTGGGGAATTTGAGCGTGTTCAAGGTGGATTTGGATACGGTAGGCGCAACGCAGAAGGGGAGAACATCCTCAATACGTGTGCGGCTGCCGACCTTGCCATCGTGAACACGTATTTCAAAAAGAGACCCGAGCATCTTATCACCTACAAGAACGAGAGGAATGCTACCCAAATCGACTTTCTACTCACTAGGAGACACCACATCAGCAAAGTGGCCAACTGCATGGTCATACCCGGTGAGAGTTTCACTGCACAACATCGTCTTCTTGTCATGGACCTCTGCGCTAAGCCTAAAGACACGCATATCGAGCGCGTTCAGCGCCGAATCAGGTGGTGGCTGCTTGATGAAGTCACGTCCCAGGAGTTCGCCTTAGCCGTCGGTGACAAGTGCGCCGGTGGTATGGGCGAACCAGTTCACGCTTACTGGGACAAAATTCAGGCGGCTATCCTTGGGTCGGCGAAGGAGGTGCTTGGGGTGTCTAAGGGTGGTCGCAAGTGTGACAAGGAGACATGGTGGTGGAACGACACAGTCCAGAGGGAGACTAGAGCGAAGAAAGCCTTCTTTAAGAAGTGGCAAGCGTCCAGATCTCCTGAAGATTGCGACGCATACCGGGTGGCAAAGCGCGCCACTAAGAGAGCTGTTGGCAGAGCCAGACGATACCACTTACAACCACTTTACGATAAGCTGGAATCGTCTGGGGGGCAGGAGCTCATCTATAAGTTGACGCGCTCCAGGGTCAAAGCGGCACAGGACATTTCCAAGTGCCGCTGTGTAAAAGACCCTGTGGGCAACCTGCTATGCGAGGACCGCGCGGTGAAGGAGACATGGCGCTCGTATTTCCACAAGCTGCTGAACACGCAGCACAAAGAGGTGCAGCCGCCAGATCTTCCTTCGAATCAAGGACTAGTCCCACTGATAACGCCTGCAGAAGTCCAGAATTGTCTTCGCAGCATGAAGAATCGGAAAGCTGTTGGATCCGATAGAGTCCCCATCGAAGTCTGGAAGGCGATGGGCTCTCGTGGTGTGGGCGTCTTAACCGACCTTTTCAACCGGACACTCCTCACCGGTACGATCCCGAGCCAATGGAGCTGAGTATCATTACTCCAGTCTTCAAAGGCAAAGGATCGGTGCAGGAGTGCGGTAGTTACCGAGGGGTTTAGGTCATGTCCCACACCATGAAGCTCTTCGGAAGGGTTATCGACTCTCGGATTCGACAGGAGTGCACTATCTCGGAATGTCAATATGGGTTTCGCCCTGGTCACGGGTCAATGGACCCTATTTTTTGCCCTTAGGACTGTCGCGGAGAAATACAGGGCGAAGAATACGCCTCTGCATTGCCTGTTTCTTGGCTTGCAGAAGGCCTTTGACTGTATTCCTCGCGCGATAATCTGGTGGGCATTACGGTCCAAAGGGATTCCAGAGGCCTATATTGACATCATCCAAGACATGTACCGTGACTCCGATTCCGTAGTTCGGACCGCTGTTGGCGACTCAAAACCTTTGCCCATCACCGTCGGGGTGCACTAAGGATTCGTCCTTAGTGCGTTTCTGTTTAGCGTGGTATTAGACGTATTGTCAGACAGCATCAGAAACTCACATGAGCAGCCCCCGTGGCTGCTCATGTATGCTGATGATATCGCGCTAGCAGATTCGGACAGGGGCAGGCTGGTGCGACGCGTGAAGGCGTGGAAGGAGTCGCTTGAGAACGGCGGTCTGAAGCTCAATGTGTCGAAGACCGAGTACTTGGCCTGTAACTCCACAGATCCCACATCCGTACACATAGGCGGCGACACGGTCGAGCGCACGCACCAGTTAAAATACCTGGGATCTGTATTTCATGCGTCTGGTGACAACGATTGCGACGTCAAGGCACGCATTACTGCCGCGTGGGCCAAATGGCGTGAGGTAACTGGTGTCATTTGTGACCCCAAAATGCCGGTAAATTTGAAGGGACAGGTCTGTAAGACCATCATTAGGCCTGTCCTTTTATACGGCTGTGAAGCGTGACCGGTGTTAGAGCGACACAAACAAGAACTGCGTGTCACGGAGATGAATATGCTGCGGTGGATGTGTGGAGTGACGCGGAAGGACCGCGTTAGGAACTCCCGCATTCGCGGTAGTCTTCATGTCCGTGACATTGCGCATAAATTGCAGGAGTGTCGGCTCCGTTGGTATGGCCACATTTTACGGCAACCGGATACTTACGTGATGATGATGAGGTCTGACTGATTTAAGCAAACGAAACAATATTTTATTCATTACACTATTAAAATATTTTTTTGCTTCGGATAAATTATTTTCCTTATTTCAGTTACAAATCGATCTCCATAACAACATAGTGATAATCGACGAAGCCCACAACATCGAGGATATCTGTCGTGATGCGGCCACCTTCACCATCACCAGGACTCAAATTCAAGGCGCTTTGAAGGTGAATATTGATATTACTTTAATAGATCTAGGCTAGTACAACTAACAACATTCATCCTTGTAAAAAATAAAATTTTACTTCAGCTTTTTATTTTCTCTTAATAATGTTGCGACAGAGCGTGTACCAATCGTTTAAATTCTGAGACTCTCTCACATAAGGCTGAGGTTAGTGGCCCGGGTTTTAGTTTTTATTGCTACTCGCGAATTCGCCCGTATGAAAATTACTTGTGTATTTTTCTATGACACCTATACCAAATGTAAACTATAATCTATGTGATAAATGTCATCAAATCCGTTCCTTTGGTTTTTAAAACATTCGTCACGCTTACGGGGATCTTCATTTGAATTTGTATGTAAATAATATATTTTTTGTTCACAAAATATGTTGCTTGTCTAGTACCAGTAAGCGCTCTGTAGTAGAGATGTCAGCCCCGGTTTAATCCGATTAGTCTAGAGATTAAAACGGTTTTTTTGCAATCGGTTTAAAAAAAAACTATAGTTTAAAAAAACTAATAACACGCTTTTATATTTAATCAAACTAAAAAGTAAAAAATAATTCATAACGGGATAAAATTATCGACAGTAAAATTAATGCAAAAAATTAATGATAAAATTTTAAGACTTGATTTATTATAATCATCTGAAAAATATTTATACGCCTTTTGGGCAAACAGGATAGGACATTAGTACCATTTATGTAACATCTGTGCATTATTTTACTCTTGTTCAAACAAATAAAATGAATTTGAATGCCACTGTTCTAAAAAACGCGGGGTGCTCGATATCAATAGTTATATACTTATATTTTTTTGTTTTTTTACTAGTATTATTCCGAGTTAGTTTAAAAATATCGTACAAATCAGGTTTTTCACACGTTTATTGATTACGTTCGGATACCGGCTAGATAAATATCAACTCAGCGCTGCCAACTTAGCAAACTTCCCGTTAAATCTAGCAGTTTGTGCAGCCAGCTTAGCGAAATTCTCCACAAATATATCTATATCACATAATATATATCATATCTTAGTTAAGAAAAATGGCGTAAAAATATTTCTTAAATTGTGTAATTGAATTGTATTTACTTCAAAAATGGACTTAGTTATATTATATTCAAACATAACTTTCATATATATATATATATATATATATATATATATATATATATATATATATATATATCTTTTTACTTAGGTAAACGTTTTATGGGTATTTATGGACACTAATATATAAATAATAATTAGAAGCGTCTAGTATCCTATAGAGCTCAAACTTAATCGGTTTTCTTATATATAGCCGGTGCATTATTGAAAACCGTTTTTTAGGTTTTATAAAATCGGTTCTAGGGTTCTACTCTGTAGCTTGCTTACTATGAAACTAGATGGCATGGTTTGGATTTTTTGATATTATAGATTTTACAAATAAACATTTCAGGAATTGAAAATCGCGAACCAGTACCGTTACTCACATAGCGGTGGCGAAGATATGTTAAATAATATAGAGAAACTGATCAAGGTACTGGACAGCTGGGACTATTGGTAAGACGCAGTTACGTATAATATTATAACATCTATGTTTTTACATTGGTTAAGATTAAGAACAGCAGACAGAGTCCTCAGTATATGTATGTATTTAGGGGTGTTCGAATATCATTCGAATTGAATCGAATAATTCGAATTTTCGAATAATTCGAAAAATTTCACATAATTCGAGAATAATTCGAACAATTCGCTAATTAGCGAAATATCACTGAATTTTCTATTGCTTCCAAACGTGAATTCCATTACATCGTGTGTCAAAATATTCTACTTATGAATAATATACTTACTTTTTGATTAAAAATCAATTACCCGGAGAAAACAATTGCTCAATTTCAATATATGTTCATCTCTGTCAGTAACATAAAAAATCTAGATTGTAATACTAGCAAGACAAGAGGGTCAGCTAGTAAAAATATAAGCAACGAACCATTTATCTCGAAACTGAATCGACTGAGGATTTTGATCGCGTTGACTATATATCTCTTTCGCTCCTTTAGTCGAGCCTTAGTTCAGTAGTGAGAAATAATAGGTTGTTGTTATATTAATATAATAGTTAAGATGAGTTTTTATTTTTTTATGACGCAGTGTTAAAATAGATTATAATTTTGTTCATTCAATCAGTCAGATCAAGTTTTGAGCGATTTTTCGTATTTCTATTTTCAAAGTAACGTGTAACGCTCAATCCTAACGAATACCGAAAATTTTTACGACTCCAATAGGACCATTTTTTTACGAAGATATAGCTATCCGAAAAATCGCTAATATTTGAGTTTTTTATTCTTTAATTTTTTCCATTAGTGTATATTTCGTAAAAAAAAAAGTTGATATTGAATACCCTTAACAGGCGTTTATCGTTTACAGGTTCAACAACCAGAAACCATGGTTAAACAAGCAGAACGGCAATGATCACGAAACAAGTTACGCTTGGGAAGTGGGACATTTCGTTGAGACGCTGAAGAACCATAATCTTGGACAAGAACATTACCACGGCAAGTGTTTTATATTAATATTAAATATCTATTTCATATTCCATAAATTAAAAATAAACTTCACATCAACATTGATTTGCTTACTTAAAATAAGTATCATTAATTTCTTGATTATATTGAAAAACAAAATACGTTTATTCTTGTTTAAAATATACATCGCCTAGCTAAATTATTAGAAGCACTGTGAATTTTTTTGTACATTTTTAATCATCAAGTGATCCTATACAGCTTTTTTTTACTACATGTATATTTTTTTATTATTCATTTAATTATCTGTTTTTAATAGAACAGTATTCATGCATGTGCGGAGTATAAATACAAACCACTGTGGCCTGGGTCGGCCTGTCGTAAAAAGTGACAAAACAACCCTAGCTAGATGGCAGAACCCCAAGCCCATCTGGACGGCAACCACCCTTGGTTTTAAGTATGCAAACATCGATGCAAATATCCATAGGCGACGGTAACTGCTTACTATTTAAGTGGGCCGTCAGCCTGTCTGCTGGTCCTCAGCCATAAGAGTTTTTTTGCTTGATTTATACAAAATTATATAAATACTATAGGTAAATAATCTATAATAATAGGTCTTTACCTGTGTAATTGCCGTTCTGCAGTACTGGTCATTTCAAATTAATTTTATTTTAAAGACATGGAATTCTTTTCCAAAAGTAGTAATTTGTTTATTGATTAGTGTTACATTTTCATCGCATTTCAATCTTTTTCGTCATCATGGATACGTTAAAAATTCGAGTAATTATGGAATATGAGTACCGTCGTGGCGGCAACGCGGCACAAAACATCAACGACGTTTACGGAGCTAACACTACAAACCAACGCACCACCTGTTATTGGTTTGCTCGCTTCCGTTCTGGGAATTTCGACCTGAAAAATGAACCTCGCGGTCGTCCGAAGACTGTTCGACAATGACGAATTAAAGGCGATTGTGGAAGCTGATGATACACAATCTACGACTGAATTAGCAGCAGCTTTCGACGTTAGCGTCAAAACAATATTGGTCCATTTGCGTTAAATTGGCAAGGTAAAAAAGATTGACAAATGTCCCACGGTGGCCCACGAACTCAATGACCGCCAGCGCGAAGTACGCGTCGAGACGTACCTTGCACTGCTCAACAGACACACAAATGAAGGAATTTTGAACCACATTGTTACCTGCGATGAAAAATGGATTCTGTTTGATAACCGCAAGCGCTCAGCAAGTTGGTTGGATCCTAGTTCAGCACCTAAACAATGTCCTAAACGAAAAATTACCCCTAGAAAAGTGATGGTCACTGTTTGGTGGTTTAGCGCCGGTGTGATTCATCACAGCTTCTTACCAAACGGGGTGAGCATTACTGCAGATGTGTACTGTGAAGAACTGAACATAATGATGGAGAAGCTGGCACATCTCCAACCAGCATTGGTCAATCGCTCGTCTCCGCTGCTCCTGCACGACAACGCGCGACCTCATACTGCACAGCAGTATGCAATTTCTCCGTCATCCGCCCTACTCACCAGACCTTGCGCCTACAGACTACTACTTTTTCCAGAATTTGGATAACTTCTTGGCGGGAAAAAAATTCAATACAAAATGCCTTTGAAGAATTTGTTGACTCCCGTCCAGCTGATTTCTTTAAGAAGGGTATCAATAAACTGCCACTGCGTTGCAAAGATGCATTGATTGCATGGGTGATTACTTCGATTAATACAAATAAAAAATACATGAAAAAAATTCGTTTAAATTTTTTCGTACAAAACGGCAATTTCATAGGTAAAGAACTTAATATATTAATTACCGATGCAAACCAGATTAAATTCTTGTAATAAAAATTTGTCAAATATTAAAAATGACAGTCGGCTCGAAGCACCATGAGAAAAGGTTTAGGTGCTGTCAACTAGGTTAAACCATATCAAGGCCAAGAACACGGCCCCCGGCCTCGACGGCATACCGGGGCGTGCGTGGGTTCTGTCCCACGATGTCCTGGAGCCCCGACTATTGAGGCTCTTCGACGCGTGTCTGCGATCGGGCCGGTTTCCCCGCAGATGGAAGACGGGGAGGCTGGTCCTTATCGCGAAGGAGGGGCGCCCGGCGGACTCACCGTCTGCCTATCGGCCCATCGTTCTGCTGGACGAGGTGGGGAAGATCTTCGAAAGGATCCTCGCAGACCGCCTCGTCCGGCACCTAGAGACAGAGGGGCCGAACCTGGCAGACGAACAGTTTGGATTCCGCCAGGGGCGCTCCACTATTGACGCAATCACGCGTCTGAGGAGCCAGGCGGGGGACGCAGTTGCTCGAGGTAGGGTGCTATTGGCGGTGTCACTCGACATCGCCAATGCCTTCAACACCCTGCCGTGGAGCTGCGTGCGGGAGGCGCTCAAGTACCATCGGGTGCCTCCCTACCTCCGTCGCATAGTTGGGGCATATTTGAGTGATCGTGCCGTCGTCTATCCGGTCCAGGGTGGGCAAAGTCGGCGAGACGTCGTGTGCGGTGTTCCACAGGGGTCGGTCCTGGGCCCCCTGCTGTGGAACATCGCATACGACTGGGTCCTGAGGGGGGCACTCCTCCCCGGCGTCGGCGTCATCTGTTACGCCGACGACACGCTCGTCACAGCGCGCGGGAGGAACCCCCGCCAGGCGTGCCTTCTGGGCACGGCTGGGGTGGCGCACACAGTGGCAAGAATCCGGCGACTAGGCCTGGAGGTGGCCTTGAACAAGACGGAGGCCGTGATATTTTACGGGCCCCGTCAGAGGCCGCCATAACAGTAGCCTGAGCATAACAGTAGGAGGCGTCCACATCGCCGTCGGGCCGTCCATGAATTATCTTGGACTGGTGCTCGACGGGCGATGGGACTTCGCGGCACACTTCGAGCGCCTGGCGCCGAGGCTAGTTCGGGCGGCGGCGGGACTCTCCCGTCTGCTGCCGAATATCGGCAGGCCGGGCGCAGTGTGCCGCAGGCTCTTTGAGGGAACCGTGCGGTCGATGGCCCTTTACGGGGCCCCGATCTGGGCGGATCGCCTGACGGCCAAAACGACGGCGCTGCTTCGCAGGTCGCAGCGCGTCCTGGCCGTCAGGGCGATAAGAGGATACCGCACGGTGTCCTTCGAAGCGGCCTCCCTGCTGGCCGGATCCCCACCATGGGACCTCGAGGCCCGGGTCTTGGCGCTGTTGTACCAGTGGCGCCGGGGCGCGGCCGAGCGTGGCTCTCGCCCCACGCCTCACGAAACTGGGGTGAGGCGCGCGGAGCTGCGCGACGAGGTGCTCATGGTGGAGTGGAAGGAGCGCCTCGCGCACCCCAGCGCGGGCCTCGCCACCATCGAAGCGGTGAGGCCCGTCCTGGCTGAATGGTTGGAAAGGCGCCACGGCGCCCTGACCTTCCGCCTGACGCAGGTCCTCTCGGGGCATGGTTGCTTCGGGAGGTATCTGTGTCGCATAGGGCGGGAGATGACTTCAGGGTGCCACCACTGTGGCGCGGGCGACGAGGAGGACACGGTGAACCACACTGTCGCCGTGTGCCCTGCGTGGCGCGAGGAGCGCCGCGCCCTCGTCGCCCAAATCGGCGTGGACCTGTCGCTCCCGGCCCTGGTTCTGTCCATGGTCGGGGGCGATCCTGGATGGACGGCCGTCGCCTCCTTCTGCGAGGCAGTCATGTCCGCAAAGGAGGCGGCGGAGCGGGAGCGGGAGTCAACACTCCCCTCCCGCCAACGCAGGCCACGCCGGCGGCGCCGGAGGGCCAGTAACGACCTCCGGCGCCGTAAAAAGCGGCCGCGGGCGGCCCCTCGGGGAGGACCCGCCGCCCGCACTATTACCGCGAGGGTGAGGGCTGCGTGCTGTTCCGCGGCCCCCCTCAACTCCTAGAGTTGTTAGGAGAGCGCCGGGGGGACGAAACCCTGACCCCCTGGCGCCAACACTTTAGAAGGGGCCCGCCTCAAGACAAAGGGCGGGCCGGCGCCGGCCCGGGCCACGAGATCGGCAGGCCATATATCCGTGGGCCCGGGCGTAGGCGATAGGAGAACAGCGGGGTTTTTTAGTGGGTAGTCGGAAAAATCCCGGAGTCCCACATATCCCTCGGTCCCCCCGGGCCGGGGGAACCCGTCAAGAGAGGTTTTTCCCCGAGACCAAAAAAAAAAAAAAGGTTAAACCATATCCATCTGTATCTAACGACCTCCGGCCGCCGTAAAAAGCGGCCGCGGGCGACCCCTCGGGGGAGGACCCGCCGCCCGCACTATTGCCGCGAGGAAGAAGGCCGCGTGAGACCAAAAAAAATATCCATCTGTATCTATACTGACATCCTTCAAATATTTAAAAAAATATAAACGTTTATATATTTTAGAGTTTCAGAGCACTGCCGAAGTTCTATGCAAAAGACTACGCGAAGATCCGGGTTCCGTATTTGGTGTGTCACAAACAACCGGCACCTTGCTTGAAACGATTAATACAGCTCTTGGTAAGTCGTGCACTTTTATTATTCGATATATATTTTTAATCAAATGATCCCCCTCACTAGATACATAATAATAACAGCCCTTAACATCCCACTGATGGGTTCGGGCCTCCCCCTGAAGGGAACGAACCTATCCAACATGGATTGGTGGGCTACCAGGTAGCTAGATACATTGGATAATGGATATGTCACCATAATACGGTAACCTAACACCCATAATCGTACCCTCAAACTCGCCACATCGGTGTTAACGGTTAAAAACAACCGGTTACAATTATATTATTAGACTGCCGCAGCAGGCCAAGGAGAAAATAATTTAGTTAGCTGGTATGGCCACGTTTTACGGCAACCGCCCACTTACGTGAGGAACCAACGTCTGGCCGTGCCGCTCCTGCCGAACCCGGCGGTAGAGTTGGACCGAAAAACTGCTGGCTTGATGTCGTAAAAGGTGATATGCGTGCCAATGGACTCACTACCAGGGATGCTGAAGACCGTGCGAAGTGGAGTAGATAAATTCGACAAGCGGACGCCGGTACTTAATGCTAAAATGATGATTTAATAATTTAGTTTCTTTTATTGCTCATGAACAGCAGATAGACTAAAGGCCCACTTCATAGTAAGCAGTTTCAGTCGCCTATGGATGTTTGCAACGCTAAAGGCATCGTGAACACGCTTCTGTCCCATAGGAGTACAGGAACCTGGGACACTAATGCAAGAACACAACACAAGGTTATTATGATGGCATACTTATAGACCAATGGTGGTTGCCATCCAGACGGACTTGGAGCCCTACTACGTAGCTAGGGTTGTTTTGTCGCCTTTTACAACAGGCCGACCCCCACGCAGGGGTTAATATTTTTGCTCTGCCCCTACACTACACGGAGACAAAATACATTAACTATATTTATCATCATTTATTCAGTTACAAGACAGTATAAGCGGGTATATGTTTATTGCAGGTTACTTATTCCGCGGCTATGGCCATTATTTGCACGATTTCAAACCGGTTCTCGTTGAAAAGGACGAATTGTTGTCCCTGAAACTGATCTGCTTGAACCCCGCCATAGTTTTCGAAGGCCTCAAAATGGCGAAGTGTGTAATACTAGCATCTGGAACACTGACCCCGCTGATAAGTTTGCACTCGGAGTTAGCGACAGATTTCCCGCTGAAAGTCTGTCCGAATCACATCATTCCCAAAGAGAGGGTAAGTAGGTTTAATTGGATGGCTTTTTAAGTTATAATGAGAGAATTTTTGAACTGAAAACTTCTTTATAACGGCGTTGTGCACTTTTTTGTGATGGTTAAAAAATATTAAACTCGCGTCAGCTCACGTGTCCCGATCGAAAATTCATAAGATTCGTAAGACGGATTTTTGCTCCAGTAATACCAACCTTATTAATAATGATTTAATTTATAATGTAACTTTTATCTATTCGAATTGCGACTTTATTACAATGTAATACAGTTGAGTTTTTGAAGTGAAAACTTCTTTAGGCGCGTTGAGCACTTTATGGGTGAACAATTTTTGGTTTGTAAAGAAGTGTTAATGACCAATTTAAACTTTAATGCTTGATCATAAACAATTTTTTATAAACCGAAAATAATAATTTTCGGTTTATAAAAAATTAATTAATAATCTAATAGCCCGACGATACAATTCACAAGTTTTCACTTCTATCGGCAGTCCCCAAAGACTGCCCCGGATGGTTTTTTTTCATGCGCGCGCACTTGGACAGCCGAAAAGCGACATAATGAAGTTAGCTAATAACTGTCTCAAGTTTCCTTGAAAACTCATAACTATATTCAAACTAGTTTCTCAAATATTCATAAATCTACTACAACACGTGTTTTATATCACTGGACACAAACAAATAACAATTATAATATGGTATTGAATTATAGACCGTTGTAAAAATTCCTGGTAAAAGTTACTTTAATCGTAAAAACTTCACGTGCATTTATAGATTTCAGGTTAATTGGGGGTATGTAATGTTTTTTTTTTTTTTTTCAGTGGCCTGTCATTCACCACCCACCATTTATAACATAATTTTAAATCACATACATGTACATTTAATATGTTTTTATCTCCACAGATATAAAACGTGTTGTAGATTAATTAATACCTGAACTCTAATGTTTTTGAACTGTGACTTACAACGTACTTCTGGACTTTGTATACACTCAACTTGTCACTCATATGAGATGATTCTCCTTACCTGTAGCCCCCATTGTACACATGGAAAATTAATAAAAAATAATTATTAATACCCTTCCCAGGTATGGATAGGTACATTAACAACGTGCAAGGACGGTCGGCAACTTCAGTGCACAAGTAGCGACAGCAGGAACGTGTACGTGCAGGACGCGATCGGGGACGCCATCTTGCACGTGTGCCGCGTCACGCCGCACGGGGTGCTCGCGTTCTTTCCTTCGTACAGTCTCGTTGATTTACTTATTAATAGGTAAGGAAGGTTTTATTATAAAAATTCCCTCCGTGCAGGGACGGAGTGAGAATACTGACCTCTGCGGCCGGGTCGGCCTGTCGTAAAAGGCAACAAAACAACCCTAGCTATGCAGTAAGTCCACAAGCCGGTCTGGATGTCAACCACTCTTGGTCTATAAGTATGCCACCATGATGACATAGTGTTGTGTTCCGGCATTAGTAACCCAAGTTCCTGTACCTATATACGGACAGCAGCGTGTTCGCAATGGCGTCGCAAACAACCATAGGCGACGGCAATTGCTTAATATTAAGTGGACAGTCAGCCTGTCTGCTGTCCCTCAACTAAAACGAGCAGATAGACCTAATGTGCTAGTGCTAGACTCGGGCCTAGAAGTAACGGATATTGTACCCGCCGCTTGTCGCTTTCACGGGTTGCACAGACCAGTGATGTCGGCATGAAGGTTCCCTTACAATATTTTCTTGAATGTTCACGTAGCAATAATTAGGAGAAAAAAACGGCGTCGTGGTACATATCACTTTGATCTGAGTTACATGAGATAAATAATCACATTCGGTGGCTCCCTCTATAGATGGCGCCAAACGGGTGTTTGGACAACACTCCAGGCGTCAAAACACATATTCATGGAGAGTCGAAACGGAAAAACGCATCATGATATAATGGAGGTATGTTTTTGAAGAAAATCTATGAGATGATTAAAAGAACCAATCAAATTATTCCTAATAACATCGGCCTATAACCCCTAAAACCGGCTTGGGCCTCACCTTAAAAGGAAAAAATAGTATACCCGACAGGCTTAACCAAGGCCGATTGGCCGTTTACTCACGCTGAAGATATTGGCATAACCCGATGTTTTTCTTCGCCATCATTTTGTGACATTTACAATATGTGATAATATCTACATTAGGTATTAAATTGGTTTTAATTGCTCCAAAGTAATAATTTTATATAAATAAAATAGTCTAAGATCCGGGATTAGAAAAATATACCCTCATCTGTTAATTAGATGAAACAATTTTTATAGGCAGATATCAATATTATGAATTTATGAAAACAACCTCTGCCACCACAAGTCTGCTGCAATTAATAATAATTAATTAATTAACAACTAATTTATTTATAATTTTTACCTTCTCATGTTAATTACATGTAGTAAGCTAAAATCGTCAGTATTTTATATTATGTACCTTACTATAGTTGGCAGTCATCTCTATGATTGCTATACAATATAAAAATTTGTGCAATTAAATTATGTTTTATATAAAGTTATTAAAGATTTATAAAACATAGATTTTTTTCTGTTATTCGACCAGCGAAGCAGGCGGGAATGGCTAGTAAACGATATTAATCCAATCACGATTTTATTAATGATGATGAGACTGGCTAAAAGCATAGCATTATTGGCGAACCGTGACGCCAGTGGCTTTCGCCCGTCGCATCTGGGGTCTTAGTGTTTTGCATAATATATATTTATTTACAAAAGAAAAAGTATGTAAGTAATACATCAGTTGTCTAGTGTCCATAACACAAGCGCTCTATTACTTTGGGATCAGATGGCGCTGTGTGTATTGTATATTTATTTATTATACTCTCAAAGCCTACGTATCATTTAGAAGGTATCTTTGTTAATTAGTGTTACTACCAAGACGTGGCCACAAAGAAGGGGGCGTTGCTGTTCGCCGTGTATAGGGGCAAGGTCTCTGAAGGGATGGATTTCAAAGACCACCAGGCCAGGGCTGTTATTACGGTATATATATCTATAGGTTTTTTATTATATGAAATACTATCCGTCTCGAAGGACCAAAATTTATTCAACTCAACAGCACAATTTGGGAATTTCCCACGATTATTTTTCAGCAATAACAACAGATATAAATATGTTCTGTCGGTTTGTCTGTTTTCTTTATTAGTACTGTACTTACCATGCAATATTTGATGTTATTCACCGAGCACGAACTCCTTAGTAAGTTCGTTGTTTTTTTTTTGCTGAGGAACAGCAGACACTGACTGCCTACTTAATAGTAAGCAGTTACGACGCTAGGGGCACCGCGAGCTCGCTGCTATCCCATAGGGTACAGGAACCTGGGCCACTAATGCCAAAACACAACACAAGGTTTATTTAGGTGGCATACTTATAGATTAAGGGTGGTTGCCGTCCAGACGGACTTGGGGCCCTACCACGATACTAGAGTTATTTTGTCGCCATTTACAACAGGTCGACCCCAGCCGTTGAGGTTGAAAAAGTTGCCAGTTGGGTAACTACAAACGTTTCTATTTCATATTATATCGCGATAATAGAAAAATCACAAATCTAATAATACTATTGTGAGAAAAGGATGGTGCATCATTTTTCTTAGCCCAAGTATTCTTGAACTGTTCTACGTTTTTCATTCGGGGACGCGTATAAACTCAATTTACCTTCATCTATTTTCTGCTGCTATTTTCAAGAAGCCGTGAAAACAAGATAACATTAAAGGGCAGCGATGCAAACAGACTTGCAACTAATGTCTTCCTGTGATAATTCTCACCTGTACTACTTCTATTGACACGTAGCTAAAACATCGGATGCAATGAAGCTGCTTCACATAATAATAATATCTGCCTTTCCCGTATGTTTTAGGTTGGAGTGCCATACCCCAACGTGGGAGACATGGCGGTTCGCGCCAAAATAGCATACAACAACAAATATGCCAAGGAAAGGAACTTGCTAAGCGGCAACGAGTGGCTCAAGGTGCAGGCTTACAGGTGCTGTTTTCAATAATTGCTTGTATTTATATTATGCGCTTCAAATAAGAATAAGATCGACTTTGCGCCATGTTTTAACATCATAGCTGTCAATTCGAATCAGTTGGATAGGGTCAGCAAAACAGGATTTTTTAAATATAATTTATTTACGTATTATGAATGAATAATTTTTAATTAGAATTTTTTTGATGTCGTTACCTTGCGCATTTCTCTTCTCGCGTCGGATACGTGTCAAAGTATTTTTATTAATACCAGTAGCCATATGAACTCGCTCGGCCACTTTACTTACATTTTACAGGGTTTGCATAATGTTTGCGTACATTTCGCTAGTCAAACTTATGTTTCCATCTGGTCCAGAGATAATGCTTGCTGCCTTCAGTTGTTGCATCAATTCTAAATTGTGCTGTTTTTCGCTCTCAAAGTATTTGTCTACATTGGAGACAACTCTCGAGCCCTCCCATGCAAAACAACGTCTCGTTTACTCATTTTCGAGCACAGTCAGTGAGACAAAAACAAATCATAACAATAACAAATAACAAAAAATTTAACAGGAAACAACCGCGTAACCATCAATTAACAAATTAAACAGTAGCACTCCACTAACACATGCACTCGACGAGACACACCAACAACGACAAGATGGCGGCTGGTGTCTTCTTTACCTTCTGGTGAATTGTTGCCAACAATGAAAATAAGAAAGAGTTTTTTTTAATAATTACGACATTAATTTAGATGTTTTTTTCATTTTGAGTAACTGTTCTCAGTTTCTCCCAGGAAAACAAAAATAAACCATTATTGATACGCAAATAAAGTTTTGTTGCAAACTGTACTTTTCAAGTGACATTTGACAGATAGAGGTCATTGACGTTCCTATTCTTATTTGAATCGCATATTACGATTTGTGTTAATAATTTTTCTCGTGTTATGCTCGTTTCACATTTTGTGTCATGTTTGACAAAGTGTCATATTGGTCATGTGTAAGATAGTATATCATGTATGACATCAAACATCAAGTTTGATGTTTTGCTATATTCAAATCAACGCTTTCTTTTTAGGTCTCTGAAAATATTTTACACTTCTGAGGTGCGTTAGTTCTTTTTCCGTATTTGCTTTGTATTATTCAGTGGTAATATATTAAATATAATTTTATGGAAAAACGAACCCATAGTCTACTATGTGTTTGTAGGGCGTTGAACCAAGCGGTGGGGCGGTGTGTGCGTCACCGCGGCGACTGGGGCGCCGTGCTGCTCATCGACGCACGGTTCGCCAACCAGACCTATACCGAACACCTTTCCAAGTGGCTCAAGGATATTGTAAGTTACGAGTCCTGTGAATGACCTAAACGTCTAAATGTTTTACTGATAATGAATAATAATAACAAATCGATTGTTTATTATAAATTAATACATATATCTTTTTTTATAAATTTGCATTATAGCTATATTATGAGCTGACAGGTTGACGACTTAATAGTAAGCAGTTACCGTCGCCTATGAATGTTTGCAACGCCAGGAGCACCGCGAACACGCCGCTGGCTCATAGGGAGGAGTATAGGAACTGGGTCACTAATGCCAGTACACAACATAAGTTTATTATGGACAGACCAAGGGTGGTTGCTATCCAGACGGGCCTTACCACGTAGCTGGGGTTGTTTTGTCGCCTTTTACAACAAGCCGACACCGACCCCAGGGTAGTATTTTTACTTCGCGGTTCACAAATTATCATCATCATCTCAGCGTTCATCCCGGTTGCAACCCAAACTTGCGTTTCGGTGCCCGGGGTCCGCTTTCCGACTTTTTCTACTTCATTTCGCACGGTCTTCAGCATTCCTGGTAGTGAGCCCATTGGCACGCATATCACCCTTTACGACGTCAAGCCGGCACTTTTTGGGTCTACCCCTCCTGCCGGGGCCCAACGGAGGCGACATGGCCAGACATTTGTTTCCCACGTAAGCATCCGGTTGCCGTAAAACTTCGCGGTTCACAAAATCACATCTTTTAATATTATATTAATAAGTTGATATTTTTAAATAATTTTTCGAGTCAGCAATATTCCTCTTTAAACTGTAACAGTACTTTGATAAATATAATTTTCACCAATTTTTTTTGTCAACATAATTAATCTTTTTAATTCCAGTTGGGCAACAATCACCTGACGTTCGATGGGCTTCTAAACAGTCCAAACAATTTGGAGTCCTTCATGAAGAAAATGACGTCACAAGAAGCAAAGTGATGTTGCAACTCGTAATTTTGGATTACTTATTTATTCAATTATACATTTTCCTTGTTTACACAAAAAGGAAAAACATTTTGCTGTGTGTGTATTAAAATATATTCCAATCAAAATTTTAATTAAGAAGTGAAATATTTAGTACTAAAACTATTGATATTTTTAAAGCATTTTATTGGGCTGATTATTAATTTAAAATACGGACAATTCAGATATTAGATTGAGATTGTTTTTTATCTGGTTGAAACTGATTTTTTTTAGTTTTTTTTTTCTGTTGTTTGATACCGAATATGGCTCATGGAATACGTAGGAATGCGCCTGCGCACGCTTGATGTAACTATGATCATCTTTGCATTATCAAATTCTGGTTGCAACCCAAATTTTCGCTTTGGTGTCCGTGGTCCGCTTTCCGGCTTTTCTTTCCATTTCGTACGGTTTCCATTCCTGGTAGTCAATCCATTGGCACTAGACAATTTTGTCCCGTTATTTACATCGGAGCCCATAAGGTCATTGCCCCTTACTGGGGGCGGACAATGTATCAACCACGCTCATCGGAGGTAAACTGGCTGATTACCCACACTGGTTATCTCATTTAGCGTGGGGCAGCAGCATGTTCGCGGTGCCCCTAGGGACGCTAACATCCATAGTCGATGGTAACTGCTTATTATTAATTTAAAATAAATAATTTAAAATCAATAAAAATTAAGTAAATTTAAATTAACAAGTTCCCTGTCTCATGAATCATATGTGATTCATGACCCAATATTTGTACCATCTTTACTACGTCCATGTATCAAATATGAGCAAATTCATAGGTGATTTCAAAAGCATTTTTTCAATGGACATAGCAAAATAAATTAGATTGTTAGTACATGGACGTGTGGATTATATTGTCTAGTTTAAACTAAAGGAAAAAAAACTGTTGTGATTTATTTGTTTTTTTTTTTGGTATATCAAATTTTCTTCAAAAATATATTCAAATAAAACAAACTTTCAGCATTATATCGTTTCTTTATTGGACAAATGAAAATGATTGAAAGGATATACAAAAAACATTTCAATTCAGTGGGTGCTTATTGTGCACTGATATAATTCACCACTTCCATCACTAAAATCCTCCTCCCTTTCCTCTAATAGCCGCTGAATATAAATTTCGACCGAGAACCGATGTTCTAGGACGGTGTATGTAGTTGAATTAAATAGAAACAATCGCAGATTATATTTTTAAGAAAACTGGCAAGTAGGTAATAACAGTTTGGCGGTTATTTCGTCACAAAATATAAATATGTCAATCAAATGTCATAAATTACTTTTGATTTTCTTTTGACACAGATAAGAAGCAAATAAATCTACTGACAAAATATATAATAATAAACAATAAATTAGTTATCATATATGGTATGACTCATACCATATATACATATGGTATGAGTCATACCACATACGATACACGGAGCGTATGGAATTAAAAATGAAACGTCACGCTCGTGTATCATAATGTGATGTATATTTTTTTACTATTTTTCGTAGTCCAAATGTATACAAAAACAGTAAACATAACTATAATTCGGAAAAAAAACGTGTTACATGGAAAATTCACATAGTATGGGGACAGGGAACCTGATAAGTACGTACCTCGGCAATAAAAAATAATAATAAAAAATTCCTTACACTTTGAAAAACGAGTGTGATACCATTGGACTACCACAAACTGAACCTATGATTATTTAGATTATTTTACGATTTTATCCATTTAATTACTGGAAACATGTGCAACGATAATTTTTATTTTCATTTATTTGTACTGTGATATCAAATGAATACAAGATAGGCACCCTAAATAAGGCTAATAAAAATTTTAGTTTGTTTTAATCTCAATAAGTCATCCATTTTATTTTTATTTTCTGTGACATTTTTGTGTTTTGACAGTGTATAATTATGAACAACTGAATTTTTAAATAAAACTATTTTTGAAATATAACAAGTTTTATTTCATTCAGCCTTATTATATTTATTATAAATCACATATTACTTCATTTCACTATTCTTGGATGGAGATCGGGTACGGGACGCTTATTGTTGTTATTTCTGAAAAACATATTTGTAAGATTTAATTAAAAAATAACAACTTATAAAACTTATCAGTACGAAGTAAATATATAAATGTTTTAGGCGTTAATAGCAGTGAAAGAAATCAGAGATACAATTTATTGGCTAAAATTAAATTCGTTAGTTTCCAATCTCATCCAAAAACTGCTTTTCGCTTCTACATACAGGGACTTTTTGTACTTTTTCTTTCCAGTTTCGTACGATCTTCGACACTACGTAGAAATAAATATGTAGATAGATAGATAACATTTCATTATAAACCAAATAACTTACAAAAACAATGAAAATTATTTACACTTTCAATATCTACTTACAATGGGCGGCCTTATCGCTACAGAGCGCTCTTCCAGGCAACCCGGAATAGTGTATAAAATCTAAATAATATATATATAGGTACGAAAAATAAAGTCCCAAATTATGAAAAATCTACTTTTTATAATTGAAAATATATACATATTTTTTTTAATTGGCACTAAACTCTAATATAACGTCTCCTTTAAACAATTTAATAGCTATTTTTAATGTCTAATAAGAAAAAAAACACGAAAATAATATGTACCTAGTTGATAATTATACGAATCTTAGTTTTAGAAATATTTAATCCGTTGAGGACACACGTCGAAATAATTAGGTAGAGGACACACGGGGTCCAGCGGACCCCACTCAACAAAATAAATAATTTTTTTATGGCTGTAGAACAGCAGATAGGCTGACAGCCCGCTTAGAATTTAGCAGTTACCGTCGCCTATGGGTGTTTGCAACGCCAGTGGCATCACGAACACTCTGCTGTCCCATAAGGGTACAGGAACTTGGGTGACTAATGCCGGAAAACAACACAAGTTTATTATGGCGGCATACTTAAGACCAAAGGTGGTCGCCATCCAGACGGGCTTGAGGCCCTACCACGTAGCTACGGTGGGTGTGGGTTGTTTTGTCGCTTTTTATGACAGGCCGACCCCTGCCGCAGTTTAGTATTCTTTCTCTGCCCCTGCACGGATAAAATCGCCATTTTTATAAATAGGTAGTATATATAGTACTAAGTACTAACAAGTACTAAGTAATTAAGTATTGATAATTTGATAAGTATTCTACAAATTCTACAATCAATCTACATGAAGAACAATGCGATTCAATGCATGAAATTGCATGATGCATAAATAAAGTTTGATGCATAAATAAAGTTACATGATGAATATACCAGGAATAGATTGTGTGATTCAATCTACCTCCTATAAAAAAATAACCGTATAATCCTCTAAAAGAGAGATTATCGCCTATGGACGTTTGCAAATGTACGAGGCAAGACAAAGTCGTCATGTATTATCAATTTCGGAAACGTTAGCGCGATGTAAAACGGAGGTGGTGCCATCTATTGACATTTTAAAATAACGCCATCATTAAATACTTTTGTGAATGTTCCGTAAAATAAATTAAAATAATTATAGATAGATATATAGAAAACTCTTTATTGTACTAAAAAAAAGAAAAACACGTATTAAAAAAACTATATAAAAGTAGATAGCACAAAGGGCGGTCTTATCGCTAGAGAGCGATCTCTTCCAGACAACCCAGACGTGGATTATGCTTTGATATGAAAACATTAGGATGCACATTAAATTTAATCAAATATACTTATATATATATATATATATATATATATATATATATATATATATATATATATATATATATATATATATATATATATATATATATATATATATATATATATATGTTCTCACATTAGATTTATATATACATAAATACACACATATACCTAGTCAGGTCATAAGTATTGTCACACAGTAAAAACTTTTCTTTTAGAATGCTGGCCACAAAAAAGTTTATTGAATTAGAATTTCGAATTGTTCATGAAAATAAAAATGTATAACTTTTAGAATTTTACTCATTTTTAAATATGGAGTGGACGCTTAAAGAAGACCGTGTTGCAGTTATTGCGTTGCATCGTTGCGGTTACGCGCCAATTCAAATTTTTAACATACTGAAAAATTTGAATATTACCAAAAGATTCGTTTTATCGTACCATCAAACGATACAATGAAGACTCTAGTGTAGATGACAGGTCAAGAAGTGGTCGCCCTCGGTCTGTTAGGACTCCAGCAGTGATAAAAGCTGTGAAGGCACGAATTCAAAGAAATCCCAAACGTAAGCAGAAACTGTTGGCCCTTCAGATGGGGTTAAGAAGAACCACGGTGAAAAGGGTGTTAAATGAAGACTTAGGGCTTCGGGCATATCGAAGAAAAACAGGACATCGTTTGAATGCTCGTCTAATGGACCTGAGACTGAAGAGATGCCGCGCTTTGTTGAAGCGGTACGCGGGCAAAAAATATCGGGAAATTCTTTTTTCGGATGAAAAAATGTTTACCGTAGAAGAGAGCTACAACAAACAAAATGATAAGGTGTACGCACACAGTAGTGAAGAAGCGAGCAACCGTATTCCGCGTGTCCAACGAGGTCATTTTCCATCCTCGCTCATGGTATGGTTGGGAGTTTCTAATTGGGGCTTAACAGAGGTACATTTTTGTGAGAAAGGTGTAAAAACGAATGCTGTTGTGTATCAAAATACAGTCCTGACGAACCTTATGGAACCTGTTTCTCATACCATGTTCAATCACAGGCACTGGGTATTCCAACAAGATTCGGCGCCAGCTCATAGAGCGAAGAGCACACAAGACTGGCTGGCGGCGCGTGAAATCGACTTCATCCGGCACGAAGACTGGCCCTCCTCCAGTCCAGATTTGAATCCGTTAGATTACAAGATATGGCAACACTTGGAGGAAAAGGCGTGCTCAAAGCCTCATCCCAATTTGGAGTCACTCAAGACATCCTTGATTAAGGCAGCCGCCGATATTGACATGGACCTCGTTCGTGCTGCGATAGACAACTGGCCGCGCAGATTGAAGGCTTGTATTCAAAATCACGGAGGTCATTTTGAATAAACTTTAATGTCATAAGAATCTATGTTTTGTTAAGTTCATTTTGGTATATGAATGGTTACATAATGAATAAACTTGTTACAATTATTTTACATTAAACATGTGACAGAATTTATGACCTGACTAGGTACATATATACATCCATGCACACCTGCCATGTTATATAAATAGTTAAGTTCACAAAACTATAAAAATTGTAGATGACAATATATAAGTATATATTTAGGAATCATCATCATATGTCATGGACAGGTAATGTTTGTATAGTAATTAAAATTGTATAGTAATAATGATGTTCACTTTTGATTTTTTTATTGATGTTTTTTTTTTGTTTATTCTGGATGTATTGCACGAGACTGATATCCCTACGCCCGGGCGTCGCCAAACACGAATTTGAATTATTCGTTTCGAGTTTCGAATCGAATATTAATATTCGATTCGGAATGAATAATTCGTAAGTTTGAATTATTTACACACCCCTACTCCTATTAATGCAAAGAATACGTTAAAAAGGCTCTTTGAATTATGTACATTTGGCTCTTTTGGATGACAAGGATGCAGACCACTGCCATAAGGGTACAGAAACCTGGGTCACTAATGCCGGAACACAACACACGGTTATTATGGCGGCATACTTACTTATACTCCAGGGGTGGTTTGCCATCCAAATGGACTTGGGGCACTACCACGTAGCAGGTTATTTTGTCGCCTTTTACGACAGGCCATAGTGGCTACAACAGTATATGCATTTTAAAGTTATACTGTAAATTATACAAAATAGTGACCCTAAATAAGTCATTTTTAGTTTGTTTTTAATCTCAAAAATATGTGTCATCCATTTTATTTTTATTTTCTGTGACATTTTTGTGTTTTAACAGTTTATAATCAGAATTAATTAAATGATTTAAATGTTTAGCAATTATAAAATTCGGTGAGCCACAAAAAACAGCATTGATATAATTTGGACGGCATACAAAGATTTTGTTTGCAATTAAAAAAATCAGGCAGCAATCCTTGTTCCGCAAATAATTTTGATACTGGTCAAAAATTAAATCATAAATAGGCGGCTTACAATAACATGAGTTTGCATAATAAACATTCAGTCCGCAAAATAACTATTTGATCAGCAAGATTTCATGATTGATCAGCAGAGAAAACATGTCTATATGCAGTGTGTTTGATTGAGATGCATATTTAAAATATGGTGAGCAAAATAACTAATTGGATTGCGTTTTTGTTGAAAAATCGGCAATGTATGTTAAAAGTACAATTATAAGAATTTTTGTTTATATTTAATTTTAAAACTCATTCTAAAAGAAGTTGCTTTTTTAATTTCGATCTCGATTATAATTTTATTATAAGAATAAATATAGCTTAAATACTTAGGTATATACTTAATTGTTTTATATTTTTTGATTTATCTCAATTATATTTTATAAGAATAAAAATAATTTACACTTCTATAAATAATACATACCCAAACAGAGAGTAAATAAATTAAATAATCCTTGTAAGGAATGCGCCCATTTTGCGCATGACAAGTAAAGTATTTTTGCTACTTTTATATGCAGCTCAAAATGAATTTTTTTGCTTACCCTCGGAGTGCTTACCAAAATTTTATTAAGCAGGAACAGCTCATTGCAGCTTATATAACTAATATGCTGTACAAAAATAATTACAGCCATCCAGAATGACATAAATTGCTGACTGATTTTAGAATGTGTGCTGGCCATAATTTGCTGATCAATTAGCTATTTCTTTCTGCTCACAGATTATATTTTTCTGCTCACAAAAATACGAATACTATGCTAACCATTTAAATAACACCCGTTTATAATTATGAAAAATTGAATTTTTAAATAAAACTATTTCTGAAATATGACAAGTTTTATTTCATTCAGCCTTATTATGTATAAATCACAGATTACTTCATTTCACTATTCTTGGATGGAGATCGGGTACGGGACGCTTATTGTTGTTATTTCTGAAAAATATATTTATAAGATTAATTTAAAAATAATGATTTATAAAACTTATCAGTACGAAGTAAATATATAAATGTTTTAGGCGTTAATAGCAGTGAAAGAAATCAGAGATACAATTTATTGGCTAAAATTAAATTCGTTAGTTTCCAATCGCATCCAAAAACTGCTTCTCGCTTCCACGTACAGGGACTTTTTGTTCTTTTTCTTCCCAATTTCGTACGATCTTCGACAATACGTAGAAATAATACATGTAGTTGATAATTATACGCATCTTAGTTTTAGAAATATTTAACCCGTTGAGGACCACGTCGAAATAATTAGGTAGGGGACACGCGAGGTACACGAAACTCACGAAATTTTGATTTTAACGATATCGAAAAAAAATTCAAAGGCATTTTATTTGAAAAACAATATATGTTGCGTATTTAGCACAATCAATTTACCGCGAATATTTCCTAGTATCGAGTTGATCGTATCTAAGCAAATGCATTGCCACCCCTATTCTACGACGACGCTGCCATCTCTCGATTCACACATTCAAAATATACGCTGCGGATACGTCGCGTCGATTTCCGTTGTTCTATTCCAATATTTCAAGGAATTAACTAGCGCAATCGAAAGTAGTTCGTGCCAGTGCCTCCTACAGCCATAATCGAAGAGCCCCAGCAGCACGAAGACAAGAGGTAAGTGGTCGTGCATTTGTGTTGCTGTAATTACACTCCCGATACCGAACAATATATTTTAAGGAAAAAATCAATATTTAACGAAGCCTGAAAAAATTACATTTATTTTGAAGTTATGAATTTCGGTTAGTCTCTATTAAAACGAGAATAGTACATTTAAACTTGCAAAATAATTTAAAAAGATGTACTTTTTTACTATCCTTCTCTGGGGTCGGTCCCTCATATCTGAGGATCGTGGTCAGCATAAAGGTTGCATCTGAAGCGGAAGATCGAAATAATACAGAAATTGTGAAACAATATTCTGAAATTGAACTTAATTATGATATAATTGACAGAAGAGGAACTTACAGGCGGGTCCGCTGCGCGCAGGTGCGCTCGTGGCGCGTGAGGTGCGACGACTGCGAGAAGCGGGCCTTGCACGCGTCGCACGCGTAAGGCCGACTGCCCGAGTGGCTCCTACCAATCACCAATGTTATTATTATTATACTATACTAGCAGCCCGTCCCAGCTTCGCATGGGTATTTAACAAAAAATTAAAAATTAAACCCTTCTATTTTTTTTCGGTCTCGGGGAAAAATCTCTCTTGACGGGTTCCCCCGGCCCGGGGGACCGAGGGATATAAGGGACTCCGGAAAAGATGTTCGACCATCCGACTACCCACTAAAAAACCCCGCTATTCTCCTATCGCCTACGCCCGGGCCCACGGATATATGGCCTGCCGATCTCGTGGCCCGGGCCGGTGCCGGCCCACGCTTTGTCTTCAAGCGGGCCACTTCTAAAGTGCTGGCGCCAGGGGGTCAGGGTTTCGTTCCCCCCGCGCTCTCTTGTAACAACTCTAGGAGTTGAGGGGGGCTGCGGAACAGCACGCGGCCTTCTCCCTCGCGGCAATAGTGCGGGCGGCGGATCCTCCCCCGAGGGGCCGCCCGCGGCCGCTTTTTACGGCGGCCGGAGATCGTTGCCCGCCCTCCGGCGCCAACGACGCGGCCTACGTTGGCGGGAAGGGAGTGCGGTGGCGGACTCCCGCTCCCGTTCCGTCGCCTCCCTTGCAGACACTACTGCCTCGCAAAAGGAGGCGACGGCCGTCCATCCAGGATCGCCCCCGACCATGGACAGAACCAGGGCCGAGAGTGACAGGTCCGCGGCCAATTCCGGACGGGACTCGCATCCCCGTCGCGTGCTAGTCAGGCGTGGGTACGACTACCAGACGACACTCCAGAAAAAGCAGAGTCGTCTGACGTCGTAGCCGGCCCAGCAAGACCAACCGACAGCGAGGATGCAATTCCCGCCCCGGGAACACTCTCTGTGCAGGCGCAGTCGAAATAGGCATGGTTTTGACTACCAAATCAGGTCCCAGGGTAGAACCCGGGACCCCAATCAGTATTCGCAACCATTCCATCGGGGACCACGCCACGAACAGAGAGCTAAGTTGGAAAGGATGTAAGAGGTAGACGGAAAGAAAGGTAGGACTCTGTTGCCTCGAACGGAGAGGAGAGTGAAGCGACGGATGCTCGGGCACCTCGGGTACGCACACCCATGCACTCCTCGGACAGAGGAGCGCCCCTGAGGGCAAACCCTTATATTTGCGTCAGGTTACTAAAAAAATAAAATTATAAAGAAAGTTTGAATATTATTATTTCTATGAGCTTTTATTTTAATGATTTTTTTTTGTTATTACTTTTTATTTATTTTTCGTTATTTTTTAATAAGTATTCTAATTTTTGTAAAGACCTCAGTGACGCACGCCTACATTGCATAAGGTGCTGCCTAGCTAGCCGAACAGGGTGAGCGGCTACCACGCAACATTTTTCTAATACTTACATTTTTAAACTCGTGATATC